>JAWDGP010003357.1:330000-335000 GCA_033675545.1 Elysia crispata | reverse complement strand
TTTGCTACCGTGTTAGCTCACACTAGATCTATATAAATTATGGCAAGTCCAGTCTATCGAAAGCCATTTTTTTCAGTCACTGCACTACCATGAAAGTTTAAATTTTGAAGATTATTGCACCTAAGTTATCTGAAAGTTAAAGGATTTATCAAAATTATAGCTAAAATAATTTCAATTTTAATTGTTTCCCTCTCTTGTTCATTATTATTCCATATTCGAGTGGGGAGGGAGTGGGGGTAAAATAACGGTTAAAAAATGGATCAAGAATGCTCTACATTCCATAGAATCTGCTCTGGAGAGTCTAAATATTCAAAATGCTGGCACTGGTGCTATTACCAATGCTACGCACAAAAAAAATCAGAAAAAATATTGTATAATATTTGGAAAATGGGAGAAAGAATCCTACAAGTAATACTATCGAAGATCATTAACTTCCTAGATCCTTTGATAATATTTCGGCCGTGTCCTGGCTACTTCTGGATTTTACGAGTGGGTAGCATTGTTCTTCGTGACACATGCGTGTGGGTAGAGCTAGATCTGGAATTATTTGTTCTATAGCCGTGGGATTCTAGATATTCTAGCTCTCGACTGTTTTCCAACCTTAAATAAAATTCAACCCAAACTTAAGCTCAACAGATACTATATAGGAATGTAGTTTCGAAACGCTGGAAAGGAAAAAAAATATCAACCGCAACTTACAACATTTAGGTTTCCAGAACTTCGTAGCAGTATAGAGCCTGTTAATCGGAGCGGATTGAAAGGTAAAATGATAGTTGTGGTGCTATATAAAAAGATGCATTGTCTTTCACTCATAGATAAAACAATTATTCAGGTTATTTGTAGGGTATGACTTGGACTGAACGAAAGTGAAATCATTCATCCCCTGAAAGCTTCAATGCGTCACAGGACTAATGAACTAAAACGTGAAAGCTGTACAACTGAACTAGACTTAACATTTTTCTTTTGTTCTTCTCCCATTCCCAACTACACCTTTATTCTTGGACAGGCTGTATTGTTGCTCTGTTTATTCATCCAAAGCAATACAATTAACAGACCCTCTTTACTCTAACGAACTTACTAGTGTTTGAAATCCGCATTGTGTCCTCAATAAAAACAATATTGAATAGTTATGATACCCTCAAAATCAGAATGATTATTTAATCATAAAGGTAATGAAGGCTACTTCGAAATATTGTAACTAGAAGCGTTATGCTTAATCAGTAGTTTTTTTTTTTTAATTGAATCATTTGATTTACGCTTTGAATTATCTTTAATCTCTCCCCTCCATTTCTCACTGAGAAATAAAAAGATAATTAAGATTCTTGCACGCTTCATGAAAAATTTTAAAAATCATCTAAAACCTGCTTTTATAATTATGGTGTTCAACTTATTTGAGAAATTAATAAGCATTGAAAAAAAGTTACGACTTATATCGAACATAGTCCTTCTCTCAAAATCACTAAATGTGCAGCAAACAACAAAAAAATATATATATTAAAAAAACCGAAAGGCGCATGATTTTCTGGTTGAATGAAGCAAGCCGAATTAGAGTTGTGAGAGCTCGTAGCTCGAGAAATTCGCCCATAGTTTTGTTGCAAGAGGCTTATGTCGCCAGTCCGACCACCACTGGCTACATCTGGGCGCGATTCTGTGTTGAAATCGAGTATGATTCTATTTGTTACACGTTATCACAGTTTTAACATTATTGTATTCTTCGTCCATTACCTCACTCGCTCTCATGTAGATCTCATTCTTTTAATGTCCTTTAAGTTGTCAATCAAAACCAGGACGTAAATCATAGCTGAATGCTCAAAGGTCTTATTGCATTTTGGTCTAAATATATAACGTTAATAGCTTCGACAGGTGAATATCCGTTTTGAACAAGCGGTCTTTCATTAGCCACAGTTCGTAGCCGATTCAGGTTAAATTAGAACATAGACGGTAAAGTTTGATTATTTTCTTTTTTGCTGTATAAGATCAGGTCAGTGAGCGACTGAAAGAAGGATATAGATAGATAGATAGATATATATAGAGAGAGGAAGAGAGAGAGAGAAAGGGAGGGAGACAGAAAGGGAAGGAGAGAGAGAGAGAGAGAGAGAGAGAGAGAGAGAGAGAGAGAGAGAGAGAGAGAGAGAGAGAGAGAGAGAGAGAGTTTAATTGTTGTCAGTTAACATTGTGGATTTAAAGATATTCAGAAAAAAAGTTGGCTCAGAGAAAGAATTAAGTCAAAGGTCCTCTTCTAAATAAGTGTTGTGTGGAAAACAACGGCAGAATGATAATGTGACAACTGTAGCTGCTATCTCCTACAGTGGAGGCCTACATAGAGATATGATTGCATTGCAGAGAATTTGGCGAAAAAATGAGTGAAGTTGATAAGCAAAGAGCATTAAAAGAAAAGATATTTATGACACAAAGTAAAGTGGCTTTATTTTGTTCATTTGGTTTTATTAAAAAGAAGAGCGGCGCATCTTTAAAAAATGTTTTAATGCTTGGTTTGAGATAAAGTCTGAGGTTCATCGGACAATGTTTACAGTGAGAGGTGTCAAATTTTTTTTACAAAATATAAATTTCTTAGAAGAGAAGTGAAAAGCGTTAAAATCCTTCCTAATTCTGTCCTCTATAATTTGTAATTATCTCCCTTCTTTAGCCTGCACCACAACATTCAACTTTAATATTCTTCAAAAAACATTGAGATATAAAACTTAACTTCTTTCTTGGATAGGTAATTTCCCATCTTTCCTTCCGTCCATGCCTCTGCACTATTACATATCATTGGCCGCAAGAAAGCTGATTTTATTGATGTTATCCTTGTCCAAATTGTGTAACGTTTGCGCTTTCAAGTTATGCATCTTTGAGTGATACCATTAGCTACTTTATTCTCACGATTTAAAAAAAAATTCACTACACATTTTTATTTTTTTTCCTCACGTATATTTCTCATGAGTTCACACATTCATGACATTCTCAAACATTACAATAATAAAGAGTAATATACGAGTGAAAATTAATTAAGGGACTTTCGTAAAGCTTTAAGGAAACAAAAAAATGTAAATTTGGTAAGATATGCAGTCTAAAAATATATGCAGAATTTGCACTTTGTTGCAATGAACTTTTCTAAAAAAGTAAATGTTTATTCATTATTTTACAGCTTAAGATCATATAGCGCTGGTACACAGGACATTGTCAGTAACCGCAACCTCCAGAAACCCTTCAGAGCTCAACAGAGAGTTATAGGAAACAGAAACGTTCCTCGCGAACAGAATTTCAAATGCTCTCCTTATGGTCTGAACTTAAATTCTATTTGACCTGAGCGACCACACAAGAGGACATCGTGTAGGTCTAATATCCAAATATGAATGTATAATTATAATGAGTATTATAAACGTGAGAGTAAAAAGCGTAAGAAAAAGAGAATTCCTAAACTTTGACCAGTACTGATCAAAATTTAAGTATTTTATTCTTGATTTTTAATAATCTATTCTAACTACAAACCATCTTTTACTGCTTCGATAAAGCTGAAATTCTTATGCAGCCAGTTGCAATGAAAATAACTAAGCAAAGTTTACAACTAAAAATGAGATGACTGCAACATTCAGAGTGTGAGGTATAAATTTCCTTGTTAAGTTGGAAAAAGAAAGAATTCAGCAAGAATTCATAAAAAGAGCGAAAAGCACTGTTTTTAATTACGTTCTAATGTAAATTAATAGAGCGAGAGCTGTTGATAAAAGAGTTTTATAAAACTTTCAGCTGCTACGAGCTGTGG
This sequence comes from Elysia crispata, assembly GCA_033675545.1. Taxonomy (NCBI): domain Eukaryota; kingdom Metazoa; phylum Mollusca; class Gastropoda; family Plakobranchidae; genus Elysia; species Elysia crispata. The sequence continues at coordinate 331,237 of JAWDGP010003357.1, read as the reverse complement.
AAATAGTTTATCATAACTCAGCCCCATTAAAAACTCAAGAGGTCACATTGTCCAAGAATAAGGCTAAAAATATTGAATGCCTGTAAACCTTTTATGATCTTAAAATAAATGAAGCTTTGACAAATAAAGCAATGCAAATTTACTTTATCACTCATGTAGTATTGCGTCTTTGTGTAAAGATGGACATAAAGCCAACACAACTCATGAAGCAATTTTTGATTTTTTTTTTGCCGGAAAAAAAAGGATGGGGGGTGGGGGGGGGGGGGAGGAATGGGTCGAACGAGAGAACGGGGAGAGGGGTGGTGGTGATGATGTTAATTTTGAAAAGAGCTAATGAACATACGTTTGAACGTTTTTTATTACATAATCAGGTTGTATATCTTAGTCACTCTGTAACTTTAACCACTATGCTTGCTCATTTAAAGTTCGGATCATGGAACTAGCGAGAAAGTAACAAAACTAATGTAGGCGTGTATAACCTATGGAAGAAATCACTCATTTGAAATCAAGTTAACGTAGATATTATTAGGCAACCAAAATCTTGTTTGAAAAATCAAGAAAAAATGGAACAAAAAATTTCAAGTATTTCAGAAGTGATTAAAAAAATGCTCCTAAAATAACCGTAACATGAGAAACTTCTATCGTACCGTAAACATGAGAAAAATATGAAGATTACAAAACCATTCCTCTGGCGCAAATTATGGCGTGCCTCCAGATATAGGTCTCTTCTCATCCCTTCTCCTGCATCATTATAGTTACAATGGTCGAGGCTGTGTCTTTTTCTTGGTGTTATTTTAAGTATACATCCTCAGTAAAGATATACACTTTTCCCCGTTATGTTAAATTCCCAGAAAATTTCGACAAAGAAGGGCGTCTTGTAGCTAAGAGTTTGAATGCGTGGCCAAACATCTAGCAGAGCAGTTCGACACCAGTTCAAAACCCTCTCTGATTTTGAACTAATAAGGAGTCTCACTTTCCTTAAATTTTATGTAAATTCAAATAAAAAAAAAAAAAATTATAACTCGTCATCTCTGGATGGAATATTTGAAATAATTTTACAAGCTTAAAATAAATTTTGTCAGTTATCTATCCTTACAGAAAATTCCTCTAGTACAGATAAAGACTGCAATTTTTAATTCATTTATATTTTTTGCCATAAAACAAGTATTAATTTTAGAGCCTACAATGACAACTAATGATAAAAGAGACAACGTGGAAAAAGCCACTAAAAACGGTC
>JAWDGP010003357.1:252500-327500 GCA_033675545.1 Elysia crispata | reverse complement strand
TGAAATAGCATTGCTATCTAACGATGGATACGCTAACTAGTTAGTAGTCGTAAGCCATGTCAACACCCAAGATGTCTTTATTATTATTAGCTTGTTGAAAAATTTTCGCCATTTGCTCTTTCTTAATTCTCGTTTTTCTAACTTTTAAACCTGCTTTTCTGAGCACTGACGTTAGCGTCATAGATGGCGATTTGGGATCCATTTTTTAGAAGTGATATAGTGTGATGTGCTAATTGTAGCAAATGTGTAGAAGTAAACTTTAGCACCACTCCTTGCGAAACCGCGTCTTCTTTGATCAACATGAAAATGAAAATAACTTATATTTTCTTTATGTTTGATTGATTAATTAAAGAAAAAACAAACATACGTCACCTTTGATGCCGAACAAGATCGATATTGAGAATGTAAGGCTGGGACACAGGTGAATTCTAAAATAAATTGGATGTAAGTCGGAAAACCCGCTGAGATTATCAAACTTGGGAATATAACCTAGACCTCATCCTTCAATAAAATATAATCCTAAAACAATCGGCAAGTACAATTAAGTTGCTATCCGCTTTGAAGTATCATGATTGTTTAGTTACTAAGTTCACCAGGGCCGAAAAGTGAGTACAAAAATATCATAGAAATCGTTAAATCATTTGCAATGATGTAAATGTTTTAAGATATGCACAAACTAATACCGTTCGATTATTGTTAACTCCTTAGTTTTTTTTCAAGGGTTATGCAAACTACCTTGGAATAAAGATGATAGGCTCAATATCAATTCTCTTTTTTATTCCTACCGGTTTAACATATCATTAATGTTCTGCACTGAGAGAGAAAATCAACAATTTTAATAAAAAAAAAAAAGCTTCAAGTTGATGGCACTATTTAAATTATTGGTGGCAATTATTGTTGTAAAAGGCTGAAAAAAAAGACTGGTTATACTCGAGATTGTGTTGTTAAAAGATTTAAAATATTTGGCTCTTATTAGGCGACGAGGATCATTTTGATCTTTTCTTAATACGATTACATCATTTCAAAACTAGATCGATCTAAAGTTTTATTCAAACGATTGAGAGGTAATTTTTTCTTTTACCTATCACAATATAAGGCAATTTTAATTAAAATCTCATTCTCCTCTCTTCAGGAGTTCCCTCGATCTTGCTCTTCGGCAGAGAGTGGAGGAGACAATTCCACATCCACACATTTGTCTCCCCTTCACGCCGGGGGCTCACGGAAACGACCTCACAGATCCGAGTCATCTCCTGGCGGAGCGGGTGGCGGCGCGTCAAGTGGCTGCCCAGGTGACGGACCCCGCAAGGCAAGGAGAAAAAGTCCCCAATCTCTGGAGGAGCTTCAGGCCCAGCGTTGTCTGGCCAATGTCCGAGAACGACAGAGGACTGAATCTCTGAACGACGCTTTCTCTCAGCTCCGGAAGATCATCCCGACCCTGCCATCCGACAAACTGAGCAAGATCCAAACCCTCAAGCTGGCCTGCCGCTACATCGACTTCCTGTTCCAAATCCTCCGCAGTGATGACGATGCTGCTGAGCTGAAGTATTTTCCCGCGAGCTGCAGCTACATGGCACACGAGCGTCTCAGCTACGCCTTCAGTGTTTGGAGGATGGAGGGAGCCTGGCATATGGCTGGTCATTGAGCCCTGACTAAGCCTCTGGCTATTGATGGTCATTGACAAGTCACTGCGAATTGATTACGTTATCAGTGACATGTACAGTTTCACTTGAGGTCTAGCTGATTGTTAGGTTCAGTTCTTCGATGAGAAGTAGAGCTTTTGTAGCTGGACTTTGAATTGAATGAATGAATAAGTTCTGAACACAGAAACACTGACAAGCAATCTATATTTCTGTTCACATTTGAGCCAATATTCAATTTTCTTCCTTGAAGAAAATGTCAATCTCTTTAATTGTTTAAAGTGACTAGGAGGTGTATAAAAGCTGTTTGAGATTACCTTGGTTCGTGTATCAGCACCGATTTGTGATTCAGAAATTTGTTACCAACACTGCAAGACAGAGGACCCAGGATTTCTTTACTGTCTCACTTTTAAAGATACAATATGCAGACCCACAGGAAGCCTCACTTGCCTCAGAGTCTCTGATTTTGACGTTGTTCAAACATAGTTGAATATATTTTGGACATCAATATCAATGCAAGAGAGAAAAGAATCGGTTTCTGCTCTTGTTGCAAGACATGATACTTCCAAGATATTTTAATACCACTTTATAATTGAAAATAAGAATTTTTGCAAGGACAGTTCCACGTTTTAACCTTCTATTTAAGAAAAACTTTTTAAACCCTGAAGGAAATAGTGAGCTTGTCGTTCGTCGAATTACATAACAAACAGTATAGTATTTTCCTCCACAGTTTTTTTTCCCTTATTTTTAGTTTAAACATTATTCCCATTGTGGTCAGCACCCTTGGTGCTTCTATATCAGTTCCGCTTAAACAATATTTTGCATTATTTTTAAAGCCTTTTTTAGAAATTGTTTAAGGATACCTCAAATAGTGTGCCTCAACCAAGAACCAAAACAAGCAAAAGCCTTAACTACATACTTCCATTTCGCACGGCTTCGATTAGCGGGTATTTCTTGAATTAAACACACTCAGCGAGATCTTGACAACAGCAATTCTAAAAGAATAATACAGCAGTAAAAACTATTTGTAATTAAGGCAGAACTTTCAGCCAACTGCAGCCTTTTTTGTATGTTTTTTAATTCATATGAAAATAATGTGTAGATTTTAATGCCTCACAGAAAGAATTCATATCGACATTACCGTATGTAATTATCATCATTCATTATTTTTCTAACATTGAACTATTGTTTTAAAATACTCATGCCACACGGTTATTACAAAGAAAAATGTTGACATATGTGTTTCAGGAGAAATAAATCCTACAGGATTCGGAGTTAGTCTGACTAAATGAAGAAACGTTTGTCGATATAATTATGATTATTTTCGAAGATCCTTGTGATATGTAGATTTCAGTGCCTGCTCTTTGTGAGAAATCAAATAAATATTTCCTATAAGTTTCTTAAGAGAATTGTGTAAAAACTAATTAAAAAAAAATTATTGTACACAATGTGAGGCTACACAGTTTCTTTTCATTTCCTATAGTGCATACTAATTTGTAGGAAACATTAATTTGCATTTAAAAATGAAAAAAAAAATGTGTGTTGGAGAGAGAGAGAAAGAGAGAGAGAGATAGAGAGAGAGAGACAGACAGATAGAGAGAGAGAGACAGATAGAGAGAGAGAGAGAGAGAGAGAGAGAGAGAGAGAGAGAGAGAGAGAGAGAGAGAGAGAGAGAGAGAGAGAGAGAGAGAGAGAGAGAGAGAGAGAGAGAGAGAGAGAGAGGAGAGAGAAGGGGGGAGGGGAGGGCAATGCCATAGGCTATTGGATTCTGAAATAAAAAATCGATGACAACTGAGGAAAAAAAAATCCTAATAAGCAGGAGAGAAAAAAAATTTTCTCCATCCTTTTGGTAGATTAACAGAAAGTCTTGATACACGCTTGGATGATGTGTTTTTCTGCAACTTATCTAGCTTTTATGCTTTACATAATCTGATGCACGATTAATTCGGATGAAGCTTGACGGCATTGAAAAAAATTTGATATTAATTTTATAATGAGTTCAGTAAAGTAAACAATATTTTTTTTTAATCGGCTTTCGATTTTTGTAGTCAAGATAATTTTTTCTCATCTCTCATTTCTTCTATTTTATTATTGAATAATATGACAAGGTTCTATCGAGAATTAGAATTAGAATAAAGATGAAGATACGTGCACTTCCTTGTTATTCTCAGATTATGACATGCACAAACATGCTATCGAAATTGGCCCTGACACACATAGATCAATTTGGTAAGAGCTTAGAGATCCTAAGGACAAACCCTTATCTAAACCATAACACCATGCCTTGTTTTCAGGCAACAAAGAAGCACTAGTAGTAGTAGTAGTAGTAGTAGTAGTAGTAGTAGTAGTAGTAGTAGTAGTAGTAGTAGTAGTAGTAGTAGTAGTAGTAGTAGTAGTAGTAGTAGTAGTAGTAGTAGTAGTAGTAGTAGTAGTAGTAGTAGTAGTAGTAGTAGTAGTAGTAGTAGTAGTAGTCGTAGAAGCAATAATAGTAGTAGTAGTAGTAGTAGTAGTAGTAGTAGTAGTAGTAGTAGTAGTAGTAGTAGTAGTAGTAGTAGTAGTAGTAGTAGTAGTAGTAGTAGTAGTAGTAGTAGTAGTAGTAGTAGTAGTAGTAGTAGTAGTAGTAGCAGTAGTAGTAGCAGTAGTAGTAGCAGTAGTAGTAGCAGTAGTAGTAGCAGTAGTAGTAGTAGTAGTAGTAGTAGTAGTAGTAGTAGTAGTAGTAGTAGTAGTAGTAGTAGTACTATTACTAGTAGAAGTAGTAGTAGTAGTAGTAGTAGTAGTAGTAGTAGTAGTAGTAGTAGTAGTAGTAGTAGTAGTAGTAGTAGTAGTAGTAGTAGTAGTAATAGTAGTGGTGGTTGTAGAAGTGAATATTTAAATACTAAATTATTTGATACTAATGGCATACAGCTTCGGTTTATACTGTCCCATGGCTCTATACTGGAAACAAACACTTTACGCTGATCTCAAACAGCTTTTTGCACTACCCTAAATATAGGTTTGCAAAATATGTTTTAAACTAAAATATCGTGTCAAGATGCATCTTTTTATGTTTGATTTAATCATTCTGCCGTTATATTATTTGTCTTTGTGGGTATCTTCTTGATATCTAGTTTTATTCTCCAATTTTGGGGAGCTTATAATGTTCATAAGTAAGATATCACACTGATATTCAAATCTAATTCTTAGCATTTTTTTTAATCAAAGATAAGTAAAAATAATTATTACGTTCACATTAAGCTGTATAAGTAAAATTAGACTTGATATACAATCTGGAACAAGTACATCCCTACAATATCTTATTTTGATACACGTAAGTGTGTTTAAGAGAAATGGTTCACAGACATGAAGAGTAACACGAAAAAGAAAACAAGAGAAATACGAGAGTGTGTAGAAGCCTTTAGAGACCACGTGCTTTATTTGGAAAAAGTATGAGGAGAAAAAGAGAAAATGTGCAATTAACTGGCCTTCATCAAGTTGCCTGTCACAATTCTGAAAATTGTTCAACATTTACATGATTGTACATTCTTCCTTTTAAATGATATTGATTCTATTTTTTGCTCCTACGACACATTTAAAGCCAGTCAACGCCTCGTGGACATCTCACATATTTGTAATATCTTTCATATGAAAACATGACCGATTAAAAAAAATGTCCTAATTCTCATAAACATGAGGTTTTCAAGCCATCAAGGTATTCTCTCAACTTATTACCACTCTCTTATTGCGTCAACCGGACGAAATTGAAAAAAAAAATTTCTCCTAACAGAATTCCTCAAAATTGGCTTAGCGCATGAAGAAACTCATCGAAACCTCTCAAATCAATGAGAATATCTCATCACTTGTAATGAATCAGATCATCACAAAAATACCAATTATAACAGAGCACACTTTCTCATTTTCTTTCTTCCTCCAAGAAATTTACTAATCTCCCCACGTTTTCATTATTTGAATAGTACTGCGACCTTAAGTCATTCTTTACTTTCCTAACAGAGGAGCTTAAGCTTATCAATCATCAGTCTTTCTTTTTAGATTTGATGGGCGGCAGGGGATGAATTTGCCTTTGGGTCAGCTGGGCAATCTCTAGGCTGAGTGCGCTAATAGTGTTCCACTGATCAGTTAACACCTGAGAAATACAAATCAAAGCGTTTTGATTTTGCGAACCATTTCTAATTTAATTCTTTGTTAAATCGCCAGATCATTAGTAGTAGAATTAAAACAAGTAGGAGAAGAAGTAGTAGTAGTCGTAGTAGTAGTAGTAGAGAAGTAGTAGCAGTAGTAGTAGTAGTAGTAGTAGTAGTAGTAGTAGTAGTAGTAGTAGTAGTAGTAGTAGTAGTAGTAGTAGTAGTAGTAGTAGTAGTAGTAGTAGTAGTAGTAGTAGTAGTAGTAGTAATGGTGGTATGTCGGAAGTATGATTATTGACAGTTCCTAAGTCGTCGAAACACTTCACTCAGTAATTGAAAAAAAGTTGATCTGAATACCAACAATATGTTGTATTGATTTTCTACGAAACTGCTCTGCAGAAAAAATATTTTAAGATAATTACTAAATACAATAACCATTTCGTTTTAAAATGGACATTTCCAAAGACGTCTCAAAAAACCAGCTATCATACATATCAAAATATAATTTGCAAAAAATGATACTAAAACATTAAAAATGTTAAAAATCACGATTATTACAGAATGTTATAAAAATAATTCTTTTGATACATCAAAGATAAAAGGAGTTTTAGTGGTTGCCACTCTTAGTACGCAGGTTTGTACACTTACTTTTTGCAAGCTGCTTGAGGCTGGACTTTAAAGATAATTAAGCATCGTGTCGTTATCAGGTTGACAATAATTGCTCTGTTGTATTCAAGAGAATCCATTTGCATTCATTGGCCTACAATATTACATATTATAATAATATGGGAAGAAAATTATAATCTTTGTGTTTGAGCCTCAAAGAAATTTACATGAGGTTCATAACTTCAAAAGATTCTGAAGATATAATTCTAAACTTACTACTTTGAGGAAGGCAATTTCGCGTGTTGCAAGCGTATCTTCCAGATCTGAGGGTAACTTGCTCATCTGCTCCTCCATGCTTTTGTTCATCGCGTGCACGCAGGCAGTGATGTGCCCCGCCAGTTGGAGCCTCGAGATGCTCTTCATTGTCTCTGTGGCCTTTTCTTTTTCTGCCTCTAATATCTGACACTGCAGATCGTTCAGTTCAATCTGCTGCTTCTCCTATAGATAGACGGATAGAGATCAATAAAGTTATTTGAAAAGATAAGGAAGACAGATAAAGAAAATAATGAAAGGAGAAGAGGGCGTAAAATAAAAGAAGGAAGAGGAAAGATGGAGTAGTATTAGTATTAGTAGCAGTAGAAATAGTAGTAGTAGTAGTAGTAGTAGTAGTAGTAGTAGTAGTAGTAGTAGTAGTAGTAGTAGTAGTAGTAGTAGTAGTAGTAGTAGTAGTAGTAGTAGTAGTAGTAGTAGTAGTAGTAGTAGTAGTAGTAGTAGTAGTAGTAGTAATAGTAGTAGTAGTAGTAGTAGTAGTAGTAGTAGTAGTAGTAGTAGTAGTAGTAGTAGTAGTAGTAGTAGTAGTAACAGTACTAGTAATAGTAGTAGTAGTAGTAGTAGTAGTAGTAGTAGTAGTAGTAGTAGTAGTAGTAGTAGTAGTAGTAGTAGTAGTAGTAGTAGTAGTAGTAGTAGTAGTAGTAGTAGTAGTGGTAGTAGTAATAGCAGAATAATAATAATAATAATAATAATAATAATAATAATAATAATAATAATAATAATAATAATAATAATAATAAGAAGAAGAAGAAGAAGAAGAAGAAGAAGAAGAAGAAGAAGAAAAACAACAACAACAACAACAACAACAACAACAACAACAACAACAACGACAGCAACAATAACAGCAAGGATGATAAGAGGACGAGGAAAAATGGATGAGGAGAATCTCAAACCAATCCCTTATGTACCTCGAGCTGCTTCAATTCCTGCCTCAGACTGTCAACACGGGGGTCAACGTGATAGAACTCGAGCTCTTCAACTGGTCGGATCTGTCCAAACTTGTTAAGCATTTCCTCATCACAACGCTTTTGCATATTTTGAAGCCTGACAGCAAAAAAATTATTATAGACAAATACACATGCTTTAAAAATCAGACTCATACAATTACTCGAAGGTTCTGTTTCCATTTGAAAAATTTCCTTCATATTTGATTATTTAAAAAAAAAATGTTTTCATTGGGAATTTGAATACCGGAAAACAGTTTATTACTTACTTTCACAATCTATTAAAAAAAAAAAAAAACCGCTACACGCTCTTAATACGTATGCCTATGAAGATGTATATGAAAATATAAAGTATTAACATTAATTTGATGCACAATAAGTCAAAAATGAAATACAAAATTGAACATCTATCATATAAACAGTAAGTAATCTAGACTTTTTAAAATTTATACACAAACACACACACATATAAGTGTGCAAGGTTTTCTGTTAATCGTTCGATAAATTTTTTTGTTTGATGAAGTCTTTTATGTCATCACTGAATCTTATTTTCTTAGTCTTGTGATTAAAACTTTACGTGTCGGAATAGCAATACAAGCCAAATATTTATTAAAATCCTACTAAATTATGATTATTTTATTAAAGCACCAATATGCTAATAAAGCACAAATTTTGCAGTCTCATCGATCTGAGGACAAAAATGCATAAAACCACTTATGTAGCTACAATTCTAACTGATATGAATATGGTAGTTTGAAAAAAAAACAACAACAAAAAAAGTCAATTAGATATGCATTGCCAATTACTTGGTCAGTATAAATTATTTTTTTCTATACATATTTCATTAGTTATGGTGTATATCTTGTCTGTTTTAAGTCTCAAACAGCGACAAGGCAGCATTTTAAGAAGACAAATCATCATAAGAGGGGCAAGATATAACATAAATTGATAGGACAGACAAGTTTGTGGAACCATTTCGAGTAGTTATCAAGACATTAAACAGTTTACCTGTTCTTTTCTATGCGGCATGTGATAAAAAAAAAACTATTTGTAGGCATTGTGTTCATTATGCTTTTTAAAAAGGCTTTGCTACTATTTTCTAACCGTGCTGTGTTTGGCCCTTATCAGACTAGTGGCAAAATTCTTTTCATTTTTTATATGATTATATAAGTGTTTAGAATACAGCCATTCGATCTGAAAAATTTATTTCTTGTAGGTAGAAGTTATCCACATTGGAATAGTACAACCATGCAGGACAGAATACAGGCTGCCAGAAACATAGCTGAATGATTTTAGACTACAGGGACACAAGGAAGTTGAGATATCTACATATGCATTTGTTAAAAAAAAGATGAAGATTTAGAAAAGGAAGGGAAGCAAAGAAACAATTGAAGTAGGACAAAAATCGACCAGCCGTCAACCTATCAACAATAGAAGGATTTTTAAGGCATTTACCAGAAAAAAATCTGTAAGCATATTAATTTTTTCGTTGAAATTGTAATAAAATTGTTATCGTAAGAGGAATTTATTCAATATATCTTTATTCGTACACCAGATAACACCATTTTTTTTTAACATTACCACCAAATAGTTTTGCTCTAGGCACCATGGTAAAAACTCCAGATTCTTTTTGGGCTGCCTACTTTTTTCTCTTGTTTAAAAGAATAAGCAAATACTAAATGTAAATCTACGTTTTAATTTTTTCTTAAATTTTAAGAAATTTGACAAGCCATTTAAACAACCATTTTGATTTCTAATAATTTTTTTTTTATCAAAACCGAAATACAATTTCTGTGATCGGCATCTTAACCATACGAAAACCATGAACTAACCTTATCATGTAATGCGTCTTCTCTTTGTGCAGCTGCATGTTGAGTCGCTTCATTTCCAGACCCATCGCCTTCTGTCCGATCTTCTCTTTCTGGAGCTCAGGGATCCTTTGCTGCAACCGATTGATTTTGCGATTTTCTGTTACCAGAACGTTACTAAAATCCTTGTCCAGTTCCTCAATCTGAAATAGCCAAGAAAAAAAGCAAGATTATGTATTTAATCTTTATATATCACTCTTTTATCTTTCACACACATTTTTGATATATATATGTGTGTATATGTTTTTATTTAAAAAAAAGATGCCGATGCATGCTTTATATAGACCGAAAAAGAATTAAGTATTGACAATAGATACCTTTGAACTCGACTGCAGTTTTCATTGGATTTTCGAACATTATCCTTAAATCCCCAATGTGTTGAATTAATATCTCTATTAATTGTGAGAAAAGAAATTAAGGGTTTATTTTCCTTATGCAATTTTGATTTTAAAAAGTTGTATTGTTTTCTGACGAAGAGATTGTGGTGAACGTTTCATTCAGACAGTTTACTCACTCAATATGCTTGGGATAATGGATTTGTCTTTTCTAAGACCCTCATTAAAATTATTTTCATAATCTTTAATTGAAAAAAAAATTCAAATAAATTTTGGAGAAGGATACTGGAACATAATATTGCCAAAAGTTTAGTATAACCTTGGCACGAATCTTTGACTTTTTGGCATTAATTAGGTTTTAATATAAAAGGTCGCAAAAAATACAAGTTTAGGCCTTATTCCCTTACTAGATTGTCTGTTTTCACTCCCAGAAGACCAAGGCAACCTATGCAGAGAGATTGACTTTTTGATTGCTTTCTCCTGCCACTGAATTAAGGATTGATTGAAGTTAATTTTCAGAGCCTGCTTCAAGCTTAGTGTCGTCTGCATATCTCAGATTGGTGATATTGTTTCCAATAACTTTAACTCCTTTATGATCGCAGAATCATTTCACTGTAGAAGTTAAATAAATATGGTGACTTTACACAATCTTGTCTCTTGGCTTGAATTTACTGCATTCGCCTGCTTCTTGTTATCAATACAGATTCTTGGTCTTTGCCATCTATGTTTAGTTGAATCAGGATCTTAAAGATGTCTTCTTCTTTTTTTACTATATCAAACATTGTGAATAGTCGACCAAACAAAAGTATAGGTCTTTTTGAACTTCTGTTGATCTTTTCATTAAAACTTTTAGGGTAAATATTGCATTTCTTGTTCCACTGTTTAATACGAAACCATACTGAGGCTTTCCTATTCCAGGAGACTCTCTATTTCTAACTTTCTTCATCTCGATCCATAGAAAATATTTTCTGTACTGTGGCAAAATGCTGTCCAAACTTCTCGTTCTATGTTGTTCACATTCAGTAACTCCTGGGTTTCTAGGCAATGTAATAAATATTGACTTCTTCATGTCTTCTGGGATTTTTCAAATATTTGTTTAATCTTGATCTAGATGTTTCTCATAGATCTTTTGAATGTTCTGTAAATATGAGGTCTCCAATCGCTTGAGACGAGATGCTATTAATTGAATTAACTGATTAAAATTGTCGCAACGAAGCATAGAAGCGGTACGCATGGTTTATCCATCTTTAAAATGTCACAATCTATCTCATTTATAGTGTACAATATTTTCTTCTTCACAAGCGGTTATTTTTTTTTATTCAAGAAATTCGTGTGGAAAGTGTTTTTATGAGTGCATTATAAGGGAAGTTAATGAAATAAAATTTCTACCTATCTTTAGGTCATTCTAAAGGCTCATGCAGGTACAGACAAAATGGTAGCTCTCAAATCCCACAAGGCAGTGCACTTCTAGGCATCTTTCGTTCATACCTCATAGCTTTTTAATGAGCGTTCAGGAAAATTTTCAAATAGTTTGAGAAAGCACAGATTTTCTTGTATTCCGTGTTCCTGAGCTCAGCGGGCTCATATTCGACATTTCTGTACACACTTTTTAACTCTGAAAGTGACAGAGCGTCTTCAAAATCAAGGTGAATCTGATACTACTATTACACACACTAGCAAGTTGCTCCTCCCCAACAAAACGCTAGAGAACTGCGTCAGCGGTTTCATCGGATAAACGTAAAACGCGCAGTGGCTTACAGGCATTCGGAAAGAGGGTGCTTTTGAAGAATGGAATAGTGGAAAAAACGGCCCATTTTTTTTTCTTTGTAAACAATTTTTTTAGAGAATTTTAAGTAAATAAACGGCCCCATCAAATCTGAGGCAAAACCATAAGTAAACTTTCATGAAAATTCCGCGATTCAACTCTCTATGATTATTTTATTCTAAAGGCGCAACATTCTAAATGACTTTTATACAAATGGATGTGTTAGCATATGCCAGATTTATTGATGGGTCTACATGAGAACCAAATATTTTTTCAGACTTAACCCTTGAAGGGACAGCATAATTATCACCACCTTGGCCTAAAAACAGATAGGGGTAGGTAAAGGGAAATTTTGTAAAATGTGTGCTCTTCAGATGTATTGATAGTCATAATAATGCCGAAAACACTGAAAATCCCCCCCCCCCCCCCTTTTTTTTTTTCCCAACTCCCTTTTAAAACTAAATGACTTACATTCAGTTCACAATGTCCCCTCTATGACTGTTCATGTATATTTAAATCTATTCTCCATATTTACAGATTTTCTTTCCCGCGACAGCAAATTCAACTTTTAACGTTATATATCTTCTTTTATCATCATGCTAATATCTAAATTCATAATCTTAATCCTTCAAGTAAGGAATCCGTGATAGCGTTTGATCGCGAAGTAAGTTTCTGAAATTTATACTAGATCACTAATTACGTGGGGTGTCATCTAGATGCAACCAGGGAAACGGAACTGAAACTAAATATCGTGATAAATTCAGCCTCTTCACATCAGCTTGTTAGAGTTTAAATAGCATTTATATGTTTTGAAAACAATGGAAAAAGTTCACACATACAAAAGAGATTTGATCAAAGAGCTAGAATACCCCGGACACCAAGCCAAGATAAAGCCAATGGATTACCCTACATGTAGATCAAAACTTAGAGTAGTTACATTACTTCAAAGTAAGCTAAAAATTTCTATAGTATGCGTGGCTTTCATGTCTAATCGTTGTTTGGTAATTTACACACATCATTATAAATTAAATGGAGGGCGAGACAAAAAAAGAAAAAAAAAAAACTTTTTTTTCTTACGCCACTAACACAACCAAAGACCAAAAAATCATCTTTCTCTAGGATCATTGATACAGTAAAAAATGTTAGTCTTTACAAGGCTACTGCTGCAACCAAAAGTAATTTCTGCGAAACCACCAATGCAGTAAATAATCATTTGTTTTGGACGTCTTTGATACATGCAGGAATATTCTTTTCTAAATTTCTCATGCCCTACTGGTTCAGCCCCAATTAAAACAACTTGTTTCTTTAAAAAATAAAAAAAGACTGCGTCCTAAACGACCATAACACCGACGCAACAAAGGAGCGCACAAGCGTCAAGTGTGCATTTAAGCAAAAAAAAGCAAAAAACACAACAATCCGCACGAAGGCCAGTAACTTTTGGTTCTAACCTGAAGGCCAGTAACTTTTGGTTCTAACCTGAAGGCCAGTAACTTTTGGTTCTAACCTGAAGGCCAGTAACTTTTAGTTCTAACCTGAAGGCCAGTAACTTTTGGTTCTAACCTGACGGCCAGTAACTTTTGGTTCTAACCTGAAGGCCAGTAACTTTTGGTTCTAACCTGGTGCAGCTTGAGGTTGACAGCGCAGTTCAGCACGTTCTGCTTCTCTTGTTTTTCTTTGCGGAAACTGTCCAGCTCCCGCCGGCCCTTCTCGAACTCTCTGTCTGCGGCGTTCACCCGATGCTTGTACTGGGCCATGATGACGTTTACCTCCTCCAGCTGCTCGCGGATGTTCGCTTCGCTCTCATCTATCTTGAGTCGTCGTTCACGAATCTCCACCACACTGATGTTTAAAGTACAGCATTGAGAAGGAAAAGAACACGTTGTTTTGATCTGTTTTACGATTGTATCGTCATTTACCGAAGTAATGAGGAAGATTAAATGACCCAATGAGAATGGCTGTTGAAAAGGTCTTATTAAGCTAAAAGAAAACCAAAATTAAAAAAAAAGAAAGGGTATGTGTGTGATGTCAAAAGGAGACACAGTTTGAGTTTCACGCCACTTAGGTAGTTTTTGGATGAAGCAATAAATGCATGACAAATGTTTCAGTAAATCAAGATATTCTTCTATACCCAATAAAGTACTTCAGTATGCTGAGGACAAGTCTTTCGTCAATGAATAATTCAAACATAATTATGTCTCATAGGCAATCAGTGTGTGCAATATTTGAACAGCTCTTTTGAGACCAATGCGCTTGTTTTTTTTTTTTTTGTTTTTTTTTTTAAATGAGCTAAGAAGAACAGTCAAAGAGTCTTATTGTTGCTCCGCAGTTGTATTCAAGCAAGCGCAAAGTGTGGGGCATTTGATCAGGCCAAGTGAGCAAACCTTTCTAACATAACCTACTTTATATGGAAACAAATTAACCACACTTTACCTGTCATAAACTTCTTTGCTTAACTCCTGGGGAGGAAAGTCAATATCTAAACCATCGTCCTCGTCCTCACTCAGATCCATGTCAACATCACTCTCCTCGCTGCTCTCGTCATCGTCACTATCATACTCGTTTTTTGATCCTTCAGACCTATCTAAATTTTGCCGAGAACGAACTTTAGGCATCCTTTTGGAAAACACACGAACCAAATATTTCTCAAAGGCTGGCGCTTTGGATACAGCCAAAGCGATGACTTCGTTAAACAAAGCGTTCCTCTGTTTTCCGTAGGCGTCCATCTCTTTCTTGATAGTTTCGAGTTTTTTGTTCAGGGACTTTATGACGTTGCTGCACTCTCTCTTTTCTTTTGATGTGCCATGAATCTTCATTTCTAGTGATGCCTCCAAGGCCTCGCTCTGCTGTGCTAAGATAAATTCTTGTGTCAGTAAAGTCATTCTTCCCTCGCCAGTTTTCAGCAAAAAGTCAAGTTTAAGTTTTCGATGTCGCAAGAGTTTCAACCTGGCATCAAAACATTTTTTTTCTTCTTCAATTTTATTTATATAGTGATTCTGCCAAAATTTTGCCTTGATAATTTCATTTCTTTTAATCCTCTCTTCCAGAGGTGTGAATATCTCGGCTATAGGCTCGACGTAAGATCCCAGAGACTTATTTTGAATCACTGATTCAGCAACTGAATCTGCCACTTTGTCATGTATTTTGGATAAAGATGCTTGTGACCTTTGCGATGCATTTAAAGGACCTTTACGCTTTACCGTTGGACCCTCTTGTTTTTTCACCACTTTTGCTACTGGGGCAGCTGCTTTTAGTTTTTCTTCAATATGCTTTTTGTATTCCTTGACATCTTCTACTGTATAATCTAATGTTCTCATGGGATCTTCACTGATAACCATGGGTTTTATCTCTGGCATTGGCGATCTATCTTCAACTGATAGCTTCAGTTGACACTCAATAATCTTCTGTTTATAGTCTTTCATCCTAGCAAGCCTTTCAATTTTGTCCTGCCGGAGCTTGAGCATTAGTTCATTGAATTCCTGTTTATATTCATACATTTTCTCTTCAAGCTGTACCAGCCGTTTCCTTCCACGATGTTCAGTCAATTTTTTGGTCTCTGGTACTTTGTAATCTGCCGCCGACTTAAGTTTCATATCTCCCAAATTTGCCCTTGCCTCCTCAATAGCTTTGTCCTCCTCCTTTAAATCTTTACTTTTAGGCTCAGTTCGAAGAAAATTCTTCCACTCTCGAGCTCTGATCAATTTCCTTTTTTTCCTTTCCCATATTCTGACAAGCTTCTGGTGCACAAACTTACTCATGCCTTTTTGCATTTTAGGCTTAGGCTCCAGAACTAAGGATTCAGCGGTACTCACAGACACGTCTTCTGGAATCGTGTCTGAATCTACCGAGTGAGGTGTGACGTGAGTCTCTACTTTATCTTTTGCGTCATTAAACCAAGAAGGAAGTACCTTCATGCGGAACGACCAAACGTTGCAACAGGAGTTAAAAGCTCTCAGTTCAAACAGCTCATAGGCAATGCCATCCATATAAAATTGCTTAACCTTTTCTAGAGCTAAAATAGCTTTTTGTGTATACCATGCAGTTTCCAACTTGAGCTGCTTTAGCGAAGCTTCGAACTCTTCTTTTTTCCGGGATTCTCTGTCATTAGTCAAAGCAAGCTCTACCGGTGATAAACGGACTTCTTCGGGAAGTTCATTGTTCTTTTTGATAACGTCATGGTACCATATTCGAAGCCTTGCGATTTCTTCTCTCTTAGCTGATTTGTTTTTCTTTGCTTCAGCTAATAAAGCCATCTCTTTCTCCACTTTTTTATAAACTTCTAAGGTGTAGGCAGCTGGATCCACTATGTCTGTTACATCGTCTCTTACTTCCAATACGTCAACAGGACTCAGCGTCTCTTTTTTTAAGTATGCTCCCAATTCTTTTTCTAGCATACGAGATAACAAGAAACAGTTCCCATCATTTCCCGTTGTTATAAGGAAAACCCCGTCTTTGTCAAGACAGAGAGATGTCACTTCTCCACGCACACAGTCGTGAATACCTTCTGTCCAGTGCTTGTCAATGTGCTCCAAAGCATATGGATATTCTACATTTTGTACTCTGACTCTACCATCAGAGAACCCCCAAAACACAAAATCTCCTTCATTTGTTGCAGTATATGCAGTTATTGCTTTGTCTCTAGAATCCTCAATTTTCGTAGAACCTACTGGTTCAGTTGGGTTTTCTTTTAATGCGTTACTTTTGTCCGTTTCCTCAAAGCGCATTAAATAAAGATAGCCTGCATCATAACTTCCCATTGATAGGAAAACCTCGTCATGGTCAATAAGAGAAGGAATCATTAACATTATTGGGCTTGGGACGGGTGGTTTATAGGGCTGCCATTTCTTCTGAGGTCCCAGGTCTGCTTTTATCCGTTCCATTTCCTCGGCTTCCTCAAGGAGACGAATATTTTGTTGGGATTCTGTCTCAAGACCTTCCTCTATTCGCTTTCGGTTTTCAATCTCTACTGCTGCATTGAGCTGTTCCTCTGCCAATCTCTCTATCTCTATCTCTTCGTTATGCAGAAGCTCAGACTTAATGCTTACAAAGTCTACGCGTCGCAAGAAGTGTGCATCAGTGCAAAGATACGAGATAGTATTGTCAAAATCCCACAAATTTGGCATGAGGAACTCAACCAAAGTTCCTCCTTGAAGGGCAGCTATAATCTTATTGGGTGGCTCTTCATCATTAAAGTCTTTATTTTCTTGCTTGGTCCACTTAATAGAAACAATAGATTTGTATTCAGGCATAGCGATGAACAATAAAGGCAAGTAATCGTCGGAAATGTCAAAGAAAAAGATTGTCCCATCCTCACCGCCTGTAGCGAGGTATCGAGAATAACTATCAATGTCAAAGCTAGTCAATCGCTTTTGATGGGGTTTTCTCACTTGCTGTAGGATCAGTGACATTGGCAGCCCATTTTCTCCTTCACCGGACAAACGAACTGCTCGAAATGTTCCATCAGCAAAGCCTGCTAGAATAGTACAACAGGTTTGATCAAACTGGACACCTGGCCACATCATTGTCGTTCCCGCAGAACTAAACGTCCTGCATGCTAGAAGTTTGTGTCTTATGTAATCATAGACTCTTATTTGACCGTCGACGCCAAGAGTGGCCATGATACAGTTTATCTTAGATGAAGCACAGCTGACTATAGGCCCTCCATGTGCTGTGAAGACTGAATATGGCTCTTTAGCGGTGTTCAAAAAAGAAAGATCAGCACGTAATATGCTACCTCTCCCGTCTTGGACAAACCAAAACACGGAATTTGTACTGTTATCGGGTATATCGGGCACGATAAACCAGATATCAGAGTTTTCTTTAATCAACACCTGACCTGAACTCTTGACGGCTACCTTGAGGCTCTCCTCTGTTGTATTTATTTCTGCAGCGTCTACTGTGTCAAAAGGCCACGACCTCACCCATCCGTCTTGGCCCGTGGTATAAAACTCACTCTCTACCTGGATTACCTGACGAACTATGCCTTCATGGCATGGGATGTCAGGCTTTATGCAGATCTCGGCAACTATCAAACCATTTTCCCACAGAAGCAAATTTCCCCATTCAGTGCCGCTGAGAACTTTTCCATCGGGCATTTCAACATACCCTTCGATATCTGACAACTCCGTACGCCCAAAACGCCCAATGTCTCCTTTAAGTTTGAGGCCTGTAAATGTAGTAGCCATTTTCCAGAATTTAATGTGACAAAGTCCGGCGGTCGTTAGTCTGCCTGCGAGTTCCTTGGAAAAGGTGACCCTGTAAACATCTTGGGCATGGGACTTGACCCTGACCACTGGCATTTCTGCCAGCCAATTATAAACAGTAATTAGATAGTCGGGCTCTCCACCTTGAGTGGCCAGAAAACGACCGCAAGGACTGAAGTTCACTGACGCATATACTTTATCTGTTCCTTCTCTGAGCTTTCTAAAGAGCTGTAACTTGGGCCAGGACCAAATACCTACGATGGGTTTCTCACCTTTCTCTGCTGCGGCAAAAAGCCGTCGACTGGGATGTATTGCCAAAGCACCGAAACAAGAGCCGCCGATACACCTGAGAAATGTCTGTTCTTTAGTTACATGGTTGAAAAATGTTAAAACAAAACCGGACATGAAAACAACAGTTTCCTTGTCCAATACATGCAGATTAGCCATCCTTTGACAGTCATAGCCGTAAGACATAACTAAGGAGATGGGTCGTTTTCGGAAAAGATGCTTGTCATTAGTAAGATGAGTTTTTCTCTCTTCTTCGGGTACATAATGTATTTTTGGAGGTCTTGGAACTAGCGTTCTTACCATGACGGTTTTGTACCTCTTTGGCGGCGGTTCGACGGGCTCTAATTCGACTTCAGGAAGACCAGTAACCTCAAATTCATCTACCTGGTCCATAGCATCCTCTGTTGTCGCAATAGATCCTTGCTCAGAAGGCGTCAATTCTTTTTTTGAAGGTTTTCTTTCTGAAAGCCTCTTATCCGCTGCTTCTTTCATTCTCTTCTCTTCATCCACCTTCATTTGCTTATCTTTTTTCAGCTGCATCTGATCTTCATTTTTCGTTTTGTCACTGATCTCTGCCTCTGGGCTTCCTTTTGTCTCTTGTATCTCAATACCTGAAGTTTCAATAGATTTTTTCGGTCCCATCACTTCCTCTTGCGAAAATAAAGTGCTACTAATGCTCCTTTCTGACTTGACCTCTTCTTGTTTCACCTCTTCTTTTTCTTCTGTTTGGTCGACATATTCTGCAAACCCTTTCTCAGTTTCAGCGCCTACTCTTTGCTCATCTTTGATAACCACGTCGTGACTTTCCCCAAGTGTTTCCTCTTCGGGTTCATCTACAGCTTCCTCGATCTTTGCAGCATGTATGGGTTCATCTGCAGCTTCCTCGGTCTTTGCGGCATGTGCGGGTTCATCTACAACTTCCTCGATCTTTGCAGCATGTACGGGTTCATCTACAGCTTCCTCGATCTTTGCAGCATGTATGGGTTCATCTACAGCTTCCTCGATCTTTGCAGCATGTATGGGTTCATCTACAGCCTCTTCAATCTTTGCAGCTTGTATGGGTTCATCTACAGCTTTCTCAATCTTTGCAGCATCAGCTTCATTTTCTTTTTGCATTACACTTTCTTCAGCCTGCAAAGTCGTATGCGTTGTGTCACTGAGTTCTGAGATTGCGATGTCTCTCTCAGGATCAGTTTCACTCATAACATTACTCTGGACCGAAACCATTGGTTCGGACCTCTGCTCATCTTCTAGAAATTGTGTGTCTTTCTGTTGCACATCTTCCGCATCGTAGATATTTTTGTCGATTGCCTTTTCTTTCTCGGACTCAATTTCTTTTTCTGCAGGTTGCTCCGCTTCGAGTTCCTCTTCATCTTCAGTTATCTCTACTTGAACAGGCACCATAATGTAATCTTTTTCTGACGGATAAATGTCGGGCTCATCGTACTCGTCCAACTCTTGCTCCCATTCCCACACAATCATCTCTGGAGCTAATGTGTCTTCTTCTATGTCTGCTCTCGAAATACTTGAATCAAGGGAAACAGTGGGAGCCAAATGAGATAATTCAGTTTTTGTAGGTTCTTCGCGCTTTTCTGTTTGAGCTGTGAGTGCAACTTCGAATTGGCCCTTTTCAGGCGAATCAGTATTTATTGTTGATTCTCCATTCACTGAGCTTACCGCTACGGCAATTTCAGACGCCTCTTGAGAGTCTTGTTTTTTTTTCGATTTTTCAATAGAGTCCTGCTTTTTGGGTGTAGCTTTGTTTTTTTCGTCTTTGCGATTTGTCGCAGCTACCGCATCTGCCTGTTTTCGTTCAGGTTTTTCATCGTTATATTTACGTTTCTTACTCATTTCTTTCGGATCGGGGCTTTTCCGGCCATGAGATGCTGTCCGTGAAACAGAAAGATCTTTGCTACTTTTTCTTATGTGTGGAGCCATGGTCCCAAGGGATTTGCTTTCTTTTATTTGAGCTTCCCCCGACTCAGCAAGTCTTTGTTCCAACGATAAGATTCCGCCCTCCTTGTCAGTAGGGACAGACATCCCTGATGCTTTTTGGTCATCTTCTTGGGCTTCTTCTGTACTAATTAGGACTTGAATATTTTCTTCTTTCAGACCATTCTTTTGCTCATCTTCTCGGGCTTCTTCTGTAATTAGGATTTTATCATTGTCTTCTTTGACATCACTCTCTTGCTCTATGCCTTCCTCTGCATTTGTCAGAACCTCATCATTGTATTTTTTTGTATCATCTTTTTGAATATTTTCTCGGGTTTCTTCTGCTGTGATTAGAACTTCTTCTTTTTGTACATTTTCTCGGATTTCTTCTGTTGCAGTTAGAACTTCTTTTAGATCATTCTTTTGCACATCTTCTCGGGCTTCTTCTGTAATTAGGATTTTACCATTGTCTTCTTTGACATCACTCTCTTGCTCTTGCTCCTTTTCTATGCCTTCCTCTGCATTTGTCCGAACCTTACCATTGTATTCTTTTATATCATCTTTTTGGATATTTTCTCGGGTTTCTTCTGCTGTATTTAGAACCTCTTTTAGATCATCCTTTTGTACATTTTCTCGGATTTCTTCTGTTGTAGTTAGAACTTCTTTTAGATCATTCTTTTGCAGATTTTCTCCAGGTTCTTCTGTACTAGTTAGAATTTTATCATTCTCTTCTTTTAGATCATTTTTTTGCTCATCTGCTTGGGCTTCTTCTGTACCAGTTAGAACTTTATCATTGTCTTCTTTTAATTCATTATTTTGCTCATTTTCTGAGGCTTCTTCTGTACTAGTTAGAACTTTATCATTGTCTTCTTTTAATTCATTATTTTGCTCATTTTCTGAAGCTTCTTTTGTACTAGTTATAACTTGAGCATTTTCTGTTCTCAAACCATTATTTTGATCAGCACCTAAAGAAGATGTAGAACTTGTTTTCTTTTCTATTTCATCTGTAAAAAAAAAGTTGACTCAAATGAAAAGCCCAGCTCAAGATGAAAGTCATACAGTATATTAAAAAATGACTTTAATAGAGGTGGAAAAATATAGACACTACACAAGTGGTTCATAATGCAAGCTTCGGCTTCTTAGTCCTGTAAACATATTATGCTTGAAAAAAAAGTACTAACACAAACACACACACACAACGATTTCATTGCTCTGTATTTTCACCTTGCAGACAATGTAACACTTAGAATAGGATGAAAATAGCAATAAAATCACAGATAACTAATAATTACATTTTACAAGAACGTTTCTCCACAATACTCCACCAGAACACTATTGTTTACAGTATAGGAGAAATCAAGTTTCCTCCTTCTTTGACCAAAACAGTTATACCACAAAATTAGGAAAATATCCGGGACATGCCGAAGTGCTTGTCAATGCTTCTGTGCGATCCTTATTTTGTGTAGGCCTATCCTGCTGCACTTTTATTCTGGGGCACCTTTTCTCCCCATAAGACTAAACTTCTTATATATCCTACATCAACTGCTGCTACAGTTGTATAGCTTTAAGATCAGAACACCGCAGTACATTGAAAAACTTTTAATCTTCAACTAAACCGTAGGTCTAAACTAATTTTAAAAAAGTGGGTTCTGCGCTAGAATTTCTTTACACCAATGATCAGATCAATAAAGAAATAAAACTGCTCCAAACCTTTCTCCTGATCATTTTCCATGTTGTCTCACGTTATAATGGACAGTGCTTCAAAATCAATCGGATTCCACGCCAAATTTTCTCCAATGACACCAGACAACGAAGCATTCAAAGTTTATGCTTTTTCGTGCAAATAAAAAAATACTTTGAAAAAACATTCGCTGTGCTTTTGACTGCCCATATTATACTATTATTTTACAAATAAATACTTACTTGGCTTTGGCACTGTAATTCTTTATATCATTAGTTGTTATGTATTACGATTATGTCCTTTGTAACTCCATTTTGGTGTAAAAGAATATAAAAAAAAATAAGAACAAAATAATAAAATAACAAAAATATCAATCAAGATCTCATTCCTTTGGTGAAAAACCAAGGACTTGTTAGCATTGTTTTGCTTTGCTATAAAGTTAAAAGCGGACAAAAAAAATTAATATTAATTTAGAGTATCTGTAGTTTTTGAAGAGCAGCGCTCTGAAATATATGTATTGTTAGTAGTAGTAATCTAAAAAACTTAATTTTTGCTGAGTCCCATCATACACCTGTAAAAATCCACATTTACACATAATATCATAAAAAAAAACATATACATCGAATGATATTACTCTTTATTCTTCTAAATGATATACTCCTTCATAGCAATTCTTAGAAAATTCATAATTCATTACATATCTCAAAATGAATGAATTTGGATAAAGACAGCATGAAGCTCGAAGTGATTATTAGCTTCCTTATGGGAAACTGTGATTATCAAATATATATATACACACTCATACACACATACACATCAATTATTCTCAAAGATGTCATAAATTTGCAATTTTTGAATTTGTATCAACCATCAATAGCGCTTTTAAAGATTAATTTATCATCTTCGATATTGGATGACTGACAGTTGGGCGCTGATGTTACTTTCCAACGAAGAGTCAGCATCTACAAGCGCAATACCTGTCAAACGACAGCTTAGTCTTACAAAATCTGATACCATAATAGCTATTCATGGTGCAAACTTATATTAAATTTGTATTTCTTTCATAGTCTTCTTTCTCTCTTGTCGTCCATTCCGAAGTATAATTTGCTGCACTTCGGAGATCTCATGGGTTGCCCTGTACTGTAAGATGTAAGCAAGTTGTAATATTTTTGCTCTGCAGTATCTAATATATGGTGCGATGTAGGTTACTCTTCAGAAATAAATGGACAGAGGGGAGAGTCGGCGAATATGAAAAGCATGTTGGTCCCTAGTCTCTAGTGTCGTTTAAGAAGTCTGGCTGAGATGGCACCAGCAAAGTAGAACCTCCGCAATTAGTAAAGCTTTGGTCAGATAGAATTGTCAATGATTTTTGAGGTGAAAAACGGCCTTGGAAGAATATGCTTGAATGATTGTGTGTACAAAGTCATTAACAAATCTTGCTTTTTAACTTTTGATGAAATAAAGATCAAATGTGGAAACCAGAAATGCTTATTCCTCTTTCAAATAGTCTCATTGTTTTCGATTTTTATTTCTTTGCAAAGGATTCACAAAAGTTTCTGACGCGTTAAGATCGTAAGACATTTCCTTTCTCAGAGCATTCGTTTGAAATTGCTTTTTCACCTAATTAAACTCTAGAAATACTGAGTCTTGATCCCAAACGGTTAAGTATATTTGTGAAGTAACTCTCAGGTTTTGTAAACAAAACCTTTAAATCTAAATAACTGCCGGCTGAAATCCACTCGAGCGTGCTAAGTAATTTTAAAGATATCTTAGAAAATTTAGTAAAATAGGATAAGCAATTCTTACCTCCAAGAGAGGAGGAATCATTATTGGTCCAACAGGACGCTTTCCTAAATTACCAGTTAGTCTGCCAATAACAAAACGCGCTTCTTACATTGTTAGTTTAAACACTTCCACGGGTCCCTAGTATTTAATTTTCGAAGAAAGTCTGTTTCCTGAACATTTTCAAATAAGCTTTGCTTCTTTTGTTTCAGCTGTGCTTTCAAAGGATGGTTTCAGTTGTCTCTGGAGACCTTAGGGAATTCGTTACTGTGGCCGAAACTTCACCTTCTTCATATTTACAACACCAAGGCAAACCTTGAAAAACTCATAAAACACACATTATACAACTAATTATTATTGCCCAAATAAGGCTTTGGTGTCTTTCTACGCATTAAATTCAATATGCCGCCTTATTAAAACACCTTTCTAAGAATATCAGAAGTCCGAAGTATTATTTTCTTAAAGATTTTCTTTTTTCTCTTTTTTTTTTTTAATTAACTATTAAATTGCATTATAGAGAAAGGTAGCTGCCTTCTTCTCCCACCCAATTATCCCATTATTATTATTATTTAAAAAAAAACTTACTTTTTTCAACAAGTAGTTGTGTGCAATATCTAAAAAAAAAACCCCACCCAAAACAACAAAACAAAACAAAATAGATACCCTTTAGATAAGGAAGCTTACATGATTTTGGTGTTAGCATCCTAATGTCGTATTCACGGTCTATGCACAAAACAATAACAGTGTATTTCACACTAAATTTTTTTTTCTAAAACTAACTTTTTTTTAATATGGCCCGAAGGATAGACGTCCTTTTGTAAAACAATTGCTGCAAAAAAAGAAAAGAATATTAGATTTTTTCTGAAATCACATTATTATCTTAACATTGTCCATGTCTTACAATCATTTATATCCAATCGAAGGAGAAAATTGTTATGATCTCTGCTTTGTACAGTTATAGAAGGCAATGTAGTAATGTAGTAACTGCAAATGCTTGGGAAAGCACTAAGAAAAATTAACCTTCACTTTTCATAGTGTACATATCATTCAGATCACCTGAAACAAAAGGTCTCAGCGGAAAATCCCGCAAAACTATTGGGAAAATTTCCCCATAGCCGCGCGATTGCCGCATATGGAACCCATCAGAGACGGCCGTGTGCACTGACATAACTCACATTATTGGAAGTGTGAAGAGCATTATCAGACACACGTGCAGTGTACAAACACAATCTTCGCGCCACATTCTTAACGCAGCATATATTGAGTAAGAATTCGCCACGGGAGCCCAGAACCCCCTTTCTAGACGCCTTGCCCCGCCCTCCTGACCCCTCTTTTTATTTTTTCTCGTATTCTTTTACATTTTTGTCACTCAATCTTTAAGGCTTGCTTTTGACTTGCTAGTATCTCGCCCACAACTCAAACTTTCATCTTTAGCTGTCCGTGCATCGTGACCTTACGCGGTCGTAAGCGAATGGCGAAGCATTGTCTCTTTGTGTTAGGTGTTCGCTCCCATTCATTACAAACGCTTGATAACCAAAGTGTAATTAATTCTTTACATCTCTTATTTGTATTTATTTACATTGTCCTTTTTCTTTATCTCTTCCCAAACACAAAACTCTGATCACCATCTGATTTTCCAATTTTCAATCTGCATTTTTATAAACCCAGAGTCTTTGGACTTTACCGACTTATTTCGATTTGATTTCTTATGAAACACTGATTAAAATAGGAGTTAGCTGGTGGTCTCACAACGTATTTCTAAATGAGTCTTGTTTTAGTCTTTTGATTTTTAGAGTTCAACGAGTGTCCTATGTTAAGGCTCACCATGAATAAATATTATTTTGATCTTTGAATTTTTTTTCAAATATGCTCATATTATAAGAAAAACATACCGATGGTCAAGATCGTTTTTCTTTTTTCAGAATTTCGGTCATTTTTTGTAATGACTTGCATTGAATATTGCTATCTTTATTTTAGTGACTGGCTACTACAAAAAGGCAATAGTAAAGTTTATCTGAAGAAAAGACGACACATGATTTATTTTTTGTTTGACCACGTCATCTTTAAAAGTCCTTAAGTAATCGAATTCTACATTGTTGTGCAATATTTTATTACAATATCCTCAGAGAAAATAATAGCACGTAAGTGCATAGTGCTCATAATATCACCGCTCTATATGTATTTATTATAGCAGCTTATGACCAAGGGTTTATAGAAGGATACCAGGACCTTGAAGTTCACACCGAAACTTTTAACGCTACCCAAAATTGATCGGGAGATAAGAATAACTTTTTTCCTCTTTGATTCTTCACCTTTTAGAATTGTCCTAACAAACCTTCATGGGCACAGACGGCATTTTCTTTGCATTCCATCCATCCCGTTTGTAGTCCACTTGCTCTGAGTATTAATTTCGGCTAAGTTAGGACTATACACACCACCCTGCCATCGTTTGTTGATTTATCAGTCAACATGCGTACTGGAATCTCTGAGAACAATTATGGGAGGCTGCTGATAAAGGCTTGCGATTCAAATCTCCGTGCGACGGTGCGAACCGCCATAATAAGTTGATTAACGTCCCCTGGAGGGAAGGGGTTATCACCAGTTAGAGGAGCCAAGGCTCCTTGATCTTAGGACATTGAAACTAAATCTAATGCTATTAAGTGGCGTGTCTGTTTTATATCTTTCCTCTGTAGTTCTGACTGCCGGTATAAAATAACCTTGTCTAATGCGATTCGCCCGCTTATCAAGATTTCGTTCCTTCACTCTTTCCTGATTCTCAGATAGTTCATACATTTTGATTGTTGTGCCGCGGTTGTTACTTTTTTTTTTTTTTTGCAACCTATGAAATGGATCTTTTATCTTATTCTCCTCATCAGCTCCTCATGTTATCTTTTGCGAGGACAGTATTTTCCGAATGTATTGTCATCATGTGTACATAAGTACGCTACTTCTGAACTATTTAAGGTTCCTTAAATCCCGCAGTCTTATACGCAAAATACGTATAATCCAACACACTTTTACTTGGGTAGTTTTCCTTGACATAGTTTTCTTTTTATTTCTTCTTTGACACCTATCATCCCCCAAAATAGTTTCTACCTCTCAATTTACTCTAATTCGTTCCTCCTACAATCCGTTGGTACCCAAACTTTATCGCACATGTCCCTTCATTCTCCTATCCTGGCACTGGTTGCACTGTTTCCAGAGTCATGCTTCTTCAGTCTAATTAATGAGGCAATCAAGCAAGATGAAAGGTGCGCTGGTCAGAATGATAACTCACGGTCCATCGCTTCGGTAGTCAAGGAATCGAGGTCTCAAGCTAACCAAGGGAAGATTGGATTCCACAGAGGTAGAATAGAAGGAGTAAAAACAAGAAAGTTTGCACATGAAAGATGGTCAGGTATAGAGGGAAGGAGATAGCAAGTAAAGAAGAAACTAGAAAAAGACAAAAAAGAGACGAAAAGAACAAAAATTGATTTCTGATTTTAGTGATGAAAGCAGAGCATTGCTCAGATATGATGAACGATATCTTTAAACACTGAGCGCAATGAATTGCACAAACCATTTTTAAAGGAGAGCGAGGGGACTTCTCACATGTAAGAGAATTCATTCTCAGTATTCGAATCTTGGGAATTTGATATACAGCCTCAGTTAGAGGATAAAAACCAATATTCTCTGTTGCTCAATTTCATCTGCTCTCTGTCTCACACACACACACATACACACACACTATATTTCTTTCCAGCTCTCGAATTCTGTTTTCCATACTTTTTACAGTCTTCTTTCTTTTTTCTCTTCTTTTAAATTTCATTGATAATTTACAAGGGATCCAATGCCCTCAAAGTTTTGCTTTGAATGCTCTTGTATTATAAAAAAAAAATGTCTACTACCCAGTCAAATTAAGCGTTTAAATCCTTTCCTCTGCTATCCAGCCCTCCAAAGCGTTTGTACAAGTAAAACGTTTTCCCAATCCTTCCTCTTTTTTTCCCGACCCCTTTCATTGTATTTCCATGGCTTTCTTTTCTCTTCACTTTTCTGCTATGTCTGTCTATATCTGTCTCAGCTCTTTTATGAGCTCCTATCTCTTTCTTCTATTCTCCTTTTTCTTTGTACCTAACCATTAATGGCTACAGAAAGGAACATCGTATTCCACTTCCTAACTATCTGACCGTTGCTTTGTGCTCTCCATGCCAATGCCAAGTGCATGAGTTTAAGATCCCATCTAGTCATCCTATCCTGCTTGGTGAAGGCTCATTTGATATACTCGAATGGCCAATGATCACCTTGCTTTTAAAGAGTAGATAAATGAAAACTATGTATACCTTTTATTGAGCTTATACCTGCTTGATGTAGCCTCCAAAAGTGCCTGTCACTGCACAAAAAAGTTTGATTTTGAGTCCCCTGTCGGGCGAAATAGTCTTAAGATTAAAGAGCTACAATTTCTTGATCACCTAACTTCTTTTTATCTAATCTAGGGTTTTTTCTATGATGTAAACTTCAAACTGGCGACTCGTTTTAATTGAGCATGTTGGATTCCGGGGCATTAAAATTTTAACAAGTTTAGGTTGAGTAATGTCATTATCTATTGTGGATATTTGAATGTGTGACTATAGCAGATCAATCAATACTGCAACTTGAATTCACAAACCATTTTCGCGAGTTATTCCCGGCTTAAAATGAATGATTATGTTCCTCATGCCGCTATATTCAAGCGCGCTACTGCGCTATTTCCCGATCTTACCTTGGCTTGGGTGAGCAGCTCAATGGAGCGTCCGCCCTGCACACATGAAAGCTATCTAGCCGGCCTCCCAGGGAGTGAGGCAGCTCCCCCAGGGAGGGACGGACCACGGAGGATCGGAAATGTTAACTAAACAATCACAGTGGCCCAGCTACAAGATCTCCACTTGCCTGGACTGTAGATTTGTGGCAGAATTTGAACTTCGTGATGTCATTTGTCAATGCTATATGATTCAATGCTATAATTATTGTTTACCTATCGTCGCAACGAAGGCACCCACGAAGTTTCAGCATAGCATTCTTAGTGACGTGAACGGCTTAGATAAAAATCAAATCCACTTATATTGGCTTCAGAAGGAGAAGAACTATTTCAACTTTGAAATGATTTTTCTTCTTCTTCTTCTTCTTCTTTTTTTTTTTTTTTAAAGCAATTGAAAATAAAACAACACTCACTTGCTTCTACT
Source organism: Elysia crispata (assembly GCA_033675545.1). NCBI lineage: Eukaryota > Metazoa > Mollusca > Gastropoda > Plakobranchidae > Elysia > Elysia crispata. Next base: position 298,816 of record JAWDGP010003357.1, on the reverse strand, counting down.
TTTCATACAGTAGGTTTCCCGCTGTTGGCAGGTCCTATTCACACTTCAGTATGGATAGATGAAAATGTTGAAGAAAAAAGTGTAAACAGAAACCTGGAAGAATTGTGATATATTTGTGTTATGGTTATATATGCGTCGGTATGAAATGGCTGAGTATGGTCTGAGATTGATTTTTTTTTCTTTTTATTAGAGGAACAAGGTGATCAAAACAAGACTGAGGATAGGATGTACCTAGATAGTCTTTTTCTAAATTGTACAGACGTAGTTGAAAATTCATTTTTTCCTTGCAGCAACATATAATACTATTTCAGCATAGTCACATCCTCCTGCTTCCCCAAATGCCATACCCACTCCATAATTTTATTGGGTTTCATTTCCTCATAGCCTCCACCCGGGTCTCTACATACTATTAGGGTTTACGTTTTTCGCAGTCTTTGTCTCCGTTTATTGTGGTGTTGTCTTTGAAGCTACAGGTTTGTTTATTTGGACGAAAGTGTCTCGCTCTCAAGTGATCCATGCTCTCTTCCAGTCCCTACCCGCGGGGCGAGTTTCTTGGAGGTTTCCGCCAACCTTATTAAAACTCACTCATTCTCGGCGATGTCACAGGCTCACCTAGGGCTACTTGCCCCTCCGTTTATTTATTGCTAGTCTCTCTCTCTCTCTCTCTCTCTCTCTCTCTCTCTCTCTCTCTCTCTCTCTCTCTCTCTCTCTCTCTTGCTCACGGCCTCCTGAGAACTTTCGACTTGCATCTCTCTCTCTCTCTCTCTCTCTCTCTCTCTCTCTCTCTCTCTCTCTCTTTCTATCTCTATCTCTCTCTGTTTGTTGAGTTTAGCGGTTTCTGTCTATATACACCTATGTCTTTCAATAAGCAAGAGAGCCGCTATTCTTCCCAAAGCTGTACAAAGTTATGTGCGGAGTCCAACCGGAACAGGCACATAGTTAGACCGAAGACAGATACTCTCTCTCTCACACACACACACACAAACACATACCGATATTAATAACTGGCCTTAAATCGATTCCCCTGGCGGTGGTGAAAAAAAGCTTTCAACTATCATAATAAACTGGGATAATATTTCAAAATTTAATTGCATTTAACATATTTTTTTTCTTTCATGTTTCAGTCTGATAGTGTAGCATACCATTGGTTGATGTTCAAAGAAGGAATCTTGCCGGAATCCAGATTTTTGCACTATATACATTTATATCCAAACGAGATCCTCTTTCCACAATTTTTAACGACTACAAAAAGGAAAAGAAAAAAAAAACAAATCACAATATAAAAAACATAAACAGAGAGAGAAAGGTCGCGATAATGAGGACGAGTGTACTATATTAAGCATTCTAGCAAGCGCGAAATTTTTAATAAAAAGCACATGCACATCGAGGATACAACCATTATGTAATGTAAAAAGACCTTTTTTTTTTTTGCGTATTTTTATATATTTAATGGTCGTGAGCTGGTTTGGGTAGGCGTGTCTGCGCAAGGGACTCCCTCACCAGGATATCATTCCCTCCGTGGAGAACACAAGAGAGTGTTGAAGACTACAGATTCCTGGCGATTTATAAGGAAATAGGGATTTTTGCCCCATCTGGAACACGTTTAAAGACATTCAATGCTGGATCAGTGAAGAAGTTTGTAACGTAAACTTAATGCACTGCTAGCCGAGCTGGATCTTTATGACCCTATATACGTTAATTCAATAACAAAAATCATACGTCAGCTAATTAGAGCCATGTAGGTGTTCTTTGAGCTGAGAAATGAAAAATTTGCTTTAACTATCTTGATGCTTTTTTTTTCTTTATAAAAAATGATTGCCGTTTTTTCAAATGATAATTCCAGCAAATGTTCCCACACTTGGGTTGGTCGCTTTATTTGTGCGGTAAATACATATACATGTGTTTCAGATGGAAAACACTATTTAATTAGAATTTCACATAATACTTACAACTTAACTTTCCTATACAGTGATAGACAAGACTTTTTTACGATACAGAAACTTCGATGGATAAGCGACAAAACAAGTAAAAGGATGATATTTGTACAGAAAGTCAATAGAAAAAAAAATTAAATAAAAGAATTGAGTTAAGTTAGATTGAAACGAAACATAGGTGGCTGTGGCTTGAAACCGTCAGCCTTGATAACTGCAAGGAAATTTTTATCGGGTTCAATCTCATCACAGTAGGTGGGTGATTTTGAAGCGCCATTTTTGCACTTTCAGCTTGCCCTGGAGAGGCTTGTTGTATAAACAGAAACGGCCTGATATCAATTTGTTGTGGAAGGACTGTGTCAAACAATGAAATTAAAAGAAAAAGGAACGGAGGTTTGTATGCAGAATGTACAGATGTTTGATATCGACATAAATCGATCGACTGAGAATTCAGTGGAACGGTATTTTATATAGCACTCGCATTTATAGATAAAATAATAGATATTATATTTAAAGATTGAATCATAGGTCAATAATGGGATGGATAGTGAGATAAATAGCTCAGCTTATACATAGAGTGTTCAAAAGAGAAATGTATTAAAGACATAGATACCAAAATGTATAAATAGATAAATAGATAAGTACTTAATATGTATTCAATTAAGATAGATTGATAATTAGGTAGATAAAATTATATATATATATATATATATATATATATATATATATATATATATATATACACACACACACAGTATCAAATTACTATTAAACTATAGCTGAATGAAAGAAAGAGAGAGAGACACGCACACACAGACAGACAGAGAGAGGGAGAGAGACAATGAGAGAGACAGTATGTGCATGCGTGAAAAGGAGACGGAAACAAGAGAAGATATACGCAAGAATGAAGAGTTTTAGAAGCCCAGTCCACCACATGCTGTGATCTCAGAAAAAGAAGGGAACAACGAGATAGATAAATACGTAGACATCTATAAAAAGTAAAGAGACAACTTTATCAAATAGACAAATAAGTAAACAGAAAATAGATAAATAAACGTAGATAAAAGTAGTGAAAGACATTTATATACAGATAATGAGAAATAATTATCAAGTTGCCCCGCACGTTCTAGAGAGATGATTCGAAATTTCGAACTGTTCATATCGCTCCCGTTAGTACCCGTTCAAAGTATATATAAATACATATATATATATTAACCGACCAGGAAAGATTTCAGTTCCAGCTTTAGGAAGATAAATGTATACCGCTTTTTTTTTTTTTTTTAAACAATTCTGCAGGTGTTGCACATTTTTCGCACATGGCTGCTACAGATGCATAGATAAATAGATAGGTTGAAAAAAAAGATTGACAGATAGATAAATAAAGCAATTATTGCATGTCTTAAAGTAGAATTATGACTCTTAGATTTCTGTGCTTCCTGACATTCTTGGTATTGCGTAATGTTACAAATTGCTTAAAGAGAACGTCCACACTTGAGTTATTTCGCAAAAAAAGGAAGAAATAAATAAACAAATAAATCAATAACAAAAAAATAACATGTGATTCTTTTAAAGCGAAAGTTAAAAACGTACCCAACCAAGAGCTCTTTTCAGAGTGGATGATCTATCTGCTATACCGGTATATTTTAAACTACAATTGTAATTTTTTTTTTACAGATACACAGCTTTCAGAAGAGCGGATAATTCTGAGCAAGTTTTGTTTTTAACATAATAATTATTGCCATATTTTATTTCAAAATAGATTGTTTAATTTTAGACTTTAAATGAGTTAGGAAAATTAATTAGTTGTAATAATGTTTTAGAAAGAGAACCTAACAAACATTCATTTAACTATTGTCTGCGATTGTGGACAAGCTTTGTAACGAAAATAAATTAACACTGCAATCAAATATGTGTACGAGAGTTACGTATCTTAGAGTGGTCATTAATGGTAGAATAAATGTTGTTTTAGATTTATCCCATTCACTTCATTTCTTTCTAAGAAAGAGAAATAACAATAATGATGATGATGATGATGATGATGATGATGATGATGATGATGATGATGATGATGATGATGATGATAATAATAATAATAATAATAATAATAATAATAATAATAATAATAATAATAATAATAATAATAATAATAATAATAATAATAATGAAGCCAGGTGAAAAATGAATATAATCTCACCGAGCATTTCTAGACCACCTATGCACGTCAAAAATGTAAATTGCCCGTATGATTGGAGTGGTAATATTATTTTTCAACAACAAAGTGTTTTGGGAATATTAAAGGCGGAAATGCTATTGTTTTCTTAAAAATAAACGGTGAATGTACGAACTACTTCCTGTAAGCAGAGCCTGACAGAAATGGCCTGGATCTAGATTTTACTTTTAGGTTTAGAAGAGGTTTTAAGTAGATTCTGTGTTTGGAATTACGGAGATATCTAAATTCTGGGTAAAGATGGGGAAGAATTTCTGAACGGGTACGGTTTCTCCAACTAATGAGCTGAGAATACTCTCGATGCAAGCCAATATTTGCCGTTTTAAATGCCTCAAGTAAGTGCACATAATATTTCAACAATGAATTATCAATTTAAAAACAAACAAACTATGGCGTTATATATTGTATATCATATCTTAATATACCAAAGCAACGTACCCATTCGGAAGTCCTACCATAGGTGGAGTCATATATCTGGATCATGTAAGTAAAATGATAAATATCGCGATCATCTATAATCTTATTTAATACACACACGCACCCCTGCAAAAGGGTCGCGTTCGGAGTGCGGGCTTTTCAGCTTGTAATAATAATAATAATAATAATAATAATAATAATAATAATAATAATAATAATAATAATAATAATAATAATAACGAAAAGGAAGTCATCAAAGTAAGAGCATACTTTTTCCTTTTTTTTCAGCCATATATGGATCAAGGACAGGGACAGGAACGCAAAATAGATCACCGGCAACACATTCATTGAATTTCCATGACGTAGGTGGAATTATATGTACAGAGGGTGGAGAACTAGGCAGTCTCCGTCCAGTTCTCCACCCTCTATAATGGGACTGCACTTATTTCAATAAGTACAATAACTATGCTGGACTGCACTTTATTCTGTTGAGGAGATCATTATATCAAAGCAATCGGCTAATTTTGTATTTTCCAAATCTATTTCATGGTCTCTTTAAACACTTAATAAATATTACATGTATAAGGTTTTAAGTTCCCGCGAAAAAGTGCCTAAAGGTGTACTCCCTTGAGTGAATGCATAGTTGCACATTTATCTAAACCTACATGATAATGCATTTTTTAAAAATATAATTTATTTGGACTAAAAAATTAGCTAATTATTCATATTCATATCGAATTTTTTAAGTAGAAAATTTAGCTTTAAGTAAGCAATTACATATTTTACTGGTATAATCTGGGCTGATGGTGGATACCTTGTCAGAATGTAGTTTTCCCAAAAAGAGATATACGATAAATTTCTGCAAGTACTCGCAATGAAATTCCAGTAGTGTGCACGGAAATTATATTTTAACTCTCTTTAGGGGCCTATAATCTGCTTACAGTTATTTTTAACTTATTTCACAAAAAAAAAAAAAAAAAATGAAATAATCTGATATCTAGGGAGCCAGGCGAAAATTGAGGACCATCTAAACGAGCATTTCTAGACCACCTAGACATGTCAAATCTGGCATAAAGTTGTAATTTACCGTAAAGATTGAAGTGGTTATATTGTTTTTCGCCAAAAAGATTTTTTTTGGAAAACAAAACGCAAAAATGTGATTATTATTTTCATAAAAGCAAAAGGTGAATGTGCGATCTACTTCCTATAAGCACAGCTTGATAGAGGAAAGGCAGGAATGAAACTGAAAGTACGCTTATTATTGTCTTGAATCTACATGCTATAGTGTAGAGATCTAAGTAAAGAATCTCAAAAAAAAGTTGTTTTGGACATAGCTTCTAAATTTGCGGTCTATATATTTTAGAGCAGCTAAGCTCAAATCAAAAGGCTAAGATCTAGATCTAAAATAGATCTAGATTTTACTCTTAGGCTTAGAATTTCAAAAGGATTCAAGTTCTAGATCATCTAGATCTAGAACTAGATTTTGTGTTTATAAAAAAAGATTATCGAGATAACTAGATTCTATGTAAAGAAAGATAGGTAGAGGCATAACCTGGATCATGTAGATAAAAAGATAGACATCAAGACCATTTATAAGCCTAATTAATGCTCACACACCCAGCTCTGACAAATTGACACCATTCGACTGGATTTAGCATTTTTTAAACTGTGTGTTAATAAATCTTGCCTTTATTCGTTTTCACAAGTTTCTTTGTATTTTTCCTTGGTACCGGAGATTTCTTTAGTAGGAATGGGAGCTTTGATAAACTAGCGCTTTATACGTGAATTAATATTCAGCCTTTCGGTGTGAGTATCGACTATGAATTCCTCCTCAAATTAAAAGGTTCAGTAAATTAGACCAACAAACAGCTGAACCGAAAGTTTTCAACAGTTATGCGAGTAAAAATCAATGAAGGAAGACATTATTATTTAGACAAGTGTGTCCCGCTCATGCTTTAGCAGTTAGACAAAAAATTATAAGAAAAAAAAAAAAAAGCAATATAAAGAATAACAACAAAAAAGTGTAAAAAAAAAAGTAAAATGGTTCAATGGTTCAACCCACTATTTAGCCCCCCCCCCCCCTCCCAAAAAAAAAAAAAAAAAAAAAAATACGTACTGTAATAACAAATGTTAAAAAAAACATTTCTCGCTCTGATAATTAGACACTTCCCTAACTTTCCCGAAGAGGAGAAAAAAATTCATGAAATTCATCAACAGCAATAACACAAAGCCAGTTACATTTTCAGACATTAAAAGTAAAATCTAAATCAGAGAGGCCTTACAACTGCAGAATGAGGAAAAAATTGTCCGATCAACCCAAGTTTACAAGTGCTAGAAAAAAATACGAGCCACTGTGGCATAGAAATAAACAAGCCAGATATAATTATAATATTTTACATATTTATAATCGTAGTGGAACATAAAACTAAAAAAAAAAACACAGCCGCGAGACTATGCGAACATAATTGTCTGAGATCAAAGAACAAGAACATGGACTATAAAATGACGTTGAAAAAATAATCTCTTGAAACAATTCAACCGACAACAAAATTTTTGTGCGTTATGCCCACAGTAAAACAAAAATTCAATTTTTCAAAGTAATACCATCTATAAACCGCCAGAAGTAGTTCTCCAACTGTATACATAAGAAAGACCATTTTTTTATGAAATACGGGAGCAACGAGATCTGAGGAGTTCCAAGGTTCAGTGATTGTAAAATCGAATGTAGAATTAAATAATGAAGTTCGAAAAGACAAAGTTTGCACTATGGAATATCGACCCTTACCAGAGACGCCGGGGAGATTACCATGACTATCGAGGAATTGGTTTTATCGATAACTTTATCATGACTCATAAATCCGGATACAATGGAGAAAAAGTTGTAATCCATCCAAAATCTCTTTACGTTTTTTTGTAACGAATTCAACAAATTGTTCGCATGAGGAGTTCCTAAAAAAGTTGTAATATTGATGAATTTAAACCAGCCACGTATACAGTGGAGTGAAAAAACAAACAATGATTATCATGGCGATAATATTTATGATAGTGCTAAAGGGTTACGATAACTGTGCTATGTAAATTGCTTCATCCTTTTCCAAAACCAGGAGAAGCATAATCATTTTTTTTAACTTTTGCACTAAATGTGTTAGCTCAATATTTTTATGGTTCTAACTTAGCTGACGACAGTGTGGAAGCAAAATGTCCACGTATGAACATTTAGACGCTGATACCTGCCTGCCATGCCCGGCTTCAGATATGGACAAAAAGAGGTGATAGCGGGAAGAGTCAAAACTCGACACTTGCCACTGATCATCTTGATCTGCTACAGCCAGAGTTTGTAGTTCTTTTCAGAATTAGGAAAGAGGGATGGGGTGGCAATGAGGAGTATTGATTTGAATCATTATTTTCTAATTTCATATTTTTGCTCTTTAGGCCTTTTACCAAATTCTTCCTTTTACCTTGCCTTTATTTGTTGCTTTCCTCTCCCTCCTTCCCTCCCTCCTCCCTCTCTCTCTGTTTATCTCTCTCTCTCTCTCTCTCTCTCTCTCTCTCTCTCTGTCTCTGTCTCTGTCTCTGTCTCACTCACTCTCCCCAAGTGCGCCTTATGGGATTTTTACGAATTCAAAAGCATTATGTTCTATCACACTTTGTCAATCTATTTGTCTCGCCTCATCCTCACATTCCCAATTTCTGCCTATCAGTTTCAAGCAATCTATCTCTCTTTCTCACCATGCCTTCTTTTCGTTCAAGAAATAGAAGATGAAAAGCTAAATTTGTCATGACGGTAGCAAGAGGCTCTGGATTTACTTAAATATCGTTATTTTACTTTCATATATTTCAACATGAAAGAGATACAGTATTCCACGGCTATTTTATTGTTGAATGTCCCATTTATCCTTTCCAGGCTCTGATGGGAATAAAGAGGAACAAGTTGAAAAAAAAGCCCTACAAACTCACATGCTTCTTTTCAATTTTCTTAACAGGAAAAGAAAAATATTCCATGAAGAAAGAAATTTACCTTTTTTATGACCAAACTATCATGTATATGTAAGTCTTATTTGATCCGCCGCCTTGCTTTTGGTCCAAGGGTCTGATGCCGCTGAGGAGGCAATAGATACAAGACAAACATATCGTAAGACCCACCATACACACAGAGGGGATGCTAGGCGTTGCACAAGATATATGAGCGAGGCATTCTGCGCTGTTTTAACTGCTTTTACATACCACACACCCTCCATACCCGGGTTTTTCATGCGGTTTTCCTACACAAGCAGTGGTCCACAGCTGGACTCGTGAAATCTGACCCCAGCGCCTCGCGCAACCACGGTGTGTATGGTGGCTTTTAGACATAAGCGATTAAAACAATGAAAACGTCGTAAAATATGACAACATTAGCCTAAAAGTAAATATATGAGAATGGACAGTGTTTGTGATTCACGACTCAAAAATATATTAATTATCGCTCGCCATCATGTGGCATACGTGGTCACGAAGTCACGGCATACATTGAGTTGCTCTCACTTGTAACACCTGGTGTGAACTCAAGAACTAGGTCAGAGGGTGTAAAAAAGGACCTCACTGGATGTAGGTCTAACTGGTCTAGCACTGGGTCAACCTTGCACTGTACTCGGTACTCAAGGCGTCGCCAGTGCGGCTCGAGTTGGTAGCACCGCCTGCACTCTGTGGGGTGCAGGTCACCCGCCAAGCTTGTTATGCCACCCGCAAGAGCTAGCCTGAGCCCTTGGGGTCATTATTGTACGAGTATAATTGCTTCTGGCGAGAACCTCGGGTGATGCCCTCACTGTAGACTACATCACTAAAAGTGCTCGTATTTTCTTTTCAAACTAATTTGCTATTTGCTCTCAGACTCTGTTGGTTTAGCCCTGTGCATGAAAAGTGATACTGTCCTTTACAATCACATTCAGGAAGATTACAGACGAAGGGAAGGCAATATCGTTTGGAGTTGATAAGTCTATACAAGCAAGACTTCAACGTTTAGAATCTTCTATATCATTTTAAAGCCTTAACGTTATCAGGGTATCATTTTCAAAATTAGTTGACCAGTTCAATGTGTCATCCATTGGTCTATTTTGGGCATTTCATAAATATCGGTATCCGAACTATTTGCTATATTCAAAACTAGTTCGATTTCTTTTTTTTTTTTCATCCAGTCAAGGATACAAAATCACTATAAAATCTCTTTAGGGTCTTGGCCTGAGCCCATCGTCGCCCATGTGATACTCGTAGGAGAGGACCTCCCATAGAGATGATCTGTGTTTTCTCGCACGAAGAAAAGAATATCAGTGAACCACGATGTTTCTTGAAATGGATGAGCTAAAGTACTTAAAAGACTAGATACCGACACCTCGATGAAAAGCCTCTTAATTGATCTTACTACCTTGCGGTAGTTGAGGACAATTAAGGGTCAAAGTGCAGCGCAACAAAAATAAACACTCGCATTCTGAATATCTACGTTTCTTGGCGTCTATAGGTCTGAAATTGCAAGTTCCCAATTGGAGGTTATGTGGAGTACGTGGCTGGACTGAGTTCTTACAAACAGTGCAGCATGAATCTACCTTATTTTGGGCGCTAGCTGAATGTATGATATATGCTATTCGACCACCGAAAAACAGAATGGAAGCGCTCACCTTTCTTAATTCCAGGTGAATAAACACTGCCTGTTCATTGTCATCACAGGTGCTGCAAGCAAAACAGACGGGGTGCGTGTGGTCTGCTAGGCGGGAAGGGGTGGAGTCAGTTGGAGGAGGGAGGGTAGGTATTTAGTCGTATGAGGGAGGGACTACGGAGAAAAGAGGGTGGGTCCATTCATGCTGATGAACCCATAAATATAAATACAAAAGCGCTAGACCCTCCTTTGTTCCTATTCTTCGTAAATTTATCCATCTTATCTCGATTCCATGTCAGCAGTTCTGTATGATTATGTCTGTCTGTGAATATAATTATTAGCCACTTACTAACATGATTTTATCTATCGAATTGGATTTCTATGCAACATCAATTTTTCCCAAAGTTCTGAAAGCGAATTATAGAAAAATATCTGCGGAATTGAAAACTTGCTCTTGTAAAAGTCGCTTTGAGAAACCTCATTAACTGAAATGGAAAAATCTTTCCATTAAGCACGGCCAAAGCAAGGTCTAGATGCGCTGGGTATACTGAGGCCAAGAACTAACGGTCATTTAGTAATGAACTTGATCTGACATCTGGCTCCAATTTTCAGACCCATTCGCTCAACCTGACATCAAAAGTTGCCGGACGTCAATTAGCCTTCACCTTATTTTTCTTTCTTCACTGGTTTATTCCACCTAAGTTTTTATGCGGCGCACTTTCTTTAATCTGTTTGTGGCTATTTACTAATCTTTCTCTCTTTCAAATTTAAGTTACACTAGATTAATACTGTTGTCTTCATAGAACTATGATAAACATTTTTCTTCTCTCTAAAGTTCTCTCTTTCTCTCGCTCTAATTATATCCCTCTTACTCCTTATTTTTTCCGTTCTCTCTTTCATTCTCGCTATCTCTCGTGTTCTTTCTTCTTTATTTTGTCTCTATAGGGAATTGTCTCATCAGCAGTAAAACAAAAAAAAACAAAAAAACAAAAAAAAAAACTTTTCGTGACCTTTACCTTGCTTCAAACCCTAACATGGGACATCTTTGTTTTCAACCTATATTAATTTTCTTATGAAAAAGAAGATTTTAATCGATTCAAGAAATAAAATAAATCACGAGAGAGATAAATAGATAGAGAGAGAGAGAGAGAGAGAAAGAGAGAGAGAGAGAGAGAGAGAGAGAGAGAGAGAGAGAGAGAGAGGGGGAAGGGAAATATTTCTGCTATAATTACATTACTAATACCCATGACTATCATTCTGTTATCATGGCCAATATATAATAGTCCTTTGTTGACTGGACTCGAGAATGAAAGATTACCATACACGGTTAGCTTTACAATTAACATTTTTGAAGTAATTCGATATCTGTTTGATATTTTCTATACACATAAAGATGTTAGATTTATAAACAGAGAGAGAGAGAGAGAGAGAGAGAGAGAGAGAGAGAGAGAGAGAGAGAGAGAGAGAGAGAGAGAGAGAGAGAGAGAAAGTAAGATAGTGACGGAGAGAAAGAGGCAAAGACCTAAGAGTGACGGAAAGAAAAAGAGAAAAATAGTGAGAGAGAGAGATAGAGAGAAAGAGAGAAAGAGAGAAAGAGAGAGAGAGAGAGAGAGAGAGAGAAAGAGAAAGAGAGAAAGTAAGATAGTGACAGAGAGAAAGAGGCAACGACCCAAGAATGACGGAAAGAAAAAGAGAAAGATAGTGAGAGAGATAGAGAGAGAGAGAGAGAGAGAGAGAGAGAGAGAGAGAGAGAGAGAGAGAGAGAGAGAGAGAGAGAGTAAGAGGCAGACAGAAGGACAGAGACCGAGGGAGGGAGGAATTCAAGATGTTTCTTTTAACAATGAGAGATGCCAATTTAAACAACAGCAACAAAAACAATTATGTAGAACAGTCATTGTCTCGACTCAAGATGTTGTTTGAATAATTAGTCAATTCATTATAAGAACAGCATGTCCTGTTATATTGCATACTCTTGAAAAAAAAAAATAAACCAGAAAACTTCGCAATTGACGACTTTGTTACCATCTTCATATCCCAACAACTGTTATTCACTTGCACATTTACAGTTTTAGATGAAACTGATTAAACTGAATAAAATCTCTCTATCAATATCAAGGTATGCACTTTATATTCATCGCTTGTAAAAAAAAATTCTTTGCCAAAGGTACTGACCAACCACATATCATGGCCTATAGCACTTTTTCAACTTACTTCATATCTTAGGTACCGGCATGCTGTGATTTCTGATCTTTCAGGACTTCATACTGTTTACTTCACAGCCTATCTGTATGATTCATTAATCGAGCTTTTAACAAGGTCCATAACAAGACAGATGCTTAATTCACCCAAGGTTGTGTACAGCGGCGCCCGACTACACGCGTGAGTAGTGCTACGAAGCGGCGTCTCCTGTTAGGACAGACAAGGAAATCAGGCCAACTCAGCCTAGACCTATCTACATGGCTGATCATCTGACATTTGCCGCCGGTTGTTTATTTATCCAGTGACCGTTACTCATCCCGGAATCCTCCGCTGCATTAATTCTGCCTTGATGTGGGGCGTCTCAGTCCTCGAGATGATTAGTCTGTCTGTGGGGAAAGTTAAGACTGTATCTTCCTCTGATTCCATTCAACTCTCTCTCTCTCTCTCTCTCTCTCTCTCTCTCTCTCTCTCTCTCTCTCTCTCTCTCTCTCTCTCTCTCTCTCTCTCTCTCCCTCTCTCTCTCTCCCCTTTCCTAATTCCTAAAAAAAAAGAAAAAAAAGCAACAACAACAACAACAACAACAAAAAACATATCTGTAAAAACAACAACAAAAATCAATTACATTTTATTTCTCTTGCAACTTTCACCTGCGCTTTTTCTCTCTTGATTGAACCCTGTATAAACAACTTGTGCTAACTACCTGCTGTTTTTAAGAAAGTTTTATTTTCATATAAATTAGAATATTGATATGATTATGGGCATTTCCAGAAAGTTGTCAGCACGATATATATATAAAGATGATGTAAAGGCATCGAAAATGAAGATAGGGGAGAGGAAAAGTTGAAAGAGAAGAGAATTGATGAATAATGATTAAAATTATCAAAATGTCAGATTGAGAGAGAAAGAGAGAGAGAGAGAGAGATAAACTGAGAGAGAGACGGAGAGAGGGAGGGAGGGAAAGAGATAAAGAAAGAAAGAAAGAAAGAAATAGGGGAGAAGATGGAGGACTGAGACATCGTTTTCCATTGAATACATTTTTATTGGTAATGAGATTCTCGTTTGATATCAAGAAAAAAAACAAAATATTTATTTGTTTCGAAACCTAGATTCTTTTTGCTGGTAAAAAGCATGATTTTAAAAGATTATTATATCTTTCTCAAGTATTATAACCGTAAAAGTGAAATAGAAATTCCCATAGGAACAGTAAGCTAATTTTAAAAAAATCTAGATCTCTGTATAATTCCTTCATTATCGCGTTTGTTAGAATAAATACCCGCAAGACAATGCATCTTTAAGTCCTTTTATCTGAATTCATAGCCCCCCTTATGAGTGTCTAAAAGGATCTTTAAATAGACTAGGAAAGTACAGAATCAATTGATTTTCTATTTTTAGCACCGTTCTAAAACAGTGAAATTAAGTACTGGCTAGTGAAAGTCATGATTTCTGATCGTCTGTAAATGGTTTACATTATAACAATGGTTTTGCTCATATAGTGTGGTATATTGACTGGCGTATTCGCAACCACCGTGGTTTAGTTTACCCTAATACTAACAATACAAAATTATATTCAAAAAAATTAAAAAAAAAATCGATTTTCCTTTCGTTAAGGCATAAGATTAGTTATGTATAACAAGAAACTGTTTAATGAATGATAGTAAATTAATATAAAATGAAACAATTTTGTTTGTTCAAACGTTTTCTTTCATATTTTTAAGAAAGATTTGGTAATTTTACTTTATAATGTTGTTTCTTTTTTTATGCGTTTGTTTTTTCTCTGAAGTCGCCGAAACTCTTTGGTTCTACTTACTTCATGCAAGTTGTTTCTAATTACGCGTAAATACATTCCCTTTAATTATTCTCTTTTTGAGAAAAGTCAACACGTTTTTGTATAAATATAAAGAAAATTTTGTCAAGAAAAAAAATCGATGCTTGTAGTTTCATAGTAGCACCTCGAAAACTAACATTTTCGAAACAGATTTTGAGAATTACATTCATCAAGTGATGAAAGTACAGAAGCCAGCGGGGGAGACGTAATAAAACACATTTCGTGTCATAAACCCTTGCTTTCCCTGGTTAGACAAAACTAAACCACATGCGCTCTTTAGCTCAAAATACATTTTCTTTGACTCCGGGGTATATCATCCAATTTGTGCTATGGTGACGGCACACATTCCATCCATTCAACTCTGGAGTAGGAGCGTATTGTATTAGCAAGCTCCACCCTTACACTAACTTCAGAAGTGATGCTGCTTTATCAAGATTACTCTTTGCCTCTTAAGCTTGTTCGCCCACTGGAGGAGCAGAAGTCAATAAATTAAGAAAAGATATACGTATATTTTGTTCAAGAAATACTGGGTGTTCAAGGAAACAACGCAAGTCAGATTTAGGAAGATTGTGTAGTGAATGTTTCATATAATACCTCATCTAATAATTTTTGGGCCGTTCATTTCCCAAACTGCCATTTTTGTCAAAGTGTATATGATTTCACTTTCAGTCAAGATTAACGCATATTAAGGTCTGTCAAAGGATATCTTATAAAAAAAACCAGTGAATTAAAATTCATGGAAAAAGTAGAAAAGATAGATTTTTTAAAAGGAGCAATAGTGGTTTCTGTAGTTACAAGCTCTCTTCACCTTGAAATTGCATTTTTATCCAAGTTGCCAGCTTCAGTCAACACTGAATACAAACCATCTTCTTTACTAATTTATGTTTCACTATTTATGTTGCAATAGCTTCGCACGCACAGTCTCAAATTCTTTATCTTATATTCATGAATCTAGCTTATGAGACTGTAACTGTTAACCATTAAGATGGGAATGTCTAATATAAAAAGACTCTTGAAAGATTAATCCCGTACATTAGCAAAATCTAAGTATCTTGAGAATCATATAAGAAGGAGACAATAGCATCCCAAGCCAGGGGTAGGTTTGGTTAGATGGGATCAGATTCCACAATCAAATACTGCGACTGGGGATCGAGCCTGCGGCTCTTTCAGACCAACTCTACCGACTGAGGAGGTTTCAGAGGATACCCCTCTACCCCTCTCCCCATACTCCAAATAACTTTTAACTAGCCTTCGGCCTGATCGAAGTTTGCAATACACCTGTCTTAAATTTGGATCTAGGTGAGTTTGGTTACTTTGTTTGATTAGTAAGTGCTCTTTTATATTCTCTATACGATAATGAATGTTTGAAAGGATCACTATATATATGGAATAGGGTCTTACAGAATTAGTTGGCTCATGGTTTTAATTGGCAAGAACATACACTGAAAAAAAAATGTTCGGTACTTCACAAATTCTATCTATTTATTCTAATCCACTATTTTTATAAATGCTTAACCAGCTTATTGAGTGATATGGACAATGTCCCCATTACATCCTATTTAACATTAGAGGTTGAAAACTTTTATCTTCACCTACCTGCCAAAATGCGTTGTAAGGAAAATATAATTAAAGAGAAAAAATTTGTTTGAAAAAATAAATTAAATTAAAAAGCAAACAGAAAAACTTTAAAATAATCACTCATCACATTTCTTTTACCCCCCATTTAATCGTTCACAACCATTACATTTAATATACTAGTCAATCATAAACAAGCCATAGTCAATTAAAAGTAAAAAACAATATTCGACGTTGATACCTTATATTTTCTATTTTACGTGAAACATAATTGTAAACCTCGAGCTCAGCAAATAACTTATAAAATTTAACATTCTTTAACCCTAAGCCACTTGAATATATCATTAAATGCTAAACTGTGCTCTATGAACCACGATTGTTGCCCTTTCACCCTTCATTCGAAGAGAACTCTTTACACCAAAGTATTTTCTGACCGTGGTCGTAGAACTAAATGTCAAAACGAGACCGGAAGTCTAGCGGAAAAGCGACGCCAGGGCGTCGAAGACAAAAATGAACAATCCACTAGACACTGTTAACGCCAGAGTCCGTGAGAACCAGCTCTGATTACTAAGTCAGCACGGCTCACAAGTACTAGATCTTGTCTGCTCCTGGTGGTAGCCAAAACTCGGTTGGTTTGTGGCATCACTGCTTGGCTCTATTTAGTAATTTCAAATAAAAAGATATGTTCAGCTATAGTTATAACGGTACATATTTGCAATCTAAAAATAGAAGACATATATATATATATACATACAAATATTTTTTTAAAATCAACTTACATAAAATCAGAGGTGACAACTTAACTATGAAATGAGAGAACTTATGTAATTTTCTGCTTTGTATACAAGGCTAAAACCTTCAAGTAACTTTCTAGCTAAACTTTATATAGAGCTTTTAGAAAAGGTATGCAAAGCGATGCACGCCTCTCGGAGGAAAAAAAATCCTTGCCGCCACTAAGAAAGTTTAACATCCAATCTCTTACACTGTGCCGCACTAAATGCCATTCTTACTGGTCATTCCTTTAATGTCAAAACAGACATGTTTACCGTGGGTAATGTCCGTCGCTGGAGATTCATGTGAGTATTCAAGAGTCTCTTCCGGAATTGGGAATTCATGGGATAAAGCCTTCAGCTATGCTGATCTTGTCGGTGTTTGAAAGACATACACAGGCAAATTGTCATGGTCATAAACTTATATCCAACTTGTTGGCGATTTGATTCTGTCGCTTTAATTTTATAGATGGTGAGGGGGGCGCATAGAAAAGAGAGCGAGACGCCTGTGTTGGTTAATTATGAGGGGAAAAGGGCAAAAGGATATCTATTGTGTAACATATTTTCATTTCACATGCGAATTGGTCGTAGCAATACCAAAATTAACATACTAATGTCTGCAAGGTGTCTTGCAAAGCTGTATAAAATTTTATTTATGAATAGAGATTTTTAGCAATGCAATCATCCTATTATAGAAAATAGAATATTGTTTAAAAAATGATTTGTCAAAATGAGAGGCGGAAAAATGGATAAAGAATTGCCATTCTTCGACATTAGCGATGATAACCAAAAAAACCCCTTAAATCCTGTAAGTTATTGAATAAAAAACAAACCACACAGAACGCGCTCATGTAATTTTGATTACAAAACTGTATGAACAAGCTAGATGTTGCCCGAGTGTCTACAAATTTCCAAATGAAAGAAAACGATATATTCAATATTCGCTATGTAATAAAACTTTGTAAGATAGAACACCTTTTCTCTCTCTCTCTCTCACACACACACACACACTCTTTCTTTCCCTTATTCTAATTTTCCCTTAATCTCTTTAGCTACCTCTGTCACACTGTCTTTCCCTCTCGGACAAGATAGAATGCTCACAGACACCTGGGTTTGCCATCTGTGAAATGAGCACATCTGTTATATCATAAAACATGACCTGGGAGTTTCATATCAATTTCTAGTTTAATGATCGCCACTTAAAATCAAAGCGAACCACTTATGCTAAATTTGGATCTTTTCCTGTCCTTAAAATGTTCAGGCAATCTTGGAACCTCGCACCTAAAAGGTTGGAAATAATTCTAAGCAGCATATTTTCATGCTTTCCATTTTTCTGTAGGAGGAGGAGGGGAGGATGGTGAAGAGGCTCGTATGAATCTCTATTTCCACCTGGTCTCACCAAGGCCCTACTTACCCTCCTCCGAGGTGTGTTTTGAGATTTGTTTTCAAGTGCTGGGTAAGTGAAAATTTACAGTTTTTAGCTTATCGTTCGTTGCCGCTAATTCAAAATTAGACACTCCAAATTCATCTCAAGAGGTTTGTAATGTGGAGAGTATGGGTATTCTGTGATTTAAACGTAAGATGCCTTGAGTTTCTTCTTAAAGAACGGGCTAGATCAGGCCTACATGTTAGAACTGATAGTTATCATTTACTTCATGTTAAAGATAAATCTCACGGACGTGAGAAAAAATGGTCATGTTCAAGATAGAGTGCTTTCACAAGGTTTTTTTTTCTGCTATTGTTCTAAATAATATTCTTTATAGACTATACCATGCTGCAGAAACCTTAATACTGCATGATTAAAACTACAAAAGAACCGAGCCAGCTGATAAACCCAAACACCATAGACCGAGGTCTCCATGGAGAATTTCAATATTATCAAAACTGCCATGGGATATTTTGTTTGCAAA
This sequence comes from Elysia crispata, assembly GCA_033675545.1. Taxonomy (NCBI): domain Eukaryota; kingdom Metazoa; phylum Mollusca; class Gastropoda; family Plakobranchidae; genus Elysia; species Elysia crispata. The sequence continues at coordinate 280,336 of JAWDGP010003357.1, read as the reverse complement.
CTCGTTGAAGGAAGAAAAAAAGAACATCAGAGGAAAAAATGAATTTAAAAATCTAAAATTCATTTCAGTACATTACTTCTTTTTAAATTTTCATACCTTATGAAAGTATTTTCAGACCAATGTTTTGAACCGTTTGTTTCCTACATCCTGTTTTTAATCGAAATAATCAGCTTAGTTCTCTATTGTTCTTTCTTCCCTTAATGTCTCTGTTTCATATTTTTTCGACTTTTTCTATTTCCGTTTCTTTCGCTTTTTTTTTTCTAGTTACCTCGACAACTTCTAGTACCCTTTTATTATAGTCCAGATATCCCTTTCCCACAGTGGCCTCGTCTCTTAGAAAAGACGCATTAATAACTCTTAAGTGCTCAGCATTCAGCTATGTCTATGCGGTCCATCGCCCAACTTTTTCTCTGCCATTCGGAATTACCTCAGCCAGCAAAGAAGGTGCGCCCCCCGGGGATAAATCCTGTCGGTAGACTTGTTCACTAGTTTAACATGACTGCGGGCTCTGCCGATGGGTCTCTGGCAGTTGGCAGTTCTTCTATTCTGTTACTAGCTCAGCTCTTTGTTACTTTTATAAAGTTTCAAAGATTATAAACAATGCAAGAACAATATCTTGTAAGATAAAGGACAATACTTTTATATTCTTCTATTGTAAAAGAAGAAAATGATCATCATTATGATTAATTAATTAAAAATCCTAGCTTTAAAAAACTATTATTAAGTTCAGTCAAATGCACTGATCAAAGATACTTTGATCTAATATCGTTGCATATCTTTCTTAACTTAGCGAGTTGTTACTCTCAGCCATTAATAATTTGATAATTTTGTTAGATTACTTTGATAAACTGCGCATTTGAAAATAAGAATGAAGGAAAACAACTTCCCCATATTTAAAACTAATCAGCACTGCTCTGTGACTATTAGCAAATTTTGTCAAACATTTAAAGCATAATATATTGTCATGAAAGACAATAACTAATTTGGCAAATTCAAATCTGGGATTAAGTCTTTAATCATTCAGAGACTTTATTAAAAAAAATGTCGGAAAACACGGGTAATCTGTATGGAGAAATTTCATTGGCATCAAAATACTCTTAGCACAGTGAAATCAACTGTTTCAGAGAAACATTGTGTCATATGTAAAATATAATTACATATATCAAAAGATATCACTAATGTTTCGTGTCTATCAAACATCTTCAAAAGTTGCTATTCTCTTCTTTGCTCCTTCATTCCTTTGTTCTCTCCTGTGTATATATAAATAGCGATCCCGGATATTTGTTCATATTTACCCATCTATATGTTTATCAACCTACCGGTCTATCTGTCTATCTTTATAATTATCCATCTGTTTATCTATCCATCTATCATTCTTTCTAACAGCCTCTTTTTTTAATAGCCTACCCATCTTTCTCTCTTTCCGTCTGTCTTTATAGTTATCTATTAACCTGTTTGTTTATTTGTTCATCTACCCCTTTCTACCTTTTTCCCGTATTATCTGGCAATACGAGAATTAATGGAAATGCAGGTTTTGAGATGCCCTACAGAAGTGCTTTTGCCTCTTATGTGTCTCGTCAGAGAGGGAAAGGTGAGAGACCTCTAGACATCCGAGTTGTTTGATGTGCTGGGGGGTGATGGATGGTTCTTGTAATACCTAGATAGGTTTCTCTTGCTAGGTACCTCGAGGGAGATTTCCTCTCAGCTTACCTATCACTTTAACGGGCCGATATTCTTGGAATCATAATGAAAAACACAATTTTTGTCCCCAATATTATATACTGCCTTAGAATTTATGCTTTGATTCGTTTGATTTTTAGAGGAACAGTTACAAGTCTAAGGTTTCTAGAAGCTGTACGATAAATTATGAAACTAATCTAGATGGTCGTGACGAGATAATATTTTTTCCTCCTCTTCCTCTCTCTCTCTCTCTCTCTCTCTCTCTCTCTCTCTCTCTCTCTTTCTCTCTCTCTCACTCTCTCTCTCTCTCAATCAATCAATCAATCAATAAATAAAAATTAATTAACAGATAATAATTTAAAAAATTTTAAGTTTTAAAGTCATGACTTTTGGAGAACTGATTTTTGTGAAAATATCGAATGTGTACCTTTTTGTAGCAGATAGAATTAGCTTAAATATGCCCATTGGTTTAAGATTCATAGACATGTAAAACGTTGTTTGCGGAGATTGGAAATGTCAAGATTTTGACCAAAAGATAACTCCTGATTGTCCAAGCACTTTCAATAATTCAAGTCCATTAGTCCAAGCACACTAATGACAATGGTAACAAAAGGCAAAATATAACATAACAGCAAAAGAAAAAAAGTAGAAGAAAACAATATAAAAGTGGGAGACCAAAGAGGGAATACAAAAATCGATAGAAAAGAGACAGACAGACAGACAGACAGAGAGGGAGAGAGAGAGAGAGAGAGAGAGAGAGAGAGAGAGAGAGAGAGAGAGAGAGAGGGGGGGGGGATGAAACACAGAAAGCAATCAATCAACAATGAAGGCTGGGATATGTGGAGCTAGATGTATAACTCGAAAGATGTATAACAAGGAAAAGACAATCACAAACCTAGATCTAGTTTGAGACGGACAAAATTTACGAAAGAAGTAAAAACATAAAAGAAAAGATGATATGGATTAGGATCGAACCTACATCTCGATGACTCTGTGGCTAAATGCATGGTTTTGTCTTAGCAAGGCGATGGGTGCCGTATCGAAGTGCGGGTTCGATCTCAGTCCATACTACCAGTTCTTTACTATGTTTCCACGCCTTTATTCTTATTTATCGGTCTCGACAGAGAAAGAGCAAGTGTAGTTATGAGGTAGAGAAAGAAAGAGAGACAGGAGCAGAGACAGAGAGTCGAAAAGAAACATAGAGATAGAATTAAGACGTTCATATTTTGCCCTTCAAGGAGGAGCTGTGGATATTGACGGAAGGTTCTACGAGTATTTTTCAGTTGTAAACAAACCCAGGTGTACCAGTCAAAAACCAAGAGGGAATCTTGGCAGCACCATGCCTCGATGGCCATCGAAGGGCATATCCTGGTATATTCAATATCTTGAAGGCAGTCCTTTTAAAGATTATGCCTCTAGCTAATCATTATTACTATGGGCCCTGCTGCGAGCCTGAGAGACGGAACAGGATTATCAATAAAAAGGCAAAATTGATTTGCATTTGTGCGCGTGAGAGGGAATAAAAAAGAATTGATGGAAAACATGTTGCGAAAGTTGAAGAAAGAGAGTGAGATGGACAGGTAACCAGGCAGGCAAAATCACAGATGAAGCATAATAATGTTTAAAAGGTAAGAGCTACGGCACAAGTAACCATAAACATAAAGAGCAAAATTTAGAGCCGAAGAGAGTGAGTGTAATTCAAAGAAAAGGAAAAGATAAAAGAGTGAATGAGAGAGAAAGAGAAATGTAAAGAGAAATAACAACCACAACAACAACAACAACAACAACAACAAATATAATAATAATAATAATAATAATAATAATAATAATAATAATAATAATAATAATAATAATAATAATAATAATAATAATAATAATAATAATAATAATAATAATAATAATAATAATAATAATAATAATAATAATAATAATAATAATAATAATAATAATAATAATAATAATAATAATAATGATGATGATGATGATGATGATGATGATGAGAGAGATAAACAGAGGAATAGACAGACAGACAGAAAGAAATCGATTAACTGATTAACGCAAAACTCTTAAGATTTTCAATATCTCTTTTAAAAGAATATGCCGATACATAAAAACAACTTGCCGTGACCGAGAAACACTGACAATGACTTGCAGTTAAACAGTGTAAGAGACTTTTGTGGGTTTTTTTTTTCATAAGAAGTATGATAAGATGCTGGTTATAATTCTGAAATAGATAGAAGAAACTCATTTTTTAGTTTTTATTCGCCCCAAACTCTACGCCAACGACTTGGCTTTACTTAAAAGACATACAGCGCTGTAAAAGCGAGATTATTTCAGGTAATGAAAAAAAAAATAACTACAAAAACCAACGGAGGAGAATTACTGTTGGGCGACGACGATCCTTGGAAGCTAGCGAGAAAACTGAACGAAGCAACTTTTTGATTCTTTGCTCTGCTATGCTTTCTCATAACTTATGCGAGAAAGGCAGTGTATTGAGAAATCATGAAGCAAGCGGGAAAGTTGAGGAAATATTTGACATTTGAAAAGTTTATTACTAGATATCTAGACTGTAGATCTGTGTTGGTTGAAGTGTCAGACCTTCGACAGTCAATAAGAAAAAAGGGAAAGGAGGGCTGGAAGAGGAACTTAAAGAAAAGGTGTGGAGATTGGGAAAGATACAAACACTCACAGTGATGCAAACAAAGAGATAGAAAAGCATAAAGATGATGTGATAGAGCAAAAATGTTAAATACAGATAGGACGATCGCACACCTCCACAATCTTTGTTTCGGTCTGTCTCTCACTCTTTATCTTTGTATGTGTGCCTCTCTCCTTCAATCTCTCTTTCTCTACACTTATCTTTGTAACTGTTTATTTTTTTTTTATCTATCTGTTTATGTTTAACTACCTCTCTCAATCTATCAACTAGCTATCGATCTGTGTCTTTCTCTGTCTCTACCTTTCTTTCTCCCTACTCTTCTGATCCTTATACGGAGGAATATTGTAAGACATTCACACGGTTGAGAAATAATTATGCCTAACTGCTTATACTTGTAGGATTACACAAGCCAAATATGTGGATCTTCATGCCGCTGAAAACGAAGTTCCCTACTAGGTTGTTACGGGATCATTTATGGCTTTTTTTTTTTTCAACATGTTTACACAACAGATTTTATTAACAGGAGAGATGATAAATATTCCCACAGATTTATGTTTTGTACGAAAAGATGGATGGAGAGGTATCAATCTTAACTTAAAGAGAAAAGAATAAGGGGAGAAAGAAACATAGAAAGAATTAAATAAGAGAGAGAAAGAGTCAGAAAGAGGGAGAGACAGAGAGAGAGAGAGAGAGAGAGAGAGAGAGAGAGAGAGAGACAGAGACAGAGAGACAGAGAGAAACAGACAGACAGACAGGAAGAGAGACAGACAGACAGACAGACAGACAGAGACAGAGACAGATAGAGAGAAAGAGAAAGAAATGAGTAGAAAAAGATAAAAAAAAAATTTTATGCGGTCTACAAATAATTTTCACTGGTCAACAAAGTTCAAACAGTTATCGAGAACGACAGAAAATGAGAGAAAGAAAGAGAGAGAGAGAGAGAGAGAGAGAGAGAGAGAGAGAGAGAGAGAGAGAGAGAGAGAGAGAGAGACAGACAGACAGAGAGAGAGAGGGGGGGGGAGGGAAGGCAGAGAGGCGGAGAGACAGAGACAGACATAGAGAGAAAGACAGAAAGACTAAGATTCATACCGACAGACAGCGAGACATGTAGACGGATTGAAAATTTAATAGACAGACAGTAGTGATACAAAAAAGGAAAAGACAGAGAGGGAGATCGAGAAAAAAAAAGAGAAAAGAACGAGAGAGAGAGAGAGAGAGAGAGAGAGAGAGAGAGACAGAGACAGAGAGATACAGACAGACAGACAGACAGATATACAGACAGTCAGTCAGTTAGACATAGAGAGGAACAAAGAGACAAAGAGAAACAAGGAGATGGAGAGAGAGTGTGTGTGTGTGAGACAGAGAGAGAGAGAGAGAGAGAGAGAGAGAGAGAGAGAGAGAGAGAGAGAGAGAGAGAGAGAGAGAGAGAGAGAGAGAGAGAGAGAGAGAGAGAGACTGATGGGATAAAAGTAGAAGAGAAAAACCTCGGCACTAAGTCAAACAAAATAATTCTCAAAACAGATTGCATGGCACTGGCAATTCTGCGCCAGCAGATCGTCAGTTTGAAAGGAAATGCATTTTGAGTATAAAGGGCGTAGAAAGGGGACGCGCAAGCGGTGAAATTGTGAAGCAAACGGAAAGGGAAGCTGCCAAACAGCATGCAAGGTTGAGTTCAGCTAACATGACCTTCTTCGCGCCTTCATCAACTTTTTGCGCTCCTCTTACGCCTTATTCAACCAGAGGAAAACCCCGAAACCATCTATTCTTGAGCTCTATCTTGCCTCCCTACCCGCTACTGTCCATAGTTTTCTCACGAGCTGAGTTAAGCGCTTACCTCCCTTCCTCCCCTTTTCTGAGCGGTTCTCGCTACTTACTCTCTCTCTCTCTCTCTCTCTCACTACTCGCACGTGCATGCATGTTCAGATATTGGCCTGACTCTTTGACGCTGAAGCTCACTTTTGATGTCTCAAGAGGCAGCGAGGATTCTTTTTATCGACTCATTTCTACAGATTTGGACCCTTCTTTTACTTTCTCCTGCAGGTGCCAAGTAGTCGCTTGGGCTGCGGGTACTTAGAGAATGTGAGTTTCGTGATTTTCACTTTTTCAAGCAGTGCGAAATAGGATAATCATATTTTATAGGGTAAACCCTTATTTTCTAGACCGTGGTAAGGTGAGAGCGTCGGACGTTATTTCACTCTTCACTTAAGTTAGTCTTAACTTTATGCCTGGTTACCTAAACTAACTTTCTTACTAAATAGTGAAATCAAGGGCCTAAACTTTCATTTTTTTTGTTATCACAATCAGAAGTGGTTTTATCTCTGTTTGCTACACACTTACATCACTCGAAGAGCGAGAATTTGGTCCGGGGCATAACTCACAGCCACGGCAGGAACTCCTAAAAATGAGATAAGGTTTAAAAGTTTGCGAATATCTCAAGTAAGCCTCTTGAATAAAATTTGCAAGAGCTTTGATCTGAATTTACCGCGACGTGTCCTGTCTGTCGGATAAAAAGTTTATTCAGGATTAAAATCATATAGTTGCTGGGGCACTCAAGATAAAAGCACTTAATTTATTTTTAACTTGTCTAGAGACTCACTCTAGCTCTCTTGAAGAAAGTGTTGCAAGTACCGAAGAGAAAGCGAAGATCAGAAATGGTTTTTGCTTACTCTTAAAAGGCCCAGATCTAAAGCTAATGCGGAGATAAATGGAACAAATTATTTTCTGTAAAAGAGGCCTAATAGTGCGACAAGGGTAATATGGTTCTCACCTGTGGTCAACTTCTGAGTTACAAATATTAAGATACACTACGAGATACATCAATATTTCAGTTGGTCCTCACTGTGTATGAGTAAAAGTAGAATCAGAGAGATGACTGATATATGAATCTTGAGATAATGAAGACCTAAGCCATTTTCTTCGTTAAGCTTTGTTGAGTTCCTTGAATATTCCGGCGGAGCCTTCTTTAACATCTTTATCCCTTGATCTCTAAGTTTATGTCCGTCCCTCTTTGATTCGGCCAGTGTGGTTTTTTTTTTATTATCCCGCCTCACTTTTCAACTTCCAAAATCAGCCTTAACTTTCCACTTGTCTTGAACCTTCTTCATAAGAAATGATTATCAACTGTTTCTTAAGAGCTGTATGGTCATCTCTTAATTAAGTCCACTATCTTTTGTGCATTTTTTAAATAAGAATCAAAACCTTTTTTATGAGAACAAAGGATAGGTAATGTTAGCTAGTCATGAAAATAATGAAGGGCATTGCTTTATATATATATATATATATATATATATATATATATATATATATATATATATATATATACAAACACACACAATATCATACTAAATATTCAAATCCAATTCTCACAATTATCAAACATTTTTTAAAGTGTGAGTCACAGAGATTGTGTGCTTATAGGTATTTTTTTTAATTTCAGACATAAGTAAAGAAAATAGAATGGAAAAAAATTTCAATCGATCAAAACAAGATAATTCGTCATTTCATATTCTTTAAAAATTCAATTACGTTTGAAGCTCACAAATTGGGTCTATGTCACTGCCAACACGTCAAGGTATAAAAAAATGAAACCTTTTTACTTCATTTTACATTAGAATTTCTAAATTGGCATTCTCCTAACGCATCTCATTCCTCAAGTGTCTCTCTCTTAAAGGAAAGGACATAAAATAATAAAAGAGTTTTTACCGGTTTACTTTGTTGGAAATAATATTCAAACTTTCGGAAAGTTGATCCCTTGTGATATATATGGTTTCCTTAAGATCATGTTGATGAGAAACAAATGACCACCCAGCTCTGACCATGGAGTGAATACGATGCGAGCCTAACATGACGTCATTCCCATTAAATCAAAATGATACATAAATGCTTTGGTAATAAGGACGCGTCTCAGTACCCCAACGATACAAACCCAGGGGCTCGGGACTCAAGATTGACGCTGGGGAGGCTACGATTTGCAGCCACTTATTATTGTCAGTAAAATAATATCAATTTGTGTAAACAGATGTGTTGCATAGCGTTTTCTCTTTTCTTTTCAAATCTGATGAGAATAAATCCAAATTATGACGTTTTTTTTTTATATAAAAAAAATCAACTATTATGTTCTTAACTTTCTATTGTGTTAACGCTGTTTATCTGATATTTACACTCATTTCAGTCTGTATTAGGCGGTCGGTGAATTAGAAGGCGTTCATTTGATACAAGGCATTAGGAAAGGTAAAGGTAAAATGAATCAGCTGAGCCTTAGAGAAGCGCCAATCCACTGCGAATACCGCACGTGATTTGATTTCTTTTAAATCTTTAAAATTCAAGTACTATGAGAAGACACCCTTTCCCGGTCCATGTGCACTACATACTTATCTCTGGCTTACAAGAGAATCATGAAGAGCTTACAACCACAAAGTAAAACCAAGTTAAAGGCAAGATTAAGTAAAATAAGACTATTATTTATGCGTGATACCTGGAAAATTATACCACGTTTCCCTCAATGAGTCATGATAATGAAACATGTGATTATCAAAGATGTTTTCCTTGACTTTTTCAGCGCTCAAGACAATGACATTGCTATCTGATCCCGGAGCAGTCTCCAAATCCAGTGATCATCAGAAAGACAATAGTTATAATTATTGTAGCAATAACAACGCCAAGAGCTTACAGCATTTTCCTCTTTTAAGCAATGTCAACTTGACAGATATAAATGCACATGCAAGAGACGTGTCAGATCCTGTCCACACTTCTAATAAGGCCCATTCAACTTTCAGTGAACATCTTTTCAACTACGAAAAAGATTCGCGAGTTTCTCAATCAACAACAAACATTTCAAACTACAGCAAGATGAAAGAAAATTCAAATTCAGATTTAAAACAGTCCAGAGAAAACGAAAATTCGCACATCATTTCCACATCTCAAACAAACCACACTCATCTAGAATTTTTACAAGTGGCAGGTGAAGAAAATGACAAAACAGAAAAGACTGACTTAGACCTAAGACGAGCCAGAAAACGGCACTTCACTCTTATCGATGAAGATCGCGAGGAAAAAAATAAACAAAACTTTACCTCCCTAGAACAGAGATCCACCAACCATTCTCCGACAAGTGAAGATCAAACTACCTCGCATTGCGATCTCAAGATCAGTACACAACATATGAACCACAATTCTCATACAGAGACCAACTTGAGTGGAACTTCCAGACATCCCCACCCCCCACCGCTGTACGACACTTCCAGAGACTCTCCAGCAACATCGCCGGATATCACAGGCAACATCAGCAGCTCCAGCAGTAATGACAGCACCTGTCACAATGGGCGAAAGAAGGCAAAAAGAGTTTCACAGTCGATGGAGGACTTACAGAACCAGCGCATCCTCGCCAATGTAAGAGAGCGGCAGAGAACTCAATCTCTGAACGACGCTTTCTCTCAGCTGAGGAAGATCATCCCGACTCTGCCATCAGACAAACTGAGCAAGATCCAGACCTTGAAGCTGGCCTCTCGTTACATCGACTTCCTGTACCAGGTCCTGCGCAGTGACGAGCAGGACAGTAAGCTGTCCAGCAGCTGCAGCTATGTGGCCAGCGAGCGGCTCAGCTACGCCTTCAGCGTATGGAGAATGGAGGGAGCCTGGTCCACTCTGGGACACGGCTGACACCAACATGAAGCTGCTGGACACAGATATGAGGTGGACATGGCTGCCAGGTAATAGTACATTCTTTACTTTGTTTAATTTCTTTCGTTTTTAAATCTCTTACTTAAATATTTCTTTAGTAAGTTGTATGATTGTTTTCACCAATTATGAAAATTGATACGAGTTTTGAAAAGTGCATGGTTCGGATTTGTAAGACTTGCATGACTAATGCTTCTTGTCTTGTACTGTTTGCTCTCTTACAAAATTTGGCGGATCTCATGACATAAATCATTGTAACCCATATTATGATACCGGGTAGCTTAGACAGGGACTTAAACGATTTTTCTTTACTTTTTAATAATAACAACTGGTTTTTCTCGTATTAAACTTTTCACTATATCAATAATCACATCTAAATCAAACAAGAATTTCGGGTCATACGACAACCAAGATGAATAGTGTCCATGGCTGCAATGAACAATTGAAAATCAGTTATCTCATTTGTCTTATCTTATTAGTCTATGTCTCGTAGAGTATGCCCCTTGCATAGGGATCTTGCACACCCTATCAGCCCATCAGGAGGAAAGGGTACAACATACGTCCCTTAATTTTGAATGACTAAGAGGGAAAAAAAATTACTAAAAATTCTTAAAGCGCGTTCTCAAATTAGAATGGACTCAGTGATAACTCATTTTAAATAGAAGTACACATCGTTTCAATCTTTCTTTAGTATTTTAGCTTTTTTATATTTTCTTTTTAATAGACACATCAAATGTGCAATCAGCTGACACTAAGCTTTTGCGTGATGATCAAGTTAATAGTAAAGATAATTGCATTGTGTTAAGATTTTCATAATGTGAATAAAGCAAAGAGCCGTCATAAAAACGTATATAAATAAATGAATGAATTCAACAAAAACTAGATGAATAGATGATTAAATAAACCAAATATTATGGTTACAACGGAAAGGCATGATGAAAAAAAGTTTTGCCTAAACCAGATTGTCTGACTTACCTTTGAAATGTGAGGTCAATACCTCCAATAAATACATAAGTGATGATAGGTTACTACGCTTTTCCTTCTCTCCTGTAACCTAGCATTAAGCTTCAAAGTCCAGTAATTGTGACCTTCTAGGAATTTACTGGAGATCTGGGGCTAGACCGACCCACAAGGAGAACTTAACAAAATTAAGGAATGGTTAGAGGTTCGAACTCTTCACACTCCTCAGTGAATTGAAGAACAAAAACTCTAAGGGGTACATAATGCATTTAAAATCGGTTCTTTGAACTTATTTATGTTGTGGGGCAATAACATCTGAATAATGTTTTTAGGTTTAAGTCCTTGTAATTTACAACCGTGGCTGAAGCTATAACTGAAGAAAGAAGGAAAAGAGAAAAAAATGTCAATGATTAACAGAAGTTACATTTTAAGTTAAGTTAAAAAGATGTAAAAACATGATATATAGCCTGTACAAATGAATAAAATGCTGAAATTAAAGAAACGATAATAATCTTATTAATGATGACATATAAATCATTCTAAGAATTATGCGTTATGATACTGAAAACTGAAATTTACACATATTTTCAAAATATAATTATGCTGAAACGCATTTATTATCTATGTCTCATCATCAGAAAACGTTTTTCTTCATTTCACTGAAATTCACCTTCTCAAGGAATTAAGACTAGGCTTGCGGAATCCTATACCGCCCACAGTCTGGCCATTCATTCCTCTTAACTGACAGATTTTGACTTGAATAGTTGAAGCTAGACCTGCCATTTGTAAATATACATCCGATCTCGTCTGTTGGCATTGAATATCCGTTCACTTCCGGTGCCATAAACTTCACCTGCAATGGTTGTAGCCTGGGGAAGTTACCGCCCTTTACCAGGCGAAATCTAATGGACGCGCCGTGTTCAGTCAAATTAGATGAGCGGCTTTGTTTCCCAAGGGTCTGCTTGAGAGTCTGCTATGAATCGTTTACATCTATATATCTCGACTTGCAAAAACCTGTTAAGCATTCATGGGCAAAAGAAGGTTTTATTAATTATTTTATAAATAAAATGTATAATTTATCTGTCGCTTGTTAGATTTATCTTTTCTTTGTTTAAAACCAGATGTTGCGATATGATATTAAACAATGATAGTGTGATTTTTCATAATTCAATTGATTGTCATAAATTTAAAGAATATTTTTTTGTGAATCTTCTGCTAAAATCTTTGCTTGAAATTGATTAAGAGAAAATCTTTTCTCTGAAAAGAAATTTAATTACTAAAGCATCAGCACCTTCATATACCTCTTATCATCACCGAAATAATCTCTTTACCCTAACATTTCTTCATACAAAGGTTCGATGTTAAACATCAGGAGATTTACAAGAGATGAATTTATCACATGTTACACACTAGTGATAAAACTCGAGGCATTCTATCTCTATACCTCTCCTCTTCTCGGCATCGAGTCAAATTTTGAGGGACTTTCTCGAATACCAAGAGAATTAGAATCTTCTCTGCATTCACCAGATACACCGATTTCATTTAAAAATGATCGCTACTTCAAACAGAGTTTTGAAAACGATATCGTTCATAGCAGGTAGAGATATCAACCTGTTTATGGCTAAATACGCGCAAAAACAACCAAGTGGTTGAAAGCTGACACTCACAGGTTTCGATTCTAAAATTAAGCCAGGTGTTTTCATTAAGGTCTCTTCAATTTCTTCACTAACATGTTTTAGGGTCTGGATATAGACAAAATTCCATCAAGCCGCCGGTTAATATTTTTATCTTTCTGGCTGAAAAATATCTCACACTTTCAATTCTATTGATACGAAGTAGCGAGTTTTATTCTTATATGGTCGGTAACACACAAAAACAGCCTCTCTCTCTCTCTCTCTCTCTCTCTCTCTCTCTCTCTCTCTCTCTCTCTCTCTCTCTCTCTCTCTCTCTCTCTCTCTCTCTCTTTTTCTAGTGACTTTCCATGTCCTTGGCTTTTACTCTCTCTTGGTTATGAAAAACAAAATAAAGTTTTTGTAAAGTATTCTCAGCAATCACCCCTTGCAAGAGAATCCAAGGAAAACTTAGGAGACCTAACAGAAATTATAAATTCAAGCATTTCGAATAACTGACGCTGTTTTCTCGAGCATATTAAACGACATGTTAACTTGGTAGATTTTTCACAGGTTTTCTTTGTGGCTAATTACGCCTTTCTTTTCTCTAGCTTGGCACCACGAATAGGGAAAAAAATCAGCCAAAAGGCTAATCTCTGTGGGGTTGCAATATAAAAAATGTGTTAGAATATTGCTAAGAAACAGCTCTCCAGCTTTCGGTGTGAATTGGTGGTTATCTCTTGCGTGCAAAAGCCACCTGCATAATGTGAAGAAAAGTTTTCCCGTATTTTACACATTATTTTTAGCCGAGAGAGCTGGGTATTAACAGTCAAGCAAGTGTAAATAATAAATTCTTCTAGTTTACAGTATTCTTTAAAGGTGTTTGTCTACATAAAAGACAATAAATAACAATTATTTCTATCTTTTATCATTTTTTAAAGATACATAAATGTTGAACCATCTGCCAAATTGATGATTAATAAACCTACATAATGATTCCATAACTCACTGTCTTAGTATATCAATGAATTTTTTTTGTGTGTGTGTCTGACAAACTTTTATCGGGCAATAGGGAGACAGAACCTATCAAGGTCATTTTTAAAAATAATGAAAATCCTTAATTTTATAAAGCTGTCTAATTTGTAATGGCTTGAAGGACATGATGATCCAATCTCAAGCGTAAAATTATGCATTCTTTAGGGACCAACGTAAGACCACTCTGAATCCCTTCTTGGTTACGCGTTTTGTGTCTTCCCATACTAATATTTAGGCTAATTGTATGTCTGTATCAATTTTAACTTCCGGTCTATTTAATTAATGATGAGAAACTGCACGCTACGTTCCTCCTGCGCCTGGAAACAATAAACAATCCAGTTTTCTATGGCGTCTGCGCTTAAAACATCTTTACTATTTTAAATTTATAGTAGCTAAACCCAAGAGAGACTTTAAGGTAAGTTGCATAGAAAACAATCAGGTGTCGATATTTCTGGAATCAATTTTCTATGATCTGACATAGCTTTTTTACCCGGTAAAAAGTCATCAACTCTTTGAAAAAATTAGAAACATTAAGAGGACTGGACGCTCGTAGGCTTCTGCTATGTCTTTTTTCATTTTAAAGTTATGTAATCTTTTTTGAGATTTTGAGAATAAGATTTAAGAATTAAGATAAATTCCGAATAACAAAGAGAACCTGTTTTCTGTAATATCATTTATCTGCATGTTTTGCCATAATAATATTTACTAAAAAGGAACATCAAATTTGTTATATTCAGCCCACACATTCCGGGAATATAATGTAAAGTAAATTACCGTAAGGTAATAATGTATTGTGGCTTGGATAATTACCGTTAGAAAAAGGTGTTGAGGTTTGTGACTGGAATCAACACTGGAGGAAGGCAAAGAAAGAAAACACGAGAACAACTAGAGACGATGATAGTGAGTGCAATTTTTATGAACACTTAAGTGAAGAGTTAGAAATCGCCAGAACCCCCAGGCGATGTTAAAAACAGATTTGTTCCCAGTTCCGTGTCCAGTGAATGGGCCAGGCAAAGTCTTTGACTAGCGACCATATTGAAAATCCACCCGACCATCTTAAATGAGGACGATTTTCTCAGTTGAGAATATCATGAAAGGTAAAAGAAAGGTGAGATAAAGATAAGATGAGTTTAAAACACGAATTGAGCTCTCCTAACTTTTTACCAGGGTATATTGTTTTGTTTAATAGTGACAAAAGTGCTTAAAATATCTAATGGTTAATTCTGCAATGAAAGAGTAACTCATTGTTTATATCTATTAAACAATAAATAAATTAAGAGCCAAACATGTTTGAAACAAACATAATGCAGAGATAGATGAGATTTTTTTTTGTTTTCGGGGGCCAATCTCTTACATTATTTTACTTGATCAACATTTTTAATAACACCGCTGTGTTGCTTCTATAGGATTTGAAATCTCACCAGAAAATTGAGAGTGCTTATTTGTTCGTTACTCGTTTGCTCCCCTTTTTATGTTTTATTTTAAGCTCATGGTAGAATTTTTTTTTTTACATTTCAAGCATACAAATTAATTTAACGACGAGAAAACAAATTTACAAAGATATGAAAGATGACATAAAATAAGTTTGATCAAGTAACCTTCACTGAGTAGAGCGGGTTTTGATCTTTACTATCCATTTCCTGACAAAGCTCCCTGTTAAAGAGATAAAGAGCAGGACCTTTGAGGCGTTATTCTGTACAGGCAAACATTTCAAAACGCCGTTAAATTGCTGAGTGCCGGTGAAAGTTCCTGGTAGAGCGATCTTCCTGCGGGAGTTCCCTGTGAATTCTGACGTGTTTCGAGACGAGCAGCCGTCGACACAAATGAAAACACAGAATCGGGTGTTATTCTAGCGCCTGCCTCCTCGTTAAACGCTGATGTGGCCGCAACGCTTGAGACAGACACACGAAAACAAGGCAGACAAAACGGAAAAAATATACACTTAATTACGATTGCTCACGATCTAGTTCACAGTGCAATTCTACTGTTTAGATGAAATCTCCCAGGTACTCCGGATTTGCGAAATGTGTATTGCCGTAAACAGACTATGATCATTGGTTTAAAACATAATCATCAGTAAACTAAAAACACCAAATATGCCAGAGGCGGACATTAACTTCTGTAAAAGCTAAGTGATAAAGGTTCCTGAAGCTTTTGATAAATTCTTTCTTTTAAAGATTTTAGCTAATCGCCTGAATGGAAAGTACTGACCTACATTATATTTAAAGCATGGATGAGAGAAAAAATTGCTACTCAACACGAGAGATTACGAAGTTGTTATCTATTTGATGGTTTGGTTAATTAGTTTTTATGTCTATATGCAGATTAGTTTCAATATAAAGGGGTAAAAAAGAGATGTTCTATAGATTAAACAATCATCAGAAAATTTAAAAAAATGTAAATCTCCAAGGAACATTCAACCTATTTCGTGCATTGAGCTTATTTGTTCAAAAAACTTTTTGCTTTCTCTCGTTTTTTTTTTTTCTTTTTTACCCACCCATTTATTGGAAGCATATATTATAAGCTTATTCAAGCTCCGTAGAGGAAGAAAGTAAAAAACTTCATAATTTACATGAAAAGTAAAAGTAAAACTGACATTTGGCACATTTGGCAAACAAGAAAAATGTAAAGTCGTAAATATTTTATCGACAAATGCTTCAGAATGACTGAAGATACAGATAAGAACCACGTCATCTCGCTGGATTCAAACACGAGCCCAATATGCCATGCTATTTCCTTTGCCATATAAAGCCACCTCTTTTGTTGACGGTTACAAGAAAGAAATGTTTGTATCAATTGTTACTTTTTTGTTTTGTTTCGTTTTATTTTTTTTTGTTGGTGCCCTTAAATCTCTCTGAGTTTTATTGATCATTTTTTTTGTAAAATGATGTCTATTTAAGGAATGTGTCCTAAAATAGCAAAAGAGACATTTTATTCAATTTCAAATATCAAAATGTTCTTTCCCTGTGGAGACGATTATGCCCTAGCAAACAGATACGTCGCTCTGTTAAATTCAAATTCTGCGTGTACCCTTTAGATTCAAAGCAATTTGAGGCCTGACATGACATCAGCCAGTTGTCCTTCAGGCTACTCAGCAAAATAAATCATTTTTCTTATAGAATAACAGCCGACAATCATTCATCTTTGCTATATTTCTCTTTTTGTTTATTTGCCTTTGTTTTTTTACGAGAAATATTTTGGAAGTAAAGTATATAAACTATGAAGAACTAAGCATCGTTAGCTTTCAAGGCAATGTGGGCCTCGCTAAACTTTTGCGCAACTTTTTTGTCAAGTTCTCAAATGAGCAATTTATACTTTTCCAAAGGCTGCAAAAATTTCTCTTTCCAATGCCTTGAAGCTTTATATAGAGACGAAAATTAAAAAAAAAGAAGTGATTAGACTTAGGGCCCAAAGAGTTCAATTGAAATAAGATACGACGACATAAGAAGATTTGTTATATCCTGTTTTTCTTTAAGTCGTAACAATTAAAGGTTGCCTTGCGGAGACAGCGTTAGACAAAGTTAAAAGCGAATCTGCTGCGATGGGATCCTATCTCAACACCACATTGTGCAAGTCAGGAAAGACCTCCCTATTTTAGCACTTTACATACTGAGTTAGCTAGCGCAGTGACACAGGTGACGAAGGATACAATCTACATTGGTAAACTCTAGAAATGAAAACTCGGTACAAACACAATAATACTTAATAGACAGCCAGCAGCATCTAGAGCTTGGAGGTTTCCCTCAAGCTCTCTGCAGAGATGTGAGAAAACCAGAACCCCAGCTGTTGGAGTTTGAGAATGCCAGTCAGGTGGGGGGAAACAGGGAGCTACGAGCAAAACCTGGTTGCGACAACAGACCAGCATCTGGCACTTAATATAGCATTGCTAGATGCCGGGGGAAGCGGTGAACAGATGCGACAAGCTCGGGGGATCTAGTGTTGAGATTCTAGACGTCTATATTAATTTTTTCAGTAGTATTTTCGTCTTTGATGTCGCCCATTCGAAATGAAGGGTCTCTTCACCTTTTAATGCAATATCCAACTAACAGTGCTTGTAGCAGGCAATAAACGGAGGTTGCAGTAATGGAAGTATCACCTCGCTCAGTGCTTGCTCTGCTCTCTAGTCGTGAACATGTGTTGAGTGGCATACATATCTCCCTACCTGCTTGCATGCTGATAAACGACACTCAGTTCCCCGCATTATCTTTAAGGGTAATAAAATGTAATCAGGACGAAAGTGAGTTTTTTAACCAGCTCGCGGGGTTAATTCTAGCGAAGCAAGGCTAAAAGGAGAAAAGAACCTTAAAAACTGTGGCCTTCAACTCGAAATTCAAACTCGATCGAAAAAAAACTGTTACCAAGTAGCTTCAGATATCTCATTTGTAAAGATCGTGCTGACAATAATTAAAGTGGTTTTGGGAAGCGACCTACAGTATTTCGTAAAAATAGGAAAAGAATTAATGTTGTTTGTATATTCCGACTTGCTGAAAATTAATGTTTAATCGAAATTAACAGGATCTCACTTCATTTAAAAGTTCAGGGCTACAATTGGTCAAATGGTAACAGGTTTATCCTTTTAAAGTTAATGCCTTACTCTTGATGTCAGAACGAATATTACGGCTTTATATGATTTATTTCATGCAGTCAATAGCCTTATGTGATCTTTAGTACTTAAAATATTCATTAAGAGGTAGAATGTCATAATTCAATTGACTTGGGGAAAAACTGCTTTTATACTTTTTTTTTGATCAGTAACGGAATTAGATTACCCTAAGTGTCGAAAATCTAACATGAGTAAAAGCAGTTTAATTCTGTTACTGATTTGAAGATATGTTGAATGGCTGCAAAATAAGCTCCTATTATATGGAAAATTTGACGCAATGAATATAGATGAACTATATCTCATTATGTTACAATGATGTAAAGTTATATGTTAAGTTGTATCGCATAGTTAGCGTACTATAATTTGCTGTACCTCGATATATGGTAACAACAGAGACCAGGGAATGTTCAATAATTTTGAAATATTCAGATCTCAATCCGTTTGTAGAATACAGCTTTTTATAATAGCAATTCAAGTTGTTTGTTTATAGGTTGACCTCCTAGCCCCACAATCATGGTCATACTAGTTGATGTCTTGAGACTTACACAACATCCATGACTTTTCAGGTTTACACTCTGACTCCATAACCATGGTTCTTTGGGTGTACACACTGACACCACATCCATGATTCTTCTGGTTTAGACTTTGACTAAATGCCCGTGGTTCTTTAGATTTACACTCTAACACCACATCCACGATGCTTTAGGTTTGCATCCTGACACCACATCCATGATTCTTTGATTTAACGTCACCACTTCACGTCTATGATTCCTCAGTTTTACACTCTGACTCAATACCCATGGTTCATTAGGTTTACACCCTGACACCACATCCATGATTCTTTGGATTGGCACCCTGACACCACATTCATGATTCCTTGGGTTTCACCTTGACTCCATATCTATGATTCTTTGGGTTAACGCCCCGACTTCATATCCACGATCCTTAAATTTACACCCTGACACCACATTCATGATTCCTTGGGTTTGCACCTTGACTCCATATCTATGATTCTGTGGGTTAACGCCCCGACTTCATATCCACGATTCTTAAATTTACACCCTGACACCATATTCATGATTCTATGGCTTACCGCCATAACTTCAGATCCGGGTTTCTTCGAGTTAATGTCGCAACACCATTTCCATGAGTATGTGTTGATTAGGCTACATCGCATCGTTTTCTTCTCTGAAAGTTCTATTACCATAAAGCTTGCAAAAAATCATTCTCAATTTTTGCTCTTGAATAGATTTATCAAGTTTAGTTTTCCATGAACTTTTAATACAGCTTAACGGGTCGAGAGAAACAAAAGAATTGATATGGAATGCAGAACGCCATTAGTCATGTAACCATTTTTCTGATCACATTCATTTAAGGTAGTTGGTTTCGTCCTTGCAAGCTCAACGTTGCCCTGAAGAAAATATAGCGCACGAATGTTCAGTAGCTGTTTAACCCTTGCTGTGAGTATCTCAGCAGTGCAGGTTCGAAAGCTTTCATTGCAGTGGGTGGAGAGAAAAATATGGGACGATACAAGACTTGTCTTGACAAACTGACCGCGATTTAGCAGATTATTTGTTGAATACTATTTGAAATTGAAGTTTTCTTTAGCACAATTAAAAATTTGGGGGAATCAATCAAAATGTACTTTAACCAAAAAAATTTTTTTAAAACCTCAGTGACTGCTAAAACGAGGAATAAATTAAAAGTAAACAGAAAAAAGTAGAATAAAAAGATATGCGAAGCAAACTCAAACTCATTCCATTGTAATTGATGGCTTTCTACCTATCTGTCTGTCTAATCTATCTATCTATCTATCTATCTATCTATCTATCTACCTATCTATCTATCTATCTACTGGTATCTATTATTCTGTCTTTCTCTGGTTCTATTGCCTTCGGTTATGTCATAAATTTTGGCTGGAATGATTTTTCTGAATCATTTTCGACGTGAACCTGAATTAAAATCGGATCGATTGCTGCTTTTGTAATTTGTTTTTTTTTAGTCCCTGTTTTGCTTTTGTTTAAGCTTTGCTTGATATGTTTAGAACGCCGCCTTTATGTTTCTATAACACACTGTTTCCTAACAAGGAGAACGTTTTACTCAAGGGCCCTCGAGCTACTATTCCAAAGGACAGGTAAAAAGCGGAAGATAGAGACGGGCAGGAAAAACAGCAGACCAGGCCTGTACTTGGCTCTCCTGTGATCCTGCGAGGATGTTGCACATGTGGTTTGAGTTGTTGGGGTAGCGCTCCGAGAGTGCATATTATTCTGTTCTCATCCAGAGCTAGAAAAACATGAGCAGAAAAACAAGCAAACAAGAATGTCGACTGTGACACAAGGTATTAGTAATCTATTGTTGTAGAATATCAGAGTTTTCTCCTCTCTCTTTAATATGTAAGGAGAAATTGATGTCTTGTATACCGAGATACAAACCCCTACAAAGACACAAAGCTTTATGTTAGTTTAAAAGTGTAAGAGGAGGCTTTTAAGGCTGTAACTTAAAATAAAATTAGACACTTTCAGTTACAATGCAATCTTGCTGTTTTTTTCTTTATTAGCAAATCTAAAGCAAATATTTTGATGACTTTTAAGATCAAGTTGAAAATTTTTAAAGTCCTCGGTGTGAAAATGTTTATGCCATAGCAAGGTGAAGATCTAACATTTTTATTGCGACACTTGTATGATCCAAAGTAAGCTGATAGTACTGCCGTTTTAAAACAAAGAGAAGTATCAACCTGACTGTATCAGATGCATCAGAAAAATACTGTGGGTTTGAACAGCAGAGTTGGTTTCTGATTGCTACATAAAATATTTAAATCAGTTTTGGAGAAAAACAGAGATTTGTATGCTGCATTTCTAACCCCCCCCCCCCAAAAAAAAAACAAAAAAAAAAAAAACAATTGTAGAGTCGATAAAATTCCAATAATGATATCTCCAATCTTGAGTGGCAGTTTTAATGTTGAAAATAGTTTTGTTGAGTTGATTCTGTACAATAGCCCCGTCCGTGATAACAGTATCAAAGACTTCAAAGATCTTTTCATGATAAATTTCCAATATTTTGCTTCAGTAACAATTATTTATGATTTCAGAAACATTGTCTGAAACAATCCTCAATACACTGGTTTAAGTATTGACGTTAGCTAAGCAGTTTTCAATTGTTTTTTTTTTATTTGCCATCAAACAGTTTTTTTGCTGAATTCATTATGATTCATTTTGTCCTAGCGACGTGGATAATAAAGATGATGATTGTGGTGAAATAATACATTAATGATTTTTTAACGTAGGTTACGGGAACGGTAAGTAAAACGGTCGTAAATGCAAAACTTGAAGATTTTATGGTTGTTGAAAAAATAGGTTATTATTTTTTATGTTGATGACGGTAATGATGCTGATAATGTTACGGTTATGCATATTGGGAATGAGGATGATGCCGATGGTAGTGGCATTTAGAATATGCTGTATCAAAGTTTATTACTCAAATACTCATGTCTATGCAGCACGATGAAAATAAAAGATGAGCGTGAAGAAAAGATCACTATAGCACTTCAAATGTATTACAAGCCTGCTACAAGGATAAGAAAGACAAAACGTTTAATCTTATCAAAGTTATATCAACAAGCTGTTTCCCACGTCTAGAGGCAAGAATGACATTTATGTCAGCAGCTGCTTCCGAGCCAGTATAGAATTCGGCGGAGCAAGAGAGAGATACAGAGAGGGACAGAGAGAGAAAGAGAGGGAGGGAGAGAGAAAGAGAGGGAGGGAGAGAGAGAGAGAGAGAGAGAGAGAGAGAGAGAGAGAGAGAGAGAGAGAGAGAGAGAGAGAGAGAGAGAGAGAGAGAGAGAGAGAGAGAGAGAGAGAGAGAGAGAGAGAGAGAGAGAGAGAGAGAGAGAGAGAGAGAGAGAGAGAGAGAGAGAGAGAGAGAGAGAGAGAGAGAGAGTGTTATAGTTCGGCTTGCAACTTGTTACTACTTTTTCTGGTTTCTCCTTTCCGCGCCACACCCCATAACATTTTTCTTTCGGAAAATCCCAAGCTGATAATCCTTTCCATTTACTTTTATTTATTTATTTATTTTTTTTTTTTAAGAGCGTTGGTCCTTTTTACAGTTTGTCGTGTATTTTAGTAACGTTTTCTCTACCATAAACATCATAAATGTAATTATTGTTTGTTTTAGTTGTTTGTTTTTTTTTGGTGGTGTTCACAACCTTTATTTTTTTCACCAATGCAGATATTCGTCACTTTTAATAGTTTCCTTTAAACAGTAATAATATGTTTAGTTTGCCCCTTAAACCAAACGCCTAGTAACTACCATTATTTATTATTCGACTTTTCTAACCAACTTGAGACATTGAAAACCTGTCTTGAGTCATTACCAAATGACTTGTTTATAGATCTCAGTTTGATGATCGCCATCAGCATTCTCCTCAAACGCTTCAGATCCGATGTTTTACTGCTTTTCCAATTATTTCTGTTTTGTTTTTTAGTTTAATATTCCCATAGAGCTCTGCTGCCATTATTCGAATTTCTAGTCTCTCACATTTCTTCTCCGCCAACTCTGAATTTCTTGAGTGAGATACGCTTGGAAAATTGATACTTTGTTGAAACGTAGCGTGCCGTGTCGAGCCGCCGCCAGCTGTCACTCGCGCTGCTGCAACAAGAGATAGAGATGATTATGTTCAGAACAACAGTGCTTAAATCTTCCCCATAAATGAGATTTGAGTCTTGTTTGTTCTTTTGTCGACGCTATCAGAGAATTAATGCTTGATTGCAAAGGTAAACAGCATAGATGACAATTTTACAAAGAAATAAATAGTGTCTGTTGTAAACTTTTATTTTCTAGATTTAAGATTATTCTGAGAATTGAGAGGAAAACGTTAAGACTGCGCGTCTGAACTGCCCAAGTCTAATGCGATTAAGACGATCCAGATTATGGCATCTTTACGAAGCTCATTCATTTATGTAAAAAAATGTAGTTTGATATTAATTCCTCCTTATCTGATTGGAAAAAAGCACATGATTGATTCATCGATCAACCGACAGATCGCCCGTTACAGATTGAGTAACTTTCTAAATAGATCATATTCAACTGAAACGTTGAGGTCATGTGTTCAGCTCGTGGCAACAGAGAAGAAGCGAACTTTGTTGCACGTGCTGTAGCTCAAACCTACCGCCGAATAGTCTTGCATATCTTTGGGTGTGAGCACTTACAGATAGGGGAAGAAAACGAAATAGCCATGATACCATTTCCCCTTAGCAACGCTAAGTTTCTGATTCTTAACTCATCGTTCCTTAACAGCAAAATTGTTATAAGTGTACCAAGATAAAGCATTTTATAAGAAACTCTCTCTTATCGACTATTACGTTTTGTGAGTAATTGTCCCTTTTGATCTCAGATTGTTGAGAAATAGCAGTGACATCACGCGTAACACACTATATATAGTGGGCAGAGAAAATAACTCACACCCACAGCTACAGAGGTGTGAACTGTTGCCATCTTTTATGCACTGATATGCTTAATAAGTGCAATATTTTCCCCACCATTCCAGTCAGTTCAATATGTCATCTTTCCATCTTCATCAGATGATCTGTTTTCGACTAAATATTGCTTTTTTGTATATTTCATTACTATGAATTATACTTCTTCCTACTACATCACCCTATAGACTGATGAATTATCTGTAGATCTTACATTTCCCCAGCGGCTAGATCAAGTAGCCATCACCGTAGCTAGGTGCTGGCATTCTGTGGGGACTAACGAAGCCGTATCCGGCACTATTCACCTGTTGTTTTGGTTGTGGCAGGGCGATGACAATATCCCCCGGATCAGCCAATTGGCGGCCACAGGCCTGTTTGGTCATCGGATATGTTTAGACGAGCTGAGCCCCAGCGGCTCCTTGTTCCCACGGTTCTCTTTCTAGCGCCATTGGAGAAGGAGAGTGCGGGAGACGGAGAAACGGGCTAGATGTCCAGACAGAGAAAGAGAGAGAGTGGGGAAGAAGAGAGAGAGGGGGGGAGAGAACAGGAGAAAAAGAGAGAGAAAGGGAGAAAGAGAGAGAGAGAAAGGGAGAGAGAGAGAGAGAGAGAGAGAGAGAGAGAGAGAGAGAGAGAGAGGGGGGGGGGGGGGGAGGGAGAGAGAGGCACAGACGAACAGATAGAGGCAGAGGCTTTGTTTTATTTTGTGGCCTCCAGAGAAGTAATAAAACGTGTTCACTCAGTTAAGGGCCACTTAAAAGCCGGAATCTAGTCGTATCTGACATCCCATTATTGTTTATCTTCCATGATAAAGTAAGACCCGAAAAGTTACATGACAAGATTTGGTTAAACATTAAATAACTTTCAAAACTTAGAATCAAATACACGTATAATCAGACGAGGCGGTTCTGTAGTTTTCAAATCTAAAGACGACGCGTCGACAAAAATTTTATTAATTGCATATTGTTTAGGTGTTAGAATTAAGAAAATTTGAAGTTAAACCACATCAAAATAGCCTAAAAGGTGATAGGTGCACAATCCATAATTTTGTCATATAGGTCTAACTTTCATCAAACTCATCTTCAGTTACTATGGAATTTCATTTGGCAGGTTTCCTTCAATTAGTTTTCTCTTCTTTATGACAATCTTCCTGTACATGATTTATCTTATCTAAACTATACAATGCTAGCAAAAGCAAAGCTTGCTACAAAATTTTATACTGGCATTCAGGACATAGAAATTGACTAGAATGCCGCACTAATCGATAGATTGTTGATATCTGGTTTTAGAAAGCTAAAATCCAGTTTCCTTTTCAAACCAAGTGTAAAAGATTGTATGCAGATATCATACCGAACTCCAGTGAGCCAAGTCCTTCTTATACCACTGTCTATAGGAAATCAAAATCCAAAACAAAGCGAAATATACAACATTTTCCATAGGGTTTATCTAAAATCCTGGTGCTGTAAACAACTATGAAAATCTTTGTACATGGAATAGAGGTGTTTAAACGCATAAGAGCATCCACAAGGAATTATCAATTGACACTTTTCATTCGCCACATAGAAAAGACGCCATGCCAATTTTTTGTTAAGAAACACAATCTTTGAATATTTTACTAATAAACTATTATGATAGAAATGTTTGGCCGACTATCCAAAAAGGCAATCGACAGGAACATGAAAATTACTGGCAGAGGCACACTCCTTTTTGTTTCAAAAGTTTCTAAAAAAAAAAAAAGGCAACACAAAGCTTATAAAGGATAAAAAATGCTACTTAATCTGGGTTGCACAACATTATATTTTAGTCTCTAGTTAAGATTTCTTTAGAAAGAAGTTACATTTTAGTCTGCAATATCAAATTTTTCATATTTTCTGTTATATTCCCACCCCACCAAAAGCGTAACTCTGATTTCTCTCTCCTTCTCTCTCTCTCTCTCTCTCTCTCTCTCTCTCTCTATCTATCTATCTCTATCTCTATCTCTCTCTTTGTCTTTCTCTCTCTCTCTCTCTCTCTCTCTCTCTCTCTCTCTCTCTCTCTCTCTCTCTCTTTCTACCTCTATATTCGAATGATCACAGCTTCCTATTCTCGCGCTAAATGATAAAACATAATACATTCATATCGGTTTCAAAATAAACCATTAAAGAAAACTCATTACCGAACAAGTGGCCTGCCGTTTCCTCAACATGCCGGGTTATTCGCGGAGATCCTCTCCCCCATCCGAGGTACTCGGAAGTTAACTCGATTAGCGAAAATACCTTCAAGGGCTCTGCAGCGTGTTTCTGATGGAAAGAAAAAAAGAAAAGTTTGAGTCCAGCTCCTTCATCCAAAAATGAGAATATTTGTTTGTATCCTTGACTAGTGTAATTCTCACTTATTCAATTTGTGGAAAATTTTGACTCATTCAAGTTATACAAAGTTGTCAAAAACAAATTGCGATTTAAAGAACCTATCAATATTCAAAATTTATTGACCAAATGACTTTCTGATAAAGCCCAAGCCTTTCAAGTTAAATCGGACATTTCTCTGGGAGCAAAAATAACCAATTGCCTATAACAACAGAAGATATGAAGAAGAGAAAACTTGAAAAGAAAAACTCATCTATCAATGACTTATTGGCTCTAATCAGCAGCAGGAAACCTGTGTTTGCTTATCTCATGATGCCAGCCGTCTCTGCTGTAGTGATAAACAACTTCCTCTCTCTCCTGGAGAAGTCCGTGTTTCTAGCTGCTATTTCTATCAGCAATTAACAAAACAAAGTGTTCATAAACTGGACACAACAGAAGCTTAAAATCTTTTCATTGCTTTGTAGTTTTAGATACATTTGACTCTTTTCATAAAAAATGAAGCGCATTTTCAATATGATAAAATAATCCTGCGATACTACTGTAGACATAGCTTGCACTTATTCTGTTTTGTAGACAACAGAAAGCAAACGGATATCATGGACATTGCTGCCACACACACACACACACACACCTATGTACACACACAAACAAAACTGAGCTAGTAGTAAATTTTAAAAGAGAAAAAAAACCCGTCACTTTATTTTGCAAATCTGCATGATTATAAGTGAAGAAGAAATTTGAAGTTAAAAACAAGTTGATAGTCATAACTTCCAAAATAATAAGTTTAACTACCGACTCAATAAAATTTAAATTCCTCAAAGATTCATATTGTGGTAACGATAGGGGACATATGTTTTAACTTTTCCCCAAAGATCTTCTAATACTTAGTGGGCCTGAGGCTCACTCTTGCAGAGAATGAATAACGAGTCTTAACTAAAAAAAGAGAAAACTTATCTGACAACCATTGAAAGGTCTGAAATGAGCATATATAAACTTGACCAAACAAACTATAGCTTTTTGAAGTATCATAACTCAATCAATCATTCAATCATTTAAATGAAAATAAAATAATACATCAGTTAATCGAACAACATATTAAACAATCAATTGAATAAACTATCGACCGATCGATCCATCCATCAATCAATTAACCAATCAGTTCTTCAAACAATTGATCAAATCAATTACACTCTGTGTTCCACTTTTAAGAAATAGTCAGCAACAGTCCCTTGAATATGCGAGAAAAGTAGCAAAGCATAATTTTACGAAAGCCATAAACTTATTATGCTATGGACTTTTTCGAAAAGTTCATAACATCTTATTAAATCAACCCATGGCATCGTCACACCATTTTTTTCTAGTCTAAGTTGCAGGTTTATAGCTTTAATAGTGTTGTAGTCATATCCAGTAAACTAACGAATTGCATTTGTACCTTAAAATTGTAAAAAGTGCTTTATCCCTCAAGTCAAACGTATCCACTACCTGAATTAAACAAGAAGACTCAAATTATATCATAAGACAATGACAGTTTTTTATTCATGCATTTCATCACTTTCAAGTCCTTTGTGAAATACATATTGTGAGTTATCCCGATTCTAAGATGTGGTTAAACCTGTGTTGTGGTTTTCACTGAAACCCTTCCTAATTCCTTCCTCTTTAACACAATACGTACTAGAATTAAGTTTCGAACCATATCTCTGCATTATAGTAAATCTTCACAGAACGAGCAATAATAATACAAGAAGAATGAGAAGATACAGGCAGTGTATACCAGATGTCAGGGGTAGTGAGCGGGTCGGA
>JAWDGP010003357.1:102500-247500 GCA_033675545.1 Elysia crispata | reverse complement strand
ACTCTAAAAAGATAGAATATGTCATCTTAACCAAGAAAGCCAACTAAGTAAAGCAGTTGAAAAAAATGCTTACATCTTAAAAAATTTCCATTAGAGTGGAAGTTGGCCGGTTTTTCTAATTTAGCTTTTACAGTGTGTTATCTAAGAAATATTGGAAGAAGATGCTAGTTTTTAATCAGAACGACAGTGATGTTTTGACTAATTGTGTATGTTAATTATGCATAACCTCTATTTTTTGCGTCTATTTGCACATCAAAGCTTTTTGTTTCCCTCTTTAACCTGAAAATGGGATTGATGGTTTAGGGATGTGCACATATTAACCCTTGAAGATAAATTTCATAATATTGCTTATTTCCCTTGCTCAGAATGAAGTAAGAAAAGAATTGGCCACATTTTGAAAGAAAATTACAAATAAGTCAACGGAATTCATAGGTTAGTTTCAGTTTTGCATGATTATCTTAGGGTTGGATGTAACTGTTTGGATTTCAACAATATTATTGTATCTAACTTAAGTTTTAACATTGTCTTTGTGAAGTTTGACTGCAGTCTTGTAACTGCTTTTTGCAGCTATTATGATTGCAAAGGTAGATTCTTTAGACACTTGTTTTCATCCTTTTTGGTACCCTGAGTATAGCTACTGGTTTAGAATGATTCCCTCGCCTTTCATGTTATGTAAACATACTGTGAAATGCTAATCTCTTTATGTCCTATTTTCTTGTATTGGCACATGCCTACTTAAAAACTCTTCTTCTAGCTCACTTATTCTGTTTCACGCATTATCACACTCTACGACGTGATATACACGCTCAAACCCTATAGTTCTATGGGGCATCTCATATGGAGTTAAAATAGAAAGTTGAGGGCGCGGATAGGAATTGCAAACTGTGCGCTAGTTTAGAACATGATATCAGTAACAAACACTGAATCCTCCTGGTGCGAGAAGAAGCTGATGTGTACACATGCATGAATGCCTGGGACATGTCGTCATACGTATGGAAACAAAACAAAGTTACAGTCATAGATGCCACAGAACAAAGTGCAGACAGAGGATCCAGGGAGCCGTGCCGAGGGTATCTTGTACCCCATGTTAGAAGTCTGAGGGGCATGTGCCAAGATTCCAGATGCCGAACTCCCCAGAGATGCTTCTGGCTCGCAGTTTGACCACGACGTTACGCCCTCACGCCAGGTCTGGATCCACTTAGGCCGCACAAAAACTGGCCACACGAGGTAGTTGTGGGTACAGGAGAATTGGAGAGGCTTTGCGCTGGTATAGTTGCATGCGGACCGCTGTCTCACACTGATGATAGCGAAGACAGACTGATGATTTACCTTTATATCCAACCACAAGATCAACATCTAGATCAGATACTGTATTCAGTAGCATCGTTGTTTGTCTGTTTGTCTGTGTGGGGTCAGCATAAAACTAACATAGCGTAGGGAACTAACCTTTGCGTTGTAACACGTTTATGCCATGATATCGTGATTTATGATTCATGAATATGCACGTGTGAGTTTTTCTTACGTCGGCTCTAACAAAGCTTCTACAATACAATAATACATTAAGCGACTTTCACATTTGACTTGTATGTTTATCAATCATGACTTTTCTTATTATCTTTGTTTACAGGAAAACAGAGAATACGTCAAACAGACCTGGATTTCTGACGCTTGGATTTAGATCGAGCTCTTTATATTTTCTATACCATCCTGAAACATCACAAACTAGTAAAAAGAAAGATAAGAAATACAATCATTTTTCCTGGAGTTGGCGAAAGGAATATTGTCTTTGTAATAATTATTAAGAAAGAGAGAGAAAACCCTAAAACATACTGTTGGCTTGATGTGTCAAAATTATTTGTTTCGATAAAACAAACTCAATAAATATGCAGCTCGCATCGTGAACTTCTTTCCTGCTTAATAGTTAGGGCGCAATAAAAATTGCGTTTCTAAGCTTTTGATTTATAAAGGTACAAAAAATTGTTAATGAAATATATGTCACACATGTAAAATTATTATTTTTATAATTATTTTGAGAAGCCCTACCTAAAGACAACTTCCCAAATCCATATGGCAATGCGACTCAGTGAATTTTGCTTATACAGTTATACCTCAATAAGTTACAAGATTATAGTAACTTTAATGGATAAAAAACATCCTTTTCTTTTTGCAGCAACATAAAAACTGTCAGCATGGTGATTCAGGACGTGGAAAGTGTGAAAGAGGGGAGTCAATGATAAGGCATATTGACCTCTAATGATATTGGTTTTTCTTTCTTTTTCTTTCATAAAGGGAGGAAAAGACTCTGAAAAGTGCTAAAAATGACAAATATATTATGTGATTGTGTAGAGGAAATACTTGACATGCAAGAATAAGTATCTGTTAAAATTGACTACGGCATATTTACGATTGTTTGGCTATGGAATGACAGTGGTTTTAATATAAATGTGAACAAAATTAGCTCGTCATTGAATGATAGAAAACAATCTTTTTGTGTCAATGAAACAGGTTGTATTACGCAGAAATTCGGGGTGATTTGACAATGCCACTTGATTTGATTCTTTTACTTCATCTTTTTTAACCTTTTTATTTTTAATTTCAATGTCGGATTTTAACTGTGATCATGTTATTAGTTCTTACTTGAGATGTTCTAAATTTCACATATTAGGGCAACATGTTTATAAGAGTTATTGCTTATGTCTTTACCCTATGTCTAGCCAATCTACAACATTTACTGAATTTACGTTTTAAAAAATAATTTCATATCTGTGATTCTTGGCATCGAATATAGCTATCATTACAGATTCTTACCTCTTCGTTTAGTTCATTAGGTCAGTGTTGTTATAAAGACGCTATCCATTATTAATAGAAAGTCATCCAAACGAATTACGATTTTATCAAGTTAATTAATATTTCTAGCCTCAGCTGTTTCAACCAGTTTATTTTTACAAGTTACCTTTATAAAAACTTGAAACAAATTATCTGTAGCCGAAAAGTTGAATCACTGAGGCAGATGCTTTATGTCAAAGACTTGTCTCTTATCCAAGCGTGCTGACGAAGGTGTCTCAGTTAAAAAATTTAGTAACCTTATTTTAATCAGCTTTTGTAACAAAGACTAAGCAGTTAGATTGGTTTATAGACATGATAAAAAATTGCTGTGTAATATTTAATTAAATCTAATTGCATAATGAATATGTGAGGAGAGGTGGAGAGATTTATAGAAAGAGATACAGATATAGACAAACAGATACACTGACAATAAGGGCAGTCAAAGAGAGCCCAGTGCTTTTACTAAAAAGAAAAATCAGAATCCTCCGAACTGTATGAACTGACCGATAACCTGAATCTAACACAATGAAATGGACAACTTGTAGACGGATATCTATAGAAATAATAAACTTAAGGGTGCGCAGTATCCGAGCAAAAAGGAAAATGAGGTTGAATATTTGCCAGCGTGTAATTTCTACCTAATTTAATGGTTTCTACCATGGCATCCAGTTTGTATACTTTTTTTTGGCAACTTCCCTAAAGCTTGTAAAATTTCCACCTGCATTTTTTTTTAAATTTCAGTGTTACTGTCGTCTTTTGCTTTCAATTGTTGTTTTGTTGCTCTGGTTTTGTGTTATTGTGTGAAAGAAATGGATCCAGTCGTTTTTTTATTTTCTGTATTTGCCCATAAATTTTTGCGGAAGTATATATGAGAGTTAAGAAAATACTGAGGGAAGGAGAGGGTGGGTTGGGGCAGGGACATTGTTTGACACTTTTGAGCACTGAATGCTTTATGTAGTTGTAATTTGTAAAAATAAATAGGTCTATTACCTTTTAATACTAACGGGAGAGCTTCAAGTATTAAAAAGACTACGTTATAGTTTCTCAGTTCTTCGCTATGTCAAAGATTTTTATAGACCAGACCATTATGAAATGTTAAGAAGAGAGGAAAAAATCATGGCCTTCTTGAACAGATCCAGTCATTTTTTCCTCTTTTTGATACACTTCGTCTAGTGCTTCAATTGTCTCTGAAAATTGATTAAGTTTTAGCTTCTTTAGCTGAGGTGCTATAGATACATCTCTTTGTCAGACAAGTTATCATCTCCCTACATTATCAATAAGTTTAGTGTCCATGTATGAATTTCACAGTTTTTAAAATTAAGATCGTTTCATTCCCTAATAATATCTGAGCATATTAGCCTGTCTAAATGGACTGAACTGTTATGTCATGAACACACACAAAAAAATCTAGATCCAGTTCCGATGTGATCAGCATGTAATAAAAACATTAATGTCTTTCCTCCGAAGAATCTTAGTTATTTTTGTTGTTGTTGTTGTTCATGATGTTGATGACGTTGGTATTTTAGCCGTTCTGTTTGTAAGTTTTCTTTTTCATATAAAACTTCTTGGACTAGCAAGACCCTGTGAGAAAGTTTGATTTTCCAGTGTTGCTTGGTTTTCTCCATATCCTAAAGATTTTAAAAATCTGACTGCATGACTTTTTTTTTCAACTCGCTCGGTACCAAAAAGTTGTTCTCGATATAAGAAAATAATTTTTTGCATTCTATGCAATCTATTAAAAGGCATATGCGGTCCTATTGGTGATGAATTATTTGAACGTTTGAAATTATTTCTCTAAATACAGATGTTGATGCCATAGTAATGAAATGAGTTGATTTTTCAATTTTGAAAACAAAGCAACTTCCCTTATCTTTGCTGCCGTCCATTAATTACCATGTTCGTTTGAAAATAAAATGGAATATCTATGAAATAAAAATAAAATAACGCAATGTTTATGATCATTTATGTTCGTTATTCATTGATGTGTTTGCTTTATTGTTTGCTTTTATTTTGTTTTTAGAATATGAATTAATGAATGTATCCATCATAAGTTTGATCATTCACACCTTGTTTCGTTTTTATAAGAATTTGATCAAAGTGAAAAATGAAAAAAAAAAACTAGATGAAATATAGATAGAATTCTTTCATTCATCTAAGTAACCTTAGGTATTTGTGTGGGATAAATAACATTAACTAGTCGACACCCTGTTTCGTTACTTTAATCTGAAGTTTTTGAAATGCTTCGTTGAAAATTGTACAATTATTAAGAAAAAGAGGTTACAAATCTCAGCCAATTGACAACTAATATTTATTTGAAAATATTTATTAGGAAATAAGAAACATTAAAGGGATTGCTTGTATGCAGGATACGGAATACCGAACAAAATATAAATGTTGATCTGCTACGAATAGACAAGCAAAAATTAGTAATTGCCAGATTTCATGAATCGTGACAGGGGTTAGAGGGCCTTTTTGGTTGAATTATGAACAAACGAAAGAGACTCGATCAAATCAAGTTCGTCCACTCTTTTTGGTCAGGATTTCGAAAAAAAAAGTTATTAATATTTTCATTTTCTTCTTCGAAAAGTCAAAAAATGGAATATGTTTACCAGGTATTTTAACCATCAAAATTTTTTTTTATAAATGTACAAAAAACTAACCCCCTCTAAGCACATTCAGTTTATTTTATTCTCTGATTTCTGAGTCCGCATTCTTGACAACACGCAATGTCTTGAACGTAATTGGATTTCTAAAAATATTTTCAAAGTTAATAAAACACGTTGTAGATACAAGATGCTTTCGTAATAAATATCGTTTCATATCTTTTTTTGTAAAATTAGACAGAAGCAAAAAATTTAGGGGGAAAAATAAAATTATTGTGATAAAAAAAGGCCCAGAAATGTTTTGTTCTCTGTAACAAGGAGAATCTCAGAAATCTGGTAAATCTAGACTTGATTTGAGAAATAGAATTACAGCCCGAGCATAATATTTCTAGCGTTTTCTGCTTATGGTATAGGCCTACAGTTAGGACAAGCTGAAACTAATTTAACTTTATATTAATCTTTATACGTTTAACTCATGAACAGCCTAAGCTTCTTGTAACTTGTGGCAAAATTATGTAATAACTTTCTACAAATCTAACCGTTGCTTAAGAAAAATATAACAGTTGTCCAGTAGTGACAGTAAATTAACATGGCAATCTAAGAGAGATTTTATTATACACTCAGAGCTTTTCTTGCAAAGAGTCCTTCAATAGTTATATTTTAAGCTCTTATTGTTTTTTAAGGAAAAAAAAAATCCACCGCAATGAGATGGTTCCCGTATAAAAGAGTACCAGGTCTTTTACGACCCAGCCAAGAATCGAAAACATCCCTATTAATTGAAACAGAAGAACATCAAATTAGAATTAAAGGCGCACCTGGATCGTTTAAAGTTTTCATAAATAATACAAGTTTTAAATCATATAACATAATACACCGTGAGAAAGATCAAAGAGTTTCTTGAACATAACGAGGTTAAGAGAAGTGCTAATCATTTTCACTCCAAAACAGCCTGTTCTATACTGCAGTTTCCCCGTATAAGACTCTGAGACTGACTTAGAGGACATTAAATAATTTAAAACTTAGGCAAACACTGTGCTTGATAGTCCCGATAAGCAACCAATAACCCTCTTGTTTTTCGTCGCTTCGTTAATTTAATTTTAAAACAGGATAAATTTTGTCCTCTAGTATATTAAGTTTGAATCTGGGCGTCCTTGCCTTCTGATGGCTTTGAATGGTTCTCGGGCAGCAACAGAATGCCGGACGTTTTAACAGTGACCATAGAGAGACTTTCCCATAACTGGCTCTACTGAAACGGAACTCTGGGTTGGGAAGACAACATCTGTCGGTGGTTTAAGGAAATCCGCCTTCACTTTACAACTAACCACACTGTGCTGCTGACAGTTTGGTTATATATAGGAGGCGAAGTGAACCAGTTCAGAATTCCTCTCTCACGGTAATTAATTATTTTTCAGTGTCGGATTAACCTTTATAGTCAGCAGAGGTGGATTATGTAACTGATTTGTTATTGTTGCTACATTTTATTTTCTTTGTTTAAGTTATAGATTCTGATGATGCATGACGAAAATATAGTAAGGTACTGTTATTCGTATCATATTGAGTTTAAACGTTACTGTCCTGTTACTGTACTCAATGCCTTGGGCCTTACAAAATCCATTTGTGGTGTACAAAATAATGCTTGCTTATGTCTAATCCATTATGAAGATTAAACCTAAACAAAAAAAAAATCATTATTTTTTTACTGGACGAAATACTACTAATCAAAAGGCTTGAGTAAATGATTCAAGATGTTAAAGGGCACATTATTGATACAATGCATTGTGAACGATAGAAACAAGGCAAAATAAATAGCCATTGCCATTGATTTATTCTTCTTGTATCTTAAATCGACATTCACACCAACAGTGATAACGCAAGTCAATGATTTGATACTTTCTTTTTGAATTTCGACCCAAATAAAGCAATATTCATTTTGATAAAGCGAACAAAGTCTGATAAAAAATATATTATAAAGAACACCTAGAACTCGCACTATTGCATCTAGGTGTCACAAAGAAGAAAAAAGTAATAATATTTACATATATATAATATCATGCAGGATCTCATGCCGTAGGCGCAAACTCGACAAATCGGAAATTCTAATTCTAGCCAGGCCTCATAAAGATGCTGCACCTTGTGCTGTTGCCGCTGTTGCTTCCTGCCTCCCGAGGGTTTGTTCTGGACACACCATGCCCGGCCCCTGCCCCGTGCCGATGTGACACGAGTGTCCACTGTGAGCGGCGTCACCTCATCTCTGTCCCAGAGGCTGTGACAACTACCGGCACCTCCACCTTCTACGCTCTCTACCTCAATAGCAACGGCATTAAAGTTATCCCAAAACAAGCATTTAAGGTTCGTTTTACTGAGATTAGCAGTAGATACTTATATCTTTGAAAAAAAATGAAAGAAATAAATTCCCATCATTTCAATGGAAATTCAGGGCGAGGAAGGGTGGTTGTGTTAGTGACTTTCATAATTTTATTCTGTGGACTACGACGACAAGAAGATGGATTTAAACCTCCCTTTACCAATCCTATAGCAAAATTTTGGATAATATGGGGCCTCGTACTCTTAAAAAAGCATCCATGAAGTTGGGTCTGATATGAACACCATCACAGAACACTCGCTCGGTTCGTTAAATCACGGACTAATCACACATCAATATTAAAAAAAAACCCAATAAATTTCCCAAAATTTGACGTCAAAGGTGCAGAAGCTGTAAAGCATAGAACAGACTGGCAGATAAGTTTTTTGAGTGAGTGCTTGATTTGAAGAGAGCAAATATCTATCGCCCATGCAGTTAGTTTGAATGAAGCGGGAGGAAGGTAATAGGTAATTATATTAAAGTTCTAAGATCCAATACATCCTTAAAATTCGGCTTCGACTTAAACCTCCTTTCGCCTGGCGATTCTCCTCAGGGTTACCAAGTCAGCAGGCTCGACCTGAGCCACAACCCTGTGACCTCTCTAGATCCTGAGGCGTTTTCCAGCCTAGAGGACACCCTCCTGGAACTTGACCTGGAGAATACAAGCCTGGAGTCCATCCCGGATTCTTTAGGGGCGCTGACCAGCCTGAGGCGACTGAACGTCAGGAACAACTCGATCAGAAACCTGCCGGCCGACATCATGGCTGCCCTAGGGGGCACTCTGCTCAGGTGGGCAATGGGTAGACAGAGAGAGAAAGGGAGTGAGAATGGTGTGGGAGTAATAGAAGATACAGAGAGAGAGAGACAGAGAGAGAATGAGAGAGAGAATAGAGAAAGAGAGACAGACAGAGAAAGAGAGAGACAGAGAGAGAATGAGAGAGAGAATAGAGAAAGAGAGACAGACAGAGAAAGAGAGAGATAGAGGGAGAGGGAGAGAGAGAGAGAGAGAGAGAGAGAGAGAGAGAGAGAGAGAGAGAGAGAGAGAGAGAGAGAGAGAGAGAGAGAGAGAGAGAGAGAGAGAGAGAGAGAGAGAGAGAGAGAGAGAGAGAGAGAGAGTTACCGACAAACTAACAGAATAAAAAAATAAAAAAGACAATGAGAGCGAAACTATAAATAACCCTGCGATAGAAACTGAGTGGTGAATTTAGTAAAGACAAAAGGTGTAAATTTAAAAAAATGTGGTACCTTGGGTGTGTTGTTGTCGTCGTCGTCGTCGTCGTCGTCGTCGTTGTTGTTGTTGTTGTTGTTGTTGTTGTTGTTGTTGTTGTTGTTGTTGTTGTTGTTGTTGTTGTTGTTGTTGTTGTTGTTGTTGTTGTTGATATTGTTGCTGTTGTTGGGGGTGTTGCTTTTATTGCTCTTCTTCTTCTTCTTCTTCTTCTTCTTCTTCTTCTTCTTCTTCTTCTTCTTCTTCTTCTTCTTCTTCTTCTTCTTCTTCTTCTTCTTCTTCTTCTTCTTCTTCTTCTTCTTCTTCTTCTTATTATTATTATTATTATTATTATTATTATTATTATCATCATCATCATCATTATTATTATTATTATTATTATTATTATTATTATTATTATTATTATTATTATTATTATTATTATTATTATTATTATTATTATTATCATTATTATTATTATTATTATTATTATTATTATTATTATTATTATTATTATTATTATTATTATTATTATTATTATTATTATTATTATTATTATTATTATTATTATTATTATAATATCATCTTCATTTGCACAGAAACTCAATTATGGAAACAACAATTTATGAATTACGAAGCAAGAAAACCATCCGAGATTTGAGCGTAAAATAGGAGAATCATGCAGAGGAGAAACTTGGAAAATCCTGCCTTAACAATAGTTGAAAACCCACTAATGGGTGAAAAAAAAATTTGTAAGTCTGCCCCCTTGGATTTCAAAGAGCCAAAATTGTGTTCGTGGACATAACAATCAAAGGAGAACTATGCTGAAAAAACAAGATAGACCTAAATAGTAATACATGTAACGTCATCATGTTTATCTCAGGAGTAATAATCTGCCCAAGTGAAAGACATGCCAAAGATCTAAAGACACATGACCTTGCAAAGGTTAAATATAAATGTCTTTTACCCCATATCATAAACAATAAGTGGAATTCTCCCAACTGCTGTTTTACAAACTTCTTTTTATAGAGATGTCACACACACACATCTTATAAAGCTATCGAGTCATCTTATTAAGACCCTTAGAACAAACTCATACACGTTTCAATTATTATAGTATTAAGGTGAAATCCAAACTATCAAATTTCCGAGCGCGTAGTCTGACACTGGACCAGTACAGGATTCTTGATCTCCCCATATACTGCCGCCCATTTCTTGTAAGTAGAGGAAATTTAATATTTTCTTTAAGTACAAATATTCACGTTGAATAAGGAAACTAAACAGAAGTTGTTTCTTTCATTTCATTTACTTTTCTTTCTTACTTTTTGTTAACTATTTATCTCTTGCTCTTTTTCTTTGAAAACAATTTCAAGTTGGAACGGTGGCACCAAACATTTCTGGGGAGACATTCTGCTGCCAGACTCTGATGCTCGGGCTGACCAGATTAGCTTGGCACAGCGTTGCATAGAGATCTCTTCAAAGACTGATGTAGTGACCTAAAAAAATTTTGATACATCAAAATTTTTGTTTTAAAATTATTAGTCACTGATACTTTCCTCACTCTAACTGGTTGAACCCTTAAAATTGTTCCAGACGGTGTTTGAACAAGTAGACGTTAAATTAGAGATTTAAGGTCAAGGGAGAAAACCCATGTAATATCGAAAACAATAAAGCTTAGAGGCGAGTCATGTCCCTTAGACCAGTGCCACGTGGCGCTGTGTCTCTAAGACGAGGTCAAAATAATTCACAGTTGCTGCTAATTTTTTTTCAATTTTTCGTTTCAACGTCTATTCAAACTTAATATTAATAAACTGGAGGAATCTTGTAAAATAAGTAAAAGAATTCCGATTTAAAAATGCAAACGTTAGGTGAGAAAAGTGAACAAACTTGTGCAGTAAGTGTGAGAGTGAGCTATACCATTTAACTGTTCGGCAAAGTTAGTGGGGTTAGATGTTTTTATTGTGTAGGCCTGCAGGCTGAATTATAAATGTGTTCAGGGTAGAATTCTGTCTTAACTCTGCCCAAAAGCTGTAAGAAATAGATCACTATAAGTCAAACATGCAGAAGTTTGTTCACTTCGGTGACACAGCGTCGGTTTGAACTCCACACTGTTGCTATGAATACATGACTTGTATCAATAAGGCAATAAAGGCCAAGACAGCCATATTCTCTTCATAAATAATAAAGCATGAAAAAATGCCTGTGTTGATGCAAGCAAAAATCTTGTATCAAAAATAAATAATAACCAAGACATTGCAAAGCCTGCAAATTCTTCATCTCCCTTGAATAAAATCAGTAGCTCTCTTGAAGATTTCGAAAATCGAATATACTGCAGTTGTACGAAAAAAGATAACTTGTAAAAACTTATAACAATAACCAGTTGCAATTGAATCTTCTGAAGACGCTTTCATATTGTAACAAAATTATATTTTTGTACTGTTTAGCAGTAAGTGTAGAGCATCGGTGGTCTAGTGGTAGAATACTCGCCTGCCACGCGGGTGACCCGGGTTCGATTCCCGGCCGATGCATTCATTTTTCGAGTCTTATAGCTTTCCTTTTTTTA
This sequence comes from Elysia crispata, assembly GCA_033675545.1. NCBI lineage: Eukaryota > Metazoa > Mollusca > Gastropoda > Plakobranchidae > Elysia > Elysia crispata. The sequence goes on along the minus strand of JAWDGP010003357.1, from coordinate 235,942 downwards.
AAATTTTATAATTGGTTTATTTTATTTGTACTTAAAAGGTGAAATTTTGTTATACCTCAGATTTTTATTCATTTTGTAACAAATCCAATGGGATCTCTGGATTAGCCGTGAGCCATTCTTTTAGCTATCTCAAATATCTCTCAAGACTAACTCTGTGTGGAAGAGCGGGGGTAAAATTACGTGGAAAAGAATCTGTGGTTAAAAGTTGGACAATGGCATAACAGTAACGAGCACACGTTCCTATTAATTTTTGGAGACATCCTGCTGGAAGTGCAAAGCTCGATCATGTTACCTGCGGTAAGTTTGATGATCAGACTAGATTAGCCACGCATTAAGAGCTTTTTTTCTTAACACTTTCTTCAATAATTTCACCAAGCTGCAAAAGTATTCTCTTCAAGTGTCAGACTTGTTGCAGGCACCGACGACCATGGTTCTCCGTGATTCAGTCTTGTCATTAGCCAGCCGGATAAACCTGCTGCTGTGCATCTGTTTCTTGGTTGCAAAGGCACTCAGACTATCTGTATATTATGTTCTTCTACTGTCTTTCCCTCCTTCAAATTATTTTTTCTACACAGCTTGATCTCTTTCAGTCCATTTCTCTGGCAATATGGCCCAGGAACTTCAACTGTCTCTTCCTGATTTTTTTCATCAATAAGAGCACGACATTCCAGCATGTTGTAACACTTCTTCATTGCTCTTTCTTTCTGTACAAGATACAACTTTGAAAAAACATAATATCTCAGCAGCTTCCAATTTCTTTTTGATGTTGTTTGATATTGTAAAGCACTCAGACCCATATAATAGGATAAACCATATGTAGGCTGTAATCACTTCCAGTGATATACTGTCAGTTCATGTGACTTTCCCAACTTTATTTTACCAAGGGCATGTTCCATTATTTCTTTGAGGATTGTTGGTTTTTTTCATGGTGTTTTCTATTGTAGGTTGCGGACCTGTGGCATCATAAAAAGGTCTTCTATGTATTCTCACCTCTTTGTAAGGATGTCTTTGTCCTTGAGGATGTTGACGTTATAAATTTTATGCATCATCACTTAAATGCTGGCTTTTGTGCAGTGACTTCTTTGATTTTTTGATACATGTATTCAGTGTCCCAAGTTGTATTATTTTCTTTTTCTTGGCATTGTGAGTTAATCCATTCTTCTTTAGTTTTATTGTGTTTGTTCTCTATTGTCTTGTTAATCTCGTTGTTTTTATTTTCATCATTTTTTTTTCTTTTTCTTCTTTCTTATATAAAATTCAGCTTATCAGCTGTCATTCAGCTTTTATGTTCTTTTATGGCTGTTTCTGGGATATGATCTCCTACTCTTTCCGGAATGCTTCCTTTCATCTTTCACCACGTTTCTTCAGCTGTTGTCAGATTGCCCAGGTCTTCAAATTTGTTTGACTGATATTGTGAACTTTTCCTTAGATCTTAATCACTCTTCAAGATGGGTTGAAGTCCAGTCTTGATGTTATTTTAGATCTTTGGAGTTTTTTTTAAGTTAAACTTTTATAGATGTAATGACCGAAACATGGTCATTCCTACAATTTGCCCTTGGCATGGGTTTTGATGATTTTATGAATTTCTGATGTTTCGTGGATAACGATGAGGTGGATCTAATTTCTTATTTCATATCTTAGAAAATAACAAGTAAATCAGTCTTTGGTTAGAAATTATATTAAGCTATTTTCTTCTTTTGGTGTTTTGTTTTGTTTCCTTTTTTGTTTCTTTTTCTTTTTTTTTTCATAAATTGATATGCGGTTTTCCTGTGTGTGTACATCTGCATTCTTCATAGTCTAATCGGTTCGACCCTTTAAATCATTTCAGACTTTGTGACGGACTGAAAATAAGGCACAATGCGAATTTTAGAACAAGGGATAAAACCCAATAATATTGAAAGTAAAATGTACATGTCCCCTGCCTCGTGCCACGTGGCACTATGTATTCCAGAACACGTCAAAATAGTTCACAGTTGCTGGCAATTTATCCCTTTTCTTAAAGATCTATTCAAGCGTAATAAAAACATACGATACATTTTGCAAAACTAAAAAGAAATTGAGGAGAAAAAAAATACGATTCGCCTAGGCAAACAATGGATTTATTTGAAAAATTACAGTTGCCACAAATACACTATGTGTATAAACATGTGTGTATAAACCTGTTCATTTTAAAACTGCAATCCAGTTAAATGACTTTTAGACATTGAAGGGTAGCACCATTGCTGAAAGAAGGAAAAATTCCGTAGAAGGGAAAAAAATATACCGGTAGGGCCTAAAGAAATTATAAAGCCAACTAATATCCCTTATTAAGAAAGTCGTAAGTCTTACCAAATGAAGCATGAAAAATGGAATGACAGTTTAAAAAAGTATTGAGAACAGATATTTTTATCAGAAATTAATGAACCTGCTGAAAACACTTTTTTAATATTACAGCAAATGAATAATATTATTTTAATATTATTCATTTCTCAGCATAGATATGAGCATCGGTGGTCTAGTGGTAGAATACTCGCCTGCCACGCGGGTGACCCGGGTTCGATTCCCGGCCGATGCATGTATTTTGTTGTTGCTGATGGGCACATCCTTTTTTGCTTTGAATATTTATTAATTTCTAACGAAATTTTCTCTTTTTAAGGCCCGATTTCCGCTGATTTTGTAAAAGTTCAACCCAGATAGCCTTGGATTATCCAGCTGTCAACCATTATTTAAAAAATTCAAAATCTAAGTCAAACAAGCTTGGGAGAGGTTATTAATTTTTTGTAGAAGAAAAGTTTATGACTCAAAGGTGGCTAGTGCTGTTTCACTTACCGAGTACACGTTCATATGCACTGAGACGTGCTACTGGTAGTTCAAAGCTTGGCCATGTCACCTGCAATAAAATTAATGTGTTTTCCTCATCTTACCAGACTAGTTCAACCCTGTCATATGAGGAACAAGTGGGCTGGGGATTCTTTTGAATAATCATTTTCCAAAAATAACAGAAGCTTCTTCTTCTTCTTCTTCTTCTTCTTCTTCTTCTTCTTCTTCTTCTTCTTCTTCTTCTTCTTCTTCTTCTTCTTCTTCTTCTTCTTCTTCTTCTTCTTCTTCTTCTTCTTCTTCTTCTTCTTCGTCGTCGTCGTCGTCGTCTTCTTCTTCTTCTTCTTCTTCTTCTTCTTCTTCTTCTTCTTCTTCTTCTTCTTCTTCTTCTTCTTCTTCTTCTTCTTCTTCTTCTTCTTCTTCTTCTTCTTCTTCTTCTTCTTCTTCTTCTTCTTCTTCTTCTTCTTCTTCTTCTTCTTCTTCTTCTTCTTCTTCTTCTTCTTCTTCTCCTCCTCCTTCTTCTTTTGATCTATGATAAATGCGAGCAAATTAGTGGCTTTGACCGGTACGAAAGGATGAATTGAAGAGCTTTAATCATGTTCCTGTCTTGGCTTGCATTATTTGTCTTTATATTGCTGCCTAATACACCATTAAGTCCTCACACACTCAATCGTTTGTTTTCTGTACACCTTATCAGGTAAAACTCTTTTAAATATTTTATATTGTAAATCGTTCATGCTTTCCAGTGGAAGACCCTGATTGTGTTTGAGCAGACCAATTTAATCTAAAAAAGTTGATATGAGAAAAAATTCATCCCTTCATCTATTTTCCTTAAATTGTTTTTTATGAGTCATGCAAAAGCTCTCAAAATATGCACGAAGCTTGTAAAATAACTCTGATTAGAGGAGGTTTGTTAGGAAATATTAAGAATAGAGATGTATCAACTAATATTTTAAAATCCAAATCTATCCACAGATCCTTTTGACTATGCACCTTTAAGCTGTTTTTGCGGGATTTAAAAAACTGCTCAAAAGGGTTTAAAAAGATCTTTGAAAAAATTAGGAAAGTGCAGAAATTAAGTCATTTCCTATATTAGCTCAAACTTTAAATACAAATCCGGTATTACTGTTATAAGGCAACGAAAATCATAATTAATTATATTCAAATTTTCAAAGCTGCAACGAAAATTTTTTATAATTATATTACATAAGTTCTTGTCATTTGCACTTCTTAAACACAAGCTTTATTTCTGATCATTTAGCTTTTTTTTTTATTTATGATGTTTTTGTTTTTTGAAGCTTTTTTCTCTATTAAACTAACTTGTAGATTGTTTCAGGATCAACGCCTTTTTCCTCTTCTTCTTTCTTTTCTCTTTCTTTTTTTCTCTCTTGTTTTGTGTCGCTCCTTCTCTTTATCTCTCTCACTGTGAAATTCTGTGAACATGAACAACAGAAACTTTAAGTGTATTTTACATAGATTTTAGGGTTGCACTTTCTTACCTTTTTATACTTTTTTTTGTTTTCACTGTTGCTTGTAAATTTACATCTAGCATCACCTCAGCATTAGACTTTGAATCATCCGCTACGTCCGTCGCCTAGATATCCATGTAAGAGCCCCATCCTTTTTAGCATTTTGAATGAAAAAAAAAAAAAGGCCTATAACTAACTAAAGAACCTCATCTCAATACATGAGTCTCTAAAGGGAGACTATGATTACGGAATGCAGAACAAAAGTAAAAATTTCTTGGCTGCGATGTCAGGGCAGAGGCATCGGTGGTCTAGTGGTAGAATACTCGCCTGCAACGCGGCTGAACCGGTTTCGATTCCTGGCCGATGCATTTCTCTTGTATTTTTCTTCTTTATTTTTAGCCTATCACAAAATCTGTCATATAGGTAAAAGAAAATTACAGATTTTTATACTCACGGGTGCTCTTGAATCAGTTTTAATGTTTCTTGAAATCAGTTTTAAGAATTATTGTGATATTTAAAAAAATCTCTCTCTCTCTCTCTCTCTCTCTCTCTCTCTCTCTCTCTCTCTCTCTCTCTCTCTCTCTCTCTCTCTCTCTCTCTCTCTCTCTCTCTCTCTCTCTCTCTCTCCCTCCCTCCCTCCCTCGCTCCCTCCCTCCCTCCCTCTCTTCTACTCAATTCCACCTTTTTTTTCCATTATTCTCTTCTCCATCCCTTTGTTATATTGTTTTTATTCGTCTTTAAACTGTCAAATTTATTATACTTTACTTTTATGCTAGCTTTGTCTTCACCGTTAATTTGCAGACAAATGAAGACGTACGCAGGAAATTCTTGTTCTTTTTCATATTGCTATAGATTTCTATACTTTCACTTTGTCCAGCTTGGACTTCTCGTTGACCTCAGTGCGGTACTGGCCCTCCGCACTGAGCTCGCTCACCAAGCTGAAATACCTGGACATGTCTCACAACAAGGTGTCCTTCCTGCGACAGGGCGCGACCGCTGCGTTTGACAACACTTTGCTGGAGCTCAGACTGGTCAACTGTAGCTTCGCTTCATTCCAAGCAGAGCTTAGCATGTTCAAAGCGCTCACTGTGAGTTCAAAGTCCGGATAAAAATGATCCACCCAAAAAATTTATCGTTCTTGGCTCCAAACTGCGTCCTGTTTTCAGATGGTCTGTGCAGCAATCATTCATTAAAAAAAAATATTGTTTGAAAAAGTGATAGCAACTACACTACTACTACTACTACTACTACTACTACTACTACTACTACTACTACTACTACTACTACTACTACTACTACTACTACTACTACTACTACTTCTACTACTGCTACTACAACTACTACTACTACTTCTACTACTGCTACTACAACTACTACTACTACTACTACTACTACTACTACTACTACTACTACTACTACTACTACTACTACTACTACTACTACTACTACTACTACTACTACTACTACTACTACTACTACTACTACTACTACTACTTAACAAGTTATTTATTTGTTTTATTTATTTAGAAAACAAGAAGAAGAATAACAAAACAGCCGGCCATTACAGCATACATGTCGCAATAAGATTTTCGCTTTTTACAAATATTACAGTTATTCTCATGTTTAAGCGTTGTTTTTTGTTTGTTTTGTTTTGTTTTGTTTTTTCCCAGCTTCTAGATATTTCTGACAACGCTATAAAAGAGATTCCTGCTGGCGCTCTCAAGGCTGTGGCCTCCACGCTGACGTCTTTCAAGCTGGTCAGGGGAAATCTAACGTATTTACCGGAGGCTTTTAGAGACCTGAAAGTTCTACAGGTATATCTTCAAATGACGGAAAATAAAGTAAAGTGATACAAAGTTCAGTGGAGGAAAAGGGGGGAGAGAGTTCTATTAAACATACAATATCAATGGACCGAACAAATACCCTTGTCCATCATGATCTTAGATTAAAAAAAATATTCAAGAGTGCTTGTCGAACTATTGCTTGCATTAAATTGCTCTATTTTTATTGATGGAACAAAAAGGATCATCAACTCACAATAAAGACGAAATATGTCTCGCCGTTTACAGAAAAAAAGAAGATTTGTTCCGTTCATTGGCTCAGTTGAATAATTAATTATGAAATCAAAGACCAATCTTGTTCCCTGCGATATCTCAAAAAAGTGCACAAATCGATGCATATAATTATGAACGCTCCGGGGTACTTAGAAGAATCTTACACTGTGATAAACTTAACGCAAGTTGAAAATTAAGAATCTGTATCAGTCAGATGCACTGTGAGTAACTTTTAGATAACCAAACATTGGCCGAGGTGTTCAAACTTTATGTTATCAATTTTTCACATTTCACTCTAGTTCTGTAACAAGGTGGTAGTATATAATGCTAAAATCCACTAGATTTGACTATGCCTTAAATAAATCCTGATCAAATCAACTTTCTACTCAGGAAGTGGACTTAAGTGAAAACCCTATGATCTCCACCTACAATGACGCTCTAGGAACTGGCTCCTCCTATTTGTTGTCTGGCTCCGCCCACTCCTTGCGTACTCTCCGGCTAGCATCCTGCGGGTTGGTGGCCGTGCCCCGCGCTCTTCAGGGTCTGGACGCTCTCAAGGAGCTCGACCTCACAGGCAATGGGATCGTCACACTGAATAACTACCAGTTTGACTCTCTGGTTAGTCTGGAGAAACTTTATCTCAGAGGCAATCCCCTCTCCACTGTGCCGTAAGTAATAATGAGAGAAGGAGAGAGATGAAGAGAGAGAGAGAGAGAGAGAGAGAGAGAGAGAGAGAGAGAGAGAGAGAGAGAGAGAGAGAGAGAGAGAGAGAGAGAGAGAGAGAGAGAGAGAGAGAGAGAGAGAGAGAGAGAGAGAGAGAGAGAGAGAGAGAGAGAGAGAGAGAGAGAGAGAGAGAGAGAGAGAGAAACTTTAGGTGTCCTTTCAAGACGCTATTTTAGAGGTACATGTATCAGATTAATGACTGTTTTGAGATACTCTATTTCTTTGTGTGTGAGTATCAATTATTATCAATCAAAATCTTGCTCCAAATCCCTCAGATATAAAACCTTCTCTGGGCTGAGCTCCTTGTGCATGCTGGACATGTCAGACGGTCGCCTCACCTACACTCCAAGCTCCGCCCTCGGAGAGATGCCAGCTCTGATCCAGGTATGTCCTTAACAGCAAACTATAATGTTTTGTTTTTTTTTATATGAAAGTCAGCTTCTACTGCTCGCTTATTTCTGGCTAGTTTCATTTTGACGTGAAAGTAGTTCTCTGTATTGGAGTCTCACTGAAACTCTTATCTGCGCCTAACATTTTGAGAATTCCTCACCCTCGCGACACTAACAATTGTTTACGCTGCAACCAGTTATATTATAATGTATTTAAAAAGCAAAACAATAAACCTTTTTTTCATAAACTTTTCCATAACATTTTTTATAACATAAAGATGATGCGATAGCCGAGCTAAAATCCAACAGCTTTATTTGTACTTAATATACTATCAAACATTAATAACTTAAATAGAATCTAATTTTCATAAATAATTTGGGGTTTTACATTTCTTCCCTTCAATGATCTCTTCGCCATTATAATACAACTTGAGATAATATGACAAAGATATTTTAAAATTTTCCACTCATAATTCACACCAGCCTTGGTAATGAATACTACCGATCAGTTCTGGATTTCTTGCAACAGAAGTACAAATAATTTCTACGCCTTAAAGGCACGTATAATTATTTTGTTGCCTGAGTGTCCTCTACCATCGCATTGCCACATTTCATGAAATCGCTCATTAGATCCTTCGAAAAAGATAATATAGTCAGTAATATTTTGGGACAATGATCTTAGATGTTTTAAAATAACGTCATCATGACAGTTTGCTACCATTAAGAAGTACATGTACAACCTATGCCTTTCGTTGAATTGGACAAGTTGCTTATTTTCTGTCTAGAAGAATGACGAGAAATACTCTAGGCTGTTCTCTATAAATCAAATGCTCTTACCGTACTCATCTAAGTGCTTGACACATAACAAGAGGCCTCCTGTTTCATTTGTTACTTATCACATCTTGAAGTGCACTTTCCTTTCATGTTTAAATCATGACAAGAATTTATACAGCAATCATAGTTCATCATTTCTGCTTGCCTTTTTAAACCAACATTGAGCAGGTACCAGTACCTCGGTTTGTTGACAGTACAACGGTACCGCACTTTTATTGTCGAAATCATGTTATTGTCACTTGTGAGCTAGACACTTATTAGGGCATACTATTGTGCCTCGCTTTTTCATATATCTTCTTTAGCCATAATATTTTTATTCTAGTCCTGGGCATACCCTTACTAAATAATTATCAAATATCCCTATTATGATAAAAACGAGAACATTAATAATTCTAGGTAAAGATTTGTGCTCCCTATTTCTGCGGATAAAGATTAACGATTGCCTAATGGTCCATAAGTTCCCAATGAAGCATCAATTCTATTTAAATGCATCTCATCAGTTACATGAATTGTATGCTATGACGCGACATATTCTTTTAAAGTAAGATAATAAAATCTGTACTTTTTTTTATTCATATCAAGATCATCTAGACTTTTATTTTCCTTTTCTCGTCCAGCTGGATCTCTCTAATAACCGTATCTCCGCGCTGCTGGACAACAGCTTCCCCAAGTCTCCCAGCCTAACCACAGTTGACCTTTCCTATAACAGCATCAGCAACATCACAGATCTGGCCTTCCAGGGAGCCACTGCCGTCCAGACTCTCAAAATGAATGGGCGAGTCCTCAAAACATGATTCACCCAAATCTTGACAGCAATGCTGATACAACAAGGCCCAATTTTTTTTTGTTAAATTCTTAAGCCTAGCTGAATGTTGCATTAATGCCTTTCAGTATTCGAGATTATTAAAGACATTTCACAATGAAAAAACAAGCAGTCCTTAAGACTAATATCAGTACTGGGTCATTTACTCTACTCTCCAAGCTGATTTTAAAGGCAAAATTTAAATCACAAAGAAAAAAAATGAATAAATTTTGTTCTCTATAGCTCTGCTATCTCCCCCCCCAAACGAACATATCAATTTAGGCAATTTCCAATTTGGACCTTTATTTCTATCTACATGTATTTTTTTTTCACATTCTTAAGTGTTCTGTTGGCATTTCTCTCTGTCTAAATGTACTTTTCTCTCTCTCTCTCTCTCTCTCTCTCTCTCTCTCTCTCTCTCTCTCTCTCTCTCTCTCTCTCTCTCTCTCTCTGTGTTTACATGTGTTTGTCTCTCTCGCTCTCTCTTTTTCAACAAAATTAACATGATCTCCCGTCTTGAAAACCCCACAGCTGCTCTCTGACTAACATCCCACGGTCTCTGCGACTCGCCTACGGCCTCCGCAGTGTCTACCTCGACAAGAATCAGATCCCGTGTACCTGTCGGAGCATGGGTTGGATCAAGACCTGGAAACTAAGTGCAGGCCTTATTCCTCATTTATTTGGGCAATGTTCCAACGACGCAATTCTCTCTATTGACACCTATATATCTATTATGCTAGGTGGATGTGACGTAGCCATCGGTAGATGATCACTGAACCTACTGTGAACATTATATTACACAATATTAACACTGTATCATTTGAAACATATTCTGGAAGTGTGGTAACCATTCAATGAAATTATATTATTTACCCTCATTATCGCGGAATACAAGCCCGCAAACAAGATTTGCAATCGTAGATTCGCCAATAAATGAAAAAAAAAAAAAATAAACATTTTTTTTTATTCACCATGCATCTGTCTTCACACTTTGTGACTATGTACTTCGATTGGTTCAAATCTAATAATCGATATCATTTTGATTAACTTGAAGATTGGTGGACAGGGAAGGGCCTATTACTGGGTTAGCAGCATGAACGACAAAAATCGCTTGATTCTTAACAAAAATATTCTAATCTTCGTGATAAAAAGAAAAAAAACGTTAAATGCTTATGAAATGGCCAGTATTATAATGGGAAACAAAACACGCGGTGTACGCGAGTGCAAGCACAACTATAAGACAATATTTACTGATCTGTGTCATGGTGAGACTTGATAATCATTTACAATAAATAAAAAATATATAAAATCGTCTGCAATAAATGTTGGTTTTGCTTCAGTTGCTTTATAAAAAAAACTGAACTGCAATACTGTGTTGTGAAGAAATATGATGCTTGTTACTTGTTACTGCCTCCGATGGAATGTGTAAAAAGAATTTCTGCAGCACATATTTAGGAATAAAACCTTTTGGAAATATATGTACCAGAATTGAGGACTACAAAATTCAAACCCCTTTTAGACAAAGTAGCGGATTTAGTAGTAGTATGCAGGCATTGTTTAAAAAAAAATATTAAGGCGTCAATTTATTTTTTAGCCAAAATATGAATTTACAGAATTGATATTGGCCATTTGTTATTTCATTTTCTTTTTCAAATAAGAGTTTGCGTACCTCTTATTGGATATTACTCAATTGCTCTGTCCTTTGCTTTGCATGGCCTAAATTCATATAATTGTGAGCATAAATAAACAACTCAGAGTCATCAAGTTCACATGGCACTGATCATATATGCATTTCAAGTACCTTGTTGAACCTGGTATATTACAAAAAAAAACATTCCGAAGGTTTCAATGATCCCCATTTATTCTGAGCTTACTAGTTGCTGAATGTGTTACTTTTTTATGTGTTACTTTTCTGTTTCAGGCCTTTGAACATGATGACTCTCAATGCAAAGATTGTCTCTTTTTTTATGTTAATAAAACATTGCTTTGGTTTTTTTTTAATAAATCACGCTATAAAAATAGCTTCAGCGTTTTGAGGTGATAATAATTCACCAGTGCATTGTTCTTGTTGATGACTTGAAGGTCTGGATGCTTCTCTTCCATTCTAAATTCAGATATTTTCACTACATTGAGTACACGTATGCATCAACAGTAGTAATCTTTTCTGACCACAGATAAATGTAATTCCGGAAAATATTATCTTGATCTTAAAAAAATTAATTTGTGTTTAAAAACATTAACACCATCACTGGTTGTATGGCATGCATGACAATAAATAATTCCGCAAACAGCTAGTACTTTCTGGTATTAACTAGCTGCAGAATGGTAATGTGAAACAGAAAATGTTAATGGATCTTCAAAGCATAATGCTTGGAAACCCTTTTGTTAAAAAAATTGAGCCGCTCTTAAATGATCCTAAACATAAAAAGCTCATTAAAAAGTATGACGCAAGAACAATCCATATGTCATTTACTTCCCATGACATACAGAAATTACTTTTGTAATTTAAGGAAAAGATAAAACAATGTCCATTAGCAATGCTCTCTTTTGTCTTATTTCATGGAGATATACTGATTCATTACAAATCCTGATCAACTTCCTTACAGGTTGATAAAGCTTGGAGTTATCAAGAAATGTACTTTTCTTTTTTTCAAAATATTTTACATTCTTTGATACATTCTCATGTCCTAGGAAACTGGCAAATACGAATGAACCAGAAACTTTGATTTAACAGTACAAAGACAACTTTAAATGTTTCAACAAATTAAATATCGCAAAATAAACCTCTTTCTTTAAGAATTGAAGAAAACTGAAGTCAAGTAAGTGCATTAGCATTTTGTGTATTCATTGCAAAGCTGTAATAAAAACCCCTTAAAAACAATAGGAAATTGTATACATAGGAAATTAAAGGGTTGAAGATAATTTTAAAGACAGATCAATTTGTTGTTGAGCATAAAATATATATGCAAACTAATCAATGTTTAAAAATAAGCATCAAAACAACAGTGAATCATTTCGTCTACTTGCCAGAACTGCAGAAAAATCAAAGTAAAAAACATAGTGTAAAATAGCATCAGTCACAGGTAAATGTCTTTTTTTTTCAATCATGCATTGCTTAGGTTAGATTTCTTTGAATGCTGACATAGTGTGACAGCAACACGATCATACTGAAAGATAACTTTATATACAGTGCTGTTTATTGGAGGTAATGTTCCGCTAAATCATTCTAGAGATGCCTGTGTTTTTCACCTTAGTGAAAGTGCTACAAATGGGAGAGGCAGTCATGAAGGGGAAACAGTATGTAATGTTTCAGTACAGAGTTGATCAGCCATTTCAATAATCCATGCTCAGTTAAGCATCCATATCTTGGAGATCATAATTACAACATACTAAAGATTGCCTAAAGTATTTTTTAAATTTAGAATATCAAAACTTCATGAACGTTTTTCTCTGTTCTAAATTTTGTACCCATATCGTTTCTAAGCAGTTTAACCACTTAAGTGTATAATACATCAATTAACTTAAGAAAAAAACCTAGAAATAACGCCTGAGAAGAAAATAGATGCATAGAATAAACTTATCATCAAATTTCTTTTTTTTTTTTTACTTTTCGGGAAAAGAATATTATTGTTTAAAATACTACATTTAATTGAACTATATCTGAGGATACATTCCCTAAAGAATCTTAATGTACTAAGAAAATTATTATTAATGTTTACTAAGGTCCACAATTTATACAAAACAAAAAATAACCAATGCTCTATTTTTTTTGTTCTCTTTTAAGTTGAGTCTTGATCATTTGAGCAGACAAAAAAAAATCTTTCACAATCAATGGAGTGGTAGGAAAGCAAGAATTCATTGAGCTTCATTATGTGAAAAAAAAATTAACATTAAAAAACTAAGATTTCTTTCTATCAATTACAAGGATCCATATTTCTAAATGAAGAGTAATTTATCCAAAGACGTCCTTTTCAACATTTATCCCTTTCATCTGACCTCGTTGACATTTTTCCCCTTTCCATAAATAGTAAAAAAAACTCTTGATACTCTTTCATCATTATTAAAAAAGACATCGTTACATTTTAGCTGTTTCATTTTTTGTTGAAATTTCGGATTAAACAAAGTTGCACAAGCCAAGTTTCAGCACCATATCACTAACATGTATTTTAGCAATTGAAAATATATCTTTAATCATCACATATAGAATTACATATTGAATCTAGGCATTACTGAATAAACAGTAATCTGTTATTGTGTTATTTCACATTGATATCTGTACAATATGTACAAAGTAACTCAAAACTAAAGGGGGGAAATTTCACACTAAATCGAAGAGCTCAGGTATTGAATATTATTACAAACAAAATACAAAATAACTTTTCTAAATGTACGTGATTGGCCAAACAATAAATTTGTCAATGTAAGGTTTTTGTAAATAACGTAAAACATTTTGTTCAGTGAAATAGGGAATGGAAGTAATGGGGAATAGTGTACTGTGGTCCAAGCATAAAGTTAAATTGTTGAAATGTACCTGTCTATTTAGATCTGCTGATTTTACGCAAACAAAATATTACAAAATGGGAAAAAAATGTAAATCCAGCTGCATGAGGTTAAAAGAAGAAAAAAGCAAATATCTCAATAAGTAGAGGAGAGCTGAGAGGTAAACTATGAGAAATGAGATTGCCTAGCACCAAGCTGTTTATTGTTAGAAATTACATTAAATTTTAGGAAAAACCAGGAGACACATGAGAATATCAGCTTTTGAAAAAATATGAGTGGGGAGTATTTTTTTATCATCTGTTAACACTAACTGATTTAATAGTTAGTCTTTAAAAAATTACATTCAAATGAAAGTATGTCGTACTGTAATTATTGTTAAAGCTGCACTCAATAAAGTGCAATACCCAACTTTTGAAGAGTCCATTTTTCGTCTTGATATAGACTGATTAAAAAGTACAAATTTGTGTAACATGTTTGCTTAGAGATGAAGCTGGTAATGAAGGCATAAAATGTCAAAGAGCACCAAGAATTACATAAAAAAGTATTTACATATTCATAAACTACGTGGTTCATGGGCAGCCAAAGCATAAGACTAATAAAATCATATTTTGTGCTTCTTTCCCATGTTTGGTTAACTGATACTTCCCTCGTATGGATCTATCCATACAATCAAAGAGAAAATTAATGTTACATTTTTTTTAAATTAGATGCATAGTTTATAGTATTTATAAATAAGCACATGCATAAAACATAAAAGAATGAACAGATTCATTACACAGGCAAGTTCACATGTGGTTTGAAAGACATGAGACAGCAGCTTAAGTTGTGTATGGATGTGCAAAATCATTAAAGACAGTCGATTCTTTAGGGCTATTTTCTTTTACAAGTTTAAGTTCATTTGGTTGTTTGGGTTTCCTCAAAATACTTAGGAAAAGATCACATGACTCTAATAAAATGTTCCTATTAGATTGCAATCAATTAAGCCTTTATTCCTATTGCTTAAAACCAATGAATCAACTCTACTAACTTTGCTTCTCCTTTGTTCAAATTGTCACCAAACAGTATCAATATTTTACACAAAATTTAACTAGCTTATAGCCGTAACTAACTACTTAGACATAATTTTAAGCACATAAACAAATATGTAAGCTATGGCAGCATGCAATTGTAAATGCTGTGTGCTTTTTGTGCTTTAAGTTCTGGAGATGCCATTTTGTAAGTAATGAAGAATTTATTTTGACATTACAACTGAAATTGACAGTGACAGAGAGAGAAACAATAAAGAGAGTATGCAAAACAGCCATTGTATTTTGAATACTAAGGCTTAAGGCACATAATAATCAGAGCTAACATCAATCATTTTTGACTGCTTTTGGAGTATTTAATCTACAAAATTTCTGGATGAATCCGAAAGTCTTGGAACTCATGGTGAAGACTTTAATTCCTATCTAGAAAACATGTTCGGAGGAAATAAATGTGTAGGGCTTTTGAAGATGTATTCTATTTGGCAAAACCTTGAACAAATCAAAGTCAGAGTAAAATTTTCAATTAGAAATTATCAGGGCTGAGAATGGTCAGACAAGAAAAAGTCGGAAAATACCAGCCAACTAGCCGAAGGCTCGTAACCGAGCGCCGAAGGCGCGAGATTCACCTAGGGGGGTCCGGGGGCATGCCCCCCCCCGGAAAATTTTGAAAAATTGCGTTAAAATTAAGCCATTTAGGCCCCTCTGGCACTGAACTTCCCTTAATTATTGTGTTTGATTTTTCTGTTGAAGTTTAACATTTTCCTTGTGTTTCGTGAGCCGTCAAAGCCGTAAGTCCACGACTTGCGTAACTCAACTCCTTGTCACACACACACTACACCACGATACTCCTTTTTTCCTTAACTTTCTAATTAACTCCCCCAGACGCCGACCATTAGCGGTTTTGTCACACCATTCCCATCGCCATGGGTTCACAATATCGCCGTCATCGCAAGCTTCTCCTCTACTAACAATGTCTTGATGCCTCGCCATTGTGACGTTCACGCGCAAACGTTTGTTGAAAGACTGAGATAAGTTGCGACAAGCTTTGGCAAAAACAAAGAGAAATTCGGCCAATATCGATCGATATTTTCAAAACCGATTAAGAAAGTACAGTAATAACAACAACAATAGATTATCATTTAATGTTATCGATGTTAATCTCGATAATTCCACTTGATCAATGCCATCGAACTCTTCTGTGTTGGTTGGTTTATGTTTCCGGAAACCAGCTTCAAAATAGAAAAGAAGGCTTCGGAATTTTTGTGTTGTTTTAATTTTTTTTTTTTTTTTTTTTTTTTTGGGTGGACGCGATCTTTGTTAGGCGGATGGAAATGACAAGTTGGGCGGAAATCCGCCTTTAGACGGAGAATTCTCAGCCCTGATTATAAAATATCTTTGAAAAAAAAAGTCAGATAAATTAAAAATAAATGAGCAAATAGCTAAAGATCATTCTTGCACATTTCAAGTGACCCTCCCATTCACACAGAATGAGATGAAACTGCTTGTCATCTGGACAAATTGGAAAGTGTGTTGCTTGAAGCATTGGTTCCATGAGTCCCTCCACTACTGGCCTCGGTCAGTTGATCTTCAAAGGACAAGACTTTGAAAGGCGGGCCTGTCCTCAAAATTGCTTCTACTGCATCCAAACGTCCAATCTCTCTCAGCTTGAAGACTAATTGTCGAATGTTTGCATCTGGGTGCACTCGTGTCCATTCATTTAATACCTGAATGTTCAAAATGTATGTTGAAAAATGAAAACGCTACTAACCAAGCTGTAAATGTGGAATGTATGATGTCAAGTTAATTATCATTAACTTTTAGATATGTCTAGTTTTCAATATCTAGTGGCAGATATTTTATAAATTATGATAAAAAAAATTCTTTACAGATACATAATTCATTCAAGCTTATCTCCAGTAAAAAAAAAAAAAAAGAAAAAAAGAATAACTTAAGTCTGGAATTATTTTTATTTGACTTCAGTCTTTGCAAATTAGTCTATAAACAGTCGTATTGAACCCAGATATTTGGAAGAAGACAAGAAATAATATAGCGGACACAAACTAGATTTTTATGTAAATCTTATTTAAGCTGGTTAATCAATATTGAAAGCTATACTTAGTTTTCACGTAAATTTTGCTTTGAAACTTTATTAGTAACTAACCTGTTTTTTTTTTTTTTACAACATTCTTTACTTGCTGAATTATGTAGCATGTATGGTTCATTTTTAATTCATTCATTTTGTTTTGTTTTTTTCTCAAATCTTTAAAAGTTCTTCCTGAGCTACAAAAGACAGTCCCACCTTCTGTGTATGGCTGACTCCTTGCTCTGCCTTCTCCTCACCCTTTGCCTCTTCCTCTAGTGCAGGAATGACATCACTGAGTCCCAGAATAACAGCCAGAAGGCACCAGTCTTTGCCCATGGCCTCAGGTGGGTCCAGCAGCAGACTAAGCAACCTCTGGGTGTGAACGGTCAGGTGAGAAATGGGCAGTTCCATGCCCAGCGTAACTGTTTCCAAGATCTCTTCAGAGCCAAGGCAGGCAATGTCAATGAAATCTTCACGCTGATTTCCACTGAGAACCACAGAGGCACGGTTGTCCAGCTGCATGCGGAGTAATTCTGTTGGCGAGTATGATCTAACCACCTAGAAAGTAGAATTAAAAAAATCATGAAAGCAAACAACAATTATTTGATTAAAACAATAATAAATAAGATATAAAAAAATCAAATTAAGGGTACATCTAGAAAAATGAATGATTTGAATCCAATCATAACTGAGACATATTAATTAATATTAAGAAATAGGCTTTACATTGTGGTTTGAATGATATAATCTTTATATAAAAAACACTTGATTGAATTTCCATGGATTTTCTATTACATAATTCTGTGCCATCACAAACCTTGCCATGTTCTCTCAACTGAGAAGGGCTGAGTGTGTAACGCTCCACACATAAACCAGGACACACAGACTCCACTACTTGCTCTATAATGCTAACAAAATCCTCCAGGAAGTAGTAAAGGTTGGCTCTCTCACTGCCTTCTGGTCCTCGCACCTGGTATATCAAAATGACAAAATTTAATATCTTAACTTCGAAAGCAGTAAAAAGACTCCCACTATTTTCAAACTAGCAAATAAAAATGTTTCGAGCCAGACAGATACTCAACCCATTTGGTAAATTGTAAAGAATCTAAAAACACGTGCATAAGTTTTTGAAAATTTTAGCTGGATAACTTTGCCTGCAAAGAACTTGTTTCAGTAGCAGCCCTAGACACTATTGCCTGAATGAATGGCGTTTCAAAAGTTAATTAGTATGATTATTCTCCACATAAAAAAATGCAAAATACAGAAAGAAATGCCGTCATGTTATCTTTCAAAGTGTTTTGAAACGTCACATTATCAGGTTTCTTTACACATTATACACCACAGAGGAAAGAATTATTTTCAACTCTCCTGTTCAAATCAATGAAATATGACACATGGCTGCAAAGATGGGCAATTCTAGCATACATTATAATATGAACATATCATCATAGGCCTTTGAAAACTATATCTAAATCCTTAATGGGGATGTTTAAAGAAAATATACCTTAATTTCAAGGAACTGTTCATTGCGGTCCATATCAATTATTCCTTCTAACCGAGCACAACAGTACTTGGATCCATGGTGCCACTGGTACAGGTCAGCATCCTTACTGGAGCTGGCAGTGCCGTTAGTCAGATCCGATGCCACAACTGGTTTGTTGTTGTTGGTCCTAGATTCGTAGTCCTCATTATGGCTAGTGTTATCCTCCTCATCCTCATCCCCAGAGAGAATACTACGGCGAAGGAAAACCTTTGGAATATTATCAACAAAAGCTTATTTATTGCCACATTGTTGAGCAGCAATAGGTTGAAGGAAAGAAAAAAAAATGCATAAAATATCAATCATCAGTGTCAATTTCAACTAGGTGATGCCAATGCTAAAAGGGCTTGATTTCTAAAGATCATGTGTTCAAAACTTGATGAAACAACTTGATGAAGCATTGTATTTCTGAAAAAAGCATTTGACACAAATTTTGTTCCTGCGAATAAAAGCTTTTAACAGATAAGAATCCTCTCCAAGTAAATAATGGCCTGTTATGCAAACTCAGAACACTATTATAACTGGCACTTTATTGAGAAAGCTTTACAACTAAAACTGCATGAAGTATATTTAAACAAAAGCCATAAATACATGCATAATTTTCATTAATAAATCTCCGCTGAATCCACTTCTATAAAGCATATACTCTTGGAGAAACTTGCAAAGAAACTAGGGACAATTATTTAATGGCCGATATTATTGGTTTACACAACATTATTTATTCTCCTGTACCTTATTGAGCCTGAAAAGTAACTGTCAATAAAAAATTCTATCAATACCATTTTTTTATATCAACAGTTTTATTTTCCTATTGTTCCCTTCTTAAAAAATTAAAACTTCTTAAATCAAAACATTTCTTTATGTATGTGTTACCTGTATTCTTGGAAAAAGATACTTAAGCTGGGCTCCTGACTGGAAGCTCGTGTGCAGTCTAACGCCGCCATAAATGGGATTTGGGAAACGCTTGTCATCCCTTAGCCACAAACCCTCCAACGTCTCCACAAAGTTCAAGCAAGGGAACTCATACTCTATGTCTCCATCCACCTCACACGATGTGCACATTTCAAGGGCTTCTAACACCTAAGGCCAGAAAAAAAAATAGTGAAATAGAGAAAATTCATCTTTTGAAAGTATTCATTGAAAAAATTTTTTTGTATTTGATTCCCTTACAGCTGCATTATCAAACGAGCATTCCTCCAACAAAGCTACATGATTTCTCCACAGACACATATCAAAAGCTTTAAGATAAATGCATAAAAAATTCTAAAATCTTGGAAAAAACCCTTAGTAGCCTCCTTTGAAAGCTTTCATTGGCATAAATTTATCTTTACCTGCAATAAACTCAGTGCGTCTGCTGTAGGGAAGAGCAACTGGAACTCCTCCAAAGAAAAACATCCTGTGAGTCTTGCTTGAGCAATTTGCTCATGTGACATAAGGGAACCAATAACATCCACACCAAGCCAGCGTGGGCTCAAGACAACAAGATCAGTGTTGTGACTATGTAGGTAGACCACCTGCAGAGATACAAAAACCAGAACAGTTTAGTATAAAACTAAGTAAGGGAATTGTGTTGACTAGGTAATCTGAAACTTTTGACAAAAGCAAGGTGTATAAGTTACACCTAGAAATCAAAACCTTATGCATGGCACCTCTACAACCTCAAAAGCTATAGCTCACCTCCCCCATGAACTGCAACTGTCTGTCTAATAACTTGACATCTTCATCACTGGCCAAAGGGTTGACACAGCCCCGCACCTGTTCACAAAACTGGGGCCAGCCCAGCACTGGGTATGCTTGTAAGGAGCGACGCCACTCAGGCAAGTGATTTACCACAGCTGTCACAAATCCATTAGATCGTGGAAGCTTCTGCAGATATCAAAAGAATAGAAAAGGGAGCCTATGAGCAAAAACGTTTTCAAGAAATTCCTTTCACTTTACATTCGCGTAGTTTATCAGCATAATTTTAGACCTAATTATATATCTAATTGCTATATGATCTTTTTTATAAACTCTGGGCGATATTACCATTGAGCATGACCTACATATCACATTTTGCAGACTGAGATAAAAACATATTCTTGACTTGGCATAAAGCTGGCTAGTGCTGGCAGCAGAGTATTTGCATTAAGATTCTTATTCCTTTTCTTTTCTGCGCTGAAGTTTGAATATTACATCGGTAGCAGCACCTCACAATAATGTGTCTTTCTAAGAATCAGCAGGTCTTTTGATAAAATTTGATACCAGAAAAAGAATTCTTAAGCACCGACAGCACAAAATTCACTGCATATTCTTTTCTTGCATTGTATCAGCCTTAATGGTAAAAAAAAACAAGAGAAAACAAAAACTAACCTCTGAGATCTCTTTTTTCATCTTGCCAAGCTGCTGCTTAAACATACGCAGATCATGTGAAGCAGGAAGTTGAGCATCCATGACAAACACCTCCTGGCAGATGTCCAGATCATACTGAAACATAGTGGTGACCTTTTCGAGGATGTAACTGGCCTCACTGCTGGTGTTGCTGCCAGAGGACGACTTGCTGCACGCTGTCACTGCTTTATCTGCATGTGTGGCCACCAGAATAACACGAGCTGTGTTCTGCAGTTTACCACAAAGTCCTGAGAAACATTCAGGATAAAGTGTAAATTTGTGTTATAGTCATGATTCTATTTAATGATATTTACTCTCGTGCAATGAAATTAAGCAAATAAAAGCAAAACCTCTATAGTCAAACTAGAATAATCCACAGAAATATATGTGTATTTGGTTTATTTTTAAATAACTAAGGCGGAAAAATCTGCAACTTAAGCTTGCTCTAGAAGACTTTTTGTTGACCAAGTATCTGCAGTTAGCCTCGGCTCCAAGACTACTTTCTATACAGGTGGATCTCTATCAAGAGTATCGACAGGCAAAACTGTCTTACCGATTGGCATTTTTGGATGTATCCTGGCCTTTAGAAAATTCAACCAGAAGACAACCTGAGCCATTTGCTCATCCAAAGAATCTTCAAGATTGAATAACACACAGTGTACACAACTTGTATCTCCTAAGAAATGGTCATAGAGCATGTAGTATGGCTCATAACCCGAAAAGTCCCAGACACTGAAATCTCCAGCACCTGGAAATGATTCAAGGTTGGTTGAAAATGAAGCAATTTGGGTGAAACAATTTCATAATTGGAGAAATGCTTTGCCGATAGACCATTTAATACCAAATGAACTTGATTACCCATAATATCCTTATCTATGTGCAATCTTATGATATAATAGTGGTGTTGGTACTTTATCTCATATTGGTGGCTCTATTAACATAGCATGGAAAGAACTGAACTTGTATTAAAATAACACCAGCTTAAATTACAATTGGATAAACATTTCAAGACAGCTGAAACACTTGAAAATTTGAATTTTGATAAATGAAAGTCGTTTAGGCCTTTACAACAGTAATTCTCTTTATCAAGGAAGCTATTTCTCATGCATTAAATGTAAAACAATGTGAACTACTGAAGAAAATTAACTTGTCATACTTGTCTCACCTGAAATATTGACACTCTGTACTTCAATGCCCTTGGTGTACACTGGGTTGCCAACAGAATAATTCAAAGGAGTAGGAAGGCTGAACTGACGAGATAGTTTACTTCGAGCTGAAAAATATTGCATTGACAAAAAAAAATATAGATAATACAATGCCAATCTTAAAATAACAGCTCCCAAGTGACAATTACTTTTAGTTGAAATTCAGTCCCAAAAAGTCTTGAAAAAATTATACATTAAAATATTAAAACTCACTTTCATCTTTTTATGTAACTAGTGTAAGTGTTCTTAGTCTTCAGCATTTTTACAAATGATATTAAGTAAGCAAACGAAACTACTGCTGTCTTTTTATTTACATACTTTTGGTACTTTTTGCAGTGCTGTTCGTGGCACCTGGTGGATGCAGCCGTCGTTTAAAAAAGCTGCCCAGGTAGCTACATTTGAGAGCCTCCACCAAAGTAGACTTGCCAACACCTGTAGAACCAAGGAGTTTGAACTTGATCCTTGGCAAGGGCTGCTGACTTGGTTGAAGTTGACTGATTAAAGAGAGACGTCGCTCCTGGTGGACAAATTTGTAGGCCTATTGCAATAAAACCATTTTTTGTGATACCTATTGTCTCATTCAATCCTCCCAAGGATATGACAATGATTAAAGGTTCTATGATAAACTTAATGTTGTACAAACAGTCTACACATAAACTAAAATTTGTAATCTTTTTTTTAACTTTATATTAAAAATCATTAGAAGCATGGCTATTAATTTGCTCTGAGACAATTTTTTTCACACAAGACAATCATAGCTTTGTGCTATTTTCCAGTTTACTGAAAGAAATATCTGGTACCTAGTCTAATTGAGTTTCATGTCACAGATTTCACATTTAAAGTTTCTCATATTTGGAACAATGAATTTTAATTTGCTTATCAGAGGTTAACATTGCACTGCAACTAAAACTCTCAATTTCACAGAGTTAATTTGTTTACTGTCTCCATGAAAGAACACAAGATCGAATTTTTTCAATTTATAAATGCCTTTTGTCAGGTTAAAATTCTCACTATCTGCCTTCTAAAGGTTAGTTTTGTGGAAATACCAAGTGTAAAAAAAATGTTTCACAAATTATAATTCCTACCCCTTTAACAGAAGTCAATAGTTCAGCAACATTTGTGAAACCTTGGGCAAGGGCCATGATCTCAGCTGTCATTCCATCCTGAAACAGAAAACATAATAAAGGTTTTTTTCTACGGTGACCGAGTTTACTTCACCACCTATTTTAATAATTAGGTTTTAAGTTGCTATGGCTTAAAATTATGAATATTATGAATATCACAAATATTATCAGTTTTCATGTTCTACAGATAGAAAATGAATTTCTAAAAGATTTTGTCTTTTCTTTATTTTAATAAATAATATTCTTTCATAAAGAACACATAAATAAAATTTTGTGATGACCGTATGACGATATTAAAAAAATATCGTTGATTTCGTCAAAAGATCATCACAAAATTTTATTTGGCATAATAACTAAGACAATTTCAAAGAATTTTTTTTCTAACAATTATTTTTGTGTTACTATGTGGAAAAACAAATCTCCTATTTAGTGGAACACTTACACCATTTACTACATCAGGATCTGCACCAACAAATAGCAGGCTGCGAGCAACCTCAATGTGTCCGAACTTGCAGGCCAAATGAAGAGCTGTGAAGCCATCCTGGGGACAAAATCAAAGCTGATAAGGCATATATGTGGATCATTGTACAGCCTTTCAGACTGTGTTTTCCTTCACATTATTTAACTTTTAGCTTATACAAATAAACCACTAGAAGCCGTTTTCTTATCAGAACAATAAATAAATGCACAAAGAGAAATAGACCCAGATTTTAAAGAATAATGGACTTGAAAAGAGTCAGCCTAAAAAGTATTTTATTCAGAAAGAAAGAAATTATAAAAAAAATGGCAGAACTAATAATAACAAGAACCCACCGCTGTTTTGCTTTCTACCTCGACCCCAAGGGAACACATAGTCTGTACCACTGTGAGCAATCCTTCTCTGGCGGCACTGTGCAAGGCACCTTCACCCGTCTCCTGTGATGGGCAAGTGAGGAATCAGTGAAAAATAATTGCCTTGAAAAATAATATTTTACAGTAAATTGTTCATATTTGTCAATTCCAATTCTTTTTCCAAGTGAAAGTAAAGAGTTCTCAAAATAACTTCTCTTCCACAGTTCATTCAATATTCATTATGATTCATTATCTATCAAAGAAATGATTCATTCATATCTCTCATGTATTTGATGGCATTGCCTGAGTTGTTGAGTGTTAATACAGTCTTTAAAGTTGCAGACTAATTATTTTTAAACATATCCCTATCTTCGATTTCGGTCATAGTTGTAGTTTTCTCTTACAATAATGGTTGGATAATCAGTAATTAAAGACATGTTTTTTAATGATGTTTTAGCCCATGGCTTCATTTGTCAACCTTTTTTAACTTATATTATCAAGCTATCTTTTTTCACAGACCACTCTTTCCTAGTAATGTTTCATGATCCAGGGATACCCACTAAATGTCTTAAATTTGACTTTTAATTTATAAAATGAGAACCTCGATTGTAATTTATCTTTTCAGGAAAGGCTTAAACATATCAATACCTTTTTTTAAAACTCTTTGGGTTTTTTTTTTTCACCACAGTTTCAAATGATTGCTGGGGAAGAAAATTATGTTTTCAAACTACGGGATGCCTGCCTCTTCAATGACTGCAACAACATACCTTGTCAATGAGATCCAATTTACAGTCTGGGCTGGTCAGCAGCAGGAGAGCAATGGCCGAGTTATGTCTTTGGCAGGCCAAGTGTAGAGCAGTGCTGCCTCGCTAATTTAAGAAAAGAAAATGAAATATTTAGCAAGCACTTTTACTTATTGAGTATAAAATCTAAAACTTAAAGGTTTGAACAACAACTCAGTTTAAAAGTGTAAGCTTTTATCTACAAAGAAAATAAACAAAAAAGTTCTATTTTGACTTGTATTTTGATGAGAATTCTAAATATTTTGGTTAACTGGATGAATCATTATAGCTCAATACACGATTGCCTTTACTCTCCCTATACTTATAAACTGCACTTTATGACTTTTCTTCCCAGTTCCTTGGCAGTAAAGAGACATCAACAAAGACTGTCAGGACATAATTGATGCAAACTATAATAATATAAACTTTTTATTCTAATACCTAAGAATTAGACATCACCCTAATATTACATAGGGATGGACAACAAACTGTGGCATATGATAGAATGCACATAAAAAATATTCTAAAAAATTTACTAAATTAATTTTGTTTAATTTCACTTTAAATACTAGATTTATCTACAAATATAGGGAACAGGATAATACTAAAATATTGCATATTGTCTCTGTACCTTGTCAGTGTTATTGATGGGCGCACCATGCTCAAGGAGGATCCGAACACAGTCTAGGTTACCACGCACTGCCGCACAGTGCAATGCTGTCTCTTTCTCCTGTTGTAGGAGGAAAGGGAAAACGGAACAAATTATCAAGAATTCTTTAGAACGGGTATGTTTCTATTGAAATGTACAAAGATCTAATATCCTGTAATAAAGTTTTTTAATTGATTTTTTAATTTAATCACTTATGAATAACTTGAACCAATTGACACATTCTAATTTGCTATTTATTCCTATCATTTGCGCACAAAAATCCTTGAGGTATGGGTATGGTACAAAAAGCAGAAAAATCTTTAAATATTATCTTTCTTTTCACAAATAGAAAAAAAATATTGCTGGTTGTGAGTTCAGGGTATTTTGTGGAGTGTTGTTAGCTGCAAATTGCTTTGTGTACACAAACCTTTAGATCATTTTCATACATTCATTTTATTTTAGCCTGTTAAGTTTTGGTTTACAAAACAAGTGTAAGAATGGTTTTAAAGCATTTTGAAAAATCTGAAAAACATGTTTTCATTTCATAAATTTTGAAACAGTTATCAGATTGTTCATGAGGAATTTTTTGCAAAATATGTTTATTACTTTTTTTAACTAAGTATTTTACCACTTGATGTGTCATTTCATCGATGTAGCTAAAACCTATTTATTCCCTAATTAACTCTGCCTTCTATTCTCTTCATCTGCAGCACTTCATTACATGTTTGCGCTACAGAGAACTGCTGATTGAAGCTTGGATATCAAATGATCTACTCAGTCTGACTAACAGAGATATTGCAGAGCTGCCAACAAGAGATGGACCAGTTCCAATAATAATTTAATACTAATTTCAAACTGTTACTCAAACCATTTCAGTATTAATCGAAATGGCAAAGATATTGTGATTTTGCCATACATTGCTGATACTTTTGTGTTGATTAAGGCTCATTAATTCTTTATAAAACTAAATGGTAAGTGAAAAGTGTATTAACTTGCTAACAAATCTTTGTTATCATTACCAGTAATATTAGTAAATATAGTTAAAGAAAAAAGCATTTTTAGTCCAAAAGAAAAGAAAGACTAAATTTTTATCACATAATCTCGGTTCAAACAATGTCATTAGTGGAAGACTGCAGAATACCAGTATTCTAAGCATCAATTCAGAAATAAGTTTTAAAACCAGTTCATGTTGTAGATCAAATGTTCCAAACAATTATCCTTGTCTGCCTCCCCTTTGAACACAAACTGAGGTAACAAACAGCTGAATGATTGAAATATTTTTAAAATGATTCCCGCACTTAATATCTTTAAGCATATTGACAGTGGAACAAGAAAAAAATTAACTTCTGCTTTTTTCTGCCATACTCATGTACCACGGAAAAAAAACAATCATATGAATTCCACAATTTATTTTGTTTTTTCGAAATTCTAGTGTACACGCTTAGTTTTCCATGTTGTGGTACATGAACATTACACTACCTCAACTGATGCAATGTTGAGAAAAGGAAAAAGAAATATTAAAAAGTGCCAAGAAATATTAAATAATAAATACCCTATGAAAACTAATGACAAAAAACCCCACTGCTTTGAGCAAACAAAATAACATCAGCAACAAAAAAGACAAAGCTAGCTGCAGAAATTTGGAATGAAGACACTGTATGACATTTAAATAAATGTATTAAATTGCTTTACAAAACAGTCTATTTAATTATCAAAAATAGCTGGCGGGTTGAACTTTTACAGGAAGAAGTTTCACTTAGGAGGCTTTAACTCAAGAGAAACTATCTTCCAGGGTCATTTGAGTTACATCTCAATTAAAAAGAGTAGTTCTAGATTTTCTGACCTGTCCATATTGATTATTCCACTCAACCTCCCTGCTTATTTGCATATCAGTACCAAGAAGTAAAATGGCACTGTCTTTTTTTTTTTTCACCTAGATGAGTTCACCTTGTTTAAATGACCAACTGAAAACAGGAGGCATATATACCATAATTATAATGCTCTGAGTTTTCCTGCCTCTTTCTGATCTTCTGGTTTCCCACTTGTTGATATAGGTACTAGTCTAGTAAAATTTCGATACAAAATCCCTTGCTCTAGTGTCATAATTCAAAAAGCCTGGTAAAATTTTGCCTCACACCCTTTTCTCAAGGAGTCTTTTTTTTTTCCTTGTATGCCTGGTCAATTAGAATTCAAAATCTTCTGTTTTTCTTGAATCCTCTCTCTCTCTCTCTCTTTCTCCCTTTCAGTTTATTACTTCTGACACTTCATTTCACGGCTACCTTTGAATCAAATAAAAGAGGAATAATTAAAGTACCGTTTGTGTTTCAGCCCTTCACAACCAAGTGCGATACAAAAAAAAAAGCAATAAAAACAATGAATAGGTGGGAAAAAAAACAACAAAAAACAACAAAAAAACAACATCGAAACAAAAAAGCAAAGCAACAACAAAATAATTATGAAAAAAAGAAGAAAGTCATTTTTTAAAATCATTGTCTTTGACAAATCTTCCTTTAAATGCCGATAAAGATGACTGCATTTTTTTGTCTGTTATGCTTGAGAAAGTCTGCACGTATTCAACTATTATCAGTACCTTGTTCTGAAGACTCAACATTGCGCCGTTTTCACACAGGATGCGGACTATTTGAACGTAGCCATGCCAAGACGCACAGTGGAGCGGGGTCTCGCCGAGCTGTTATACACACGCACGCACGGACAAATATCCACAGAGGATAAGAGATGGGGGGGCGAAAATAGGAAACAAAAGGGGAAAACAAAACGTTGATTAGATTAAAATAAAAAAGGCTCAACATTCATGTCTAGAAAGCTGATACACAAAACAAAGTAGCTAAGGCGACTTGCAAGCTTACTTTAAAGATCAAAATGATGCAACAGTTGTAAAGAACCAAACATCTACTACAAACAGAAATCAATGTCAAACATTGTAGGCACAATGAAGGCAGATGCAGTAAACAGCCCTGAGTAGTAGAAAATAACTTGGTTGACAATATTTTGTGCTTTTCACGGACAAAAGCAGCACACACACGTAATTTATATACACCAGTAAGATACAAATAGGACAAAAAGTTATTCAATATTTTAAAAATAGCGTATCATAAACATTTTAATAAATGTAATAAATCTATCTCGTATGTTAGTCCATGGCTCATGAACTCGGTGGTGTTTCGATTCTACATTGAGGTAAGTGGAGAGAGAGAGAGAGAGAGAGAGAGAGAGAGAGAGAGAGAGAGAGAGAGAGAGAGAGAGAGAGAGAGACAGACAGACAGACAGACAGACAGACAGACACACAGGAAGACAGACAGAGAGATAGATAGACACACACACATACACTCACAGACAGACAGAGACAGAGAGAAAGAGAAGGAGAGAAATAAAAATAGAGGGCACGAGAGTAAGAAAGGGGCGGGGTGGTAAGGAGGCAAAGATAAGAGTGCCAAGATGAAAAGGAGGGGGCGAGGGAATTAAAACACAATATGTAACGAGATAAACACAGAAACAGAGCAAACAATAGAGATAGATAGGTAGAGAGAGAGAGAGAGAGAGAGAGAGAGAGAGAGAGAGAGAGAGAGAGAGAGAGAAGATAGATGGATAGAAAAATAGAGAGAGAGAGAGAGAGAGTTAAAAACGTGTGTTTAACAATATCTGCCTTTTTTATGTAAGACTAATTAAGAATCGCATTAGCAAAACAACCCGCATGAACACCAGAGCAACATCAAAATTCTGGACCATGTCACAGGGTGACAGAGTTACAGTCATGTAACACGGTCTTCATAAGGCCATACCCGTATATGAGTAATCCGCAGCAGCTGGTCAGGAAAGTATCCATCGCAGGCTAAGCAAGTAACGTTAATGCAGTTTGGCTATTTACTGGCTCCCCAGCTATAGCTTAGAAGTTTAATAAATAAAGTTATAACAGTGACGAAAAAAAAAATCCAATAAGATTAAAACTGTGCCTCAACATATTTTTATTTCCACATTTTGTTTCATTATATTCAAACATTATAGACCGCAGCTTTCTTAACGCTGAAAATTTTTTTTTGTTACCCTCTAGCTGCAAAATCACTTTGCATTGCCCTGGAATCATGACAGGAAAGTCACAAGATTTAAACAACCCAACTCTGTCCAACTGCTAATAACAACTTGATGATATCAGCCAACTCTCGATCCCATTTACTTCTTCCGGCAACTATAATATTCCACTTAAAAGGTTATATATATATATATATATATATATATATATATATATATATATATATATATATATATATATAAACATTTTTAATTTGAAAATAAGCTCTTAGTTATGATCACGACTGAGTGTCGAAAGACCTTCTGAGAGGAAAACACGCGATGGTTCACATCATTCACTTTTTTAATTTTAAATGTAAAATGGTATTGGCAATTATTTTTGAAAATCAAACAAAGAGAGAATCGGTACAAATCTAACAACCAAGTGAAAACAATACCTCTTTAAATTGTAAAAGACAAAGGTTATCACTTCATCCTACCAGTACTGTTTTGTTAGTATATTGTTTAATACTAAAAATCTTATTAGCTATCGATTATAGATGTTTCATTAACAGCGTCAGACTCTTTTTAGTTTAGATCTCCGCATTTTTTTTAGATCTAAATTTTATATTTTGAATTCACAAAAGACGAACAATCAATTTTAATGGTGTAAAACATCAAGAATATAAGAAACTAAAAATTAAATGAAAAATTGCAAGGAATCTAAAGCATGCCAACACACATGCGTATTAATCTAAAGGGACCATCAGAGATGTACACAAAGTATGACAAACACAAAAGAAACACCTACTCAATATATAGTCAAACACACACATGCCTGTAACGAACAAAGCTCTAGACCTAAGTTCACTAATTCAAAGAACGTCCTCAACATATTGACAAGCAGCTGTCCAAACTAAAATTGTAATGCATTTTTTTTCCAAAAAGCGAAAGACTTAAGTCCTTTTTAAACCACGGCCCTAAGGGTTTTAGATCTGAACAGTTAAGCAGGAGGTTAAACTATCTGTGCTCATAATGAAAAATAACAGACATGTAAAACAGTGACTGGCGCTAGTTTAAGTGTAACATTTTCAGGTTGCAATAAAAGCGAATAAAATTTGAAAGACTATTTTGTTAAAAGTACAAAAAGCTAATGGTACACAGAGGTGATATGGTGCTAAAATTAGGTGATGCATAATTATAATAGGGTACAACTCACATTATCGAAAAGGTTGATGTTGGCGTCTATACTGCAGAGATACTCCACCGTCACCGTGTGCCCGTACCTGGCCGCTACATGGAGGGCGGTCTCGCCAGACTGTGAACACACACAACCAGGAAATTAGTACTTCTACTTTGTAATATACAATCAGTCGTCATAGATCAATGCCACACTTCAACTTGTGATACAATCATTCGGAAGTAAATACTATCCTTTCTATTTAAACAATAAACTATAAACCTAAACCACACTACCAGCTCTGAACAGCTTTGCGATACAAAAGACAAAATGTATACGCCGCCTCTTTTCAAAGGATCGGTCTATCAGTTTAAAGCTATAATTTATACCGCGTTAGTGAGGCAGGTGTGCCAGCGACTAGTACAAAGTACTGTTAATATATGTATCGTCTACATGGGGAGCGCAACAGTCAGCATCTGCTCCTGTCATAAACATGATCAAACATTTTACATCAATGTGGACCTCGACAGCTATCTTCTATGGGCGCGTTGCAGAAATGAACTGTATGATTTAGATAAATACATACTGTCGAAGATACAGTCTTGTAAACCGAAAAATCTGCTGTGATACTGTTATGCTTTAAACATATTTCAAGAGAGAACAAGGAACAATCAACCATCATCCGTTGCATTATCTGCGGTTGTCAACGTGAAACGCAAGTCATACGTACAGAAAAGAAAATCTTCGAAAGTGATTTCAGTGGAGCAAGCCTTTTAGCACCTTTTAGTGTCAAAGCCAAAGCAAATTTCATGACTATTAAGTTGTGCATCAAAACGGAGCACAAATCCAGAAACGTTGGCCGAAAAAAAGGGAAAAAAACAAAAAAAGAAAAACAAAACAAAATCGATCATGAATAAAACCTAAAAACTACACTAAATAATCTGCTAAGCGGTGAATAACAAACGAATCGCTTTAACATAAAGGTCTTGTGAAAAAAGCGAAATAAGCAATATCTGACCTAAATGCGTTCGGACAAATTCGTAAATGTAGGAAAAATATGTTTACATTCGAACAAAAAAAAAAAAAAAAAATAACAAACGCTATAAAGAGTTCCTAATCCAGTAAATCCGCCAAAACCACGACTGTCAATCCTACTGCATTGAAGCCTCACTGTCGCATGAAAGCAGGTGCTTCAGCATCCTTAAAATCAACAATATTCCATATAGAAACGTGATACGCCCAGCCATTTAGGTAGGCGATACACAGCTGGCAGTCGAAACTCGCTATAAATTTCAGAATAATTGATTCCTAGTGCCAGTTTACGTAATCGCTGTAGCTATCGGATAACGCAAAACAATGATAAATTCTAAACTTTTATCATGCCGTATGTGAACATCACTTGGCGCGAGGTGTAGATTAATTTTTAACGGGAAAAGTTGCTGCTACTAAAGAAAAGACCTTTCTCGCCTGGGGATCCATGACTTGCTGTATGGAGCAGTGTAAGGAATGGCGATCTGTAAGTCAATAAGCTCTCTGTCAAAATGCTACCTCTTGTCCCGACAACATACATTGTACGCCTAACAGTGATTCACTAGCTCACGGCCGGCTGGCGCTCATTATAGATGCAGTTTCGCTATTGTACTCATATATATGTATATATATATATATATATATATATATATATATAGAGAGAGAGAGAGAGAGAGAGAGAGAGAGAGAGAGAGAGAGAGAGAGAGAGAGAGAGAGAGAGAGAGAGAGAGAACCATCATCAGTCAGGCTCTAGCGCCAAAATTATACCTGATTATACTATAATCATGATAACATTATTGCCACCGCCACAACCCCTATTCTCAAACTCCGAACAGCTTGTGGCGAAAGTACTAACCACATATATGCAACTTGGTTTAAAAGACATTTAAAATTGGCATTCAAAGCAGCTTGCATTTGTGTGATGTTTGGAAAGATATCTTGAATGCATAATACTATGAAATGCATATCTCAAATTAGTTTTTATAGATCCTGTACTGTTTGTGGGAAATAGAAACATAGTTTTTACTGATCAACCAACAATAAAATCCTCCAGTATGAAGTAACATTCAAAGAACGTTGTTTTTGCTCCATAAACCCCAAAAGGGTCACGCGAATTATGTAAAAAAAAATAAAATCAAAATGAATAAAAAGCACAATACCATTCTACTGATAAAAAATAATTGACATTTTTAAGCTGATGTTGACAAAATTTGGTATTCGCTAGAGTGATATTTAAATGAAAAAAAAGAAGAAGCAAAACATGCCGTTCTTTTATTTTTCTGTAACTTTGATCAAATATAAATTAACATACATGTGGGATGGTGAGTAATACTTGGATCTGTAAATTATAATATAAAAATCGGCCGAGTGTGCGTGCGCGACTCACCTTGTTCTGGGTGTTGACGGGGACGCCCGCGTCTACCAGACACCTAATGATCTCCGTGTGGCCCTGTCGAGCTGCCCAGTAGACGGCACTGTCGCCTTGCTGGGAACACAACACAGCGCATTTCAATGGCTTTCTTGTTATTATTATTACTACACACGTCACTATTGCTCCAATAAGAAAATAATATGTAGGCGTGACGTAACTAAGCGAGCTTTTAAACAATACATGATACAACCAGAGTCTGTATTGGACTGAGAAATGCACTGATCGAGCCACTCTGAAAAATCATTGAAAGAAATCCGAGTTTGCTTATGAAGTTTTGACTGTACACAAAGGGACGAAAGCTTTGACTGCGTTCGATATCTTATGAAATTAAACGAAAAAAAAAACTGTAACTTTGAAAGGCATAGATGTATTTTGGAACTTGCTGATCGCACAAGCCCTTGAAAAAAAATCCTCCCATTTCTACATGCAAAAATAAGTCTTTCCCAAATGTTCCACTTGTGTACCATTGAAAAAGGTATTTACAAGATATTCCTACTTCAATTGGATATGAATGGATACCAAATTAATTTGATAAGTACAAGTGTAACCTAAAGACAGTAGTTGCCAGCCATAATTATATCAGGCCTTTACACTCTCCAGCTAACCCCACAACATTAGAACTTCATACAAATCTTTTCTGACTCGACGATGTCCTGATAGATGCTGATGCCAAAGGATCAATGTCGACTCACAACTCATGGGTGTAAAGTGTTTCAATATAAATTGTTTTACATGTCAGGCAACTAAATGATCCATAACATAGACTCCAAACATTGGAGCAGTGACGTGAGACCACGTAACCTGAAACTGCAAGGCCGAAATTTCTCAACTGGTACGTTTCCACGCAAAATATAATAATAAATACACAGGCGAGGATGATAGAAAAGTTCTTTACAGCCACACAGCACTCCATTAATAGCAAAAAGGTCATAACATTTAATGAAAATAAAATCTACTGCAGCAAGTTCTACTATTTATGCCTATTGGCACATATGTAATCACGATCGTAGTTTGGCAATATTACAAGAAATGGTGTACATTTATTACACTCTGAGCATCCCTCACGGAGTGGGAAACATTTCTGCCACAATAACAGCAGCATTCAAGTTACACGCATAACAATTATAGTGCTTTATTTAGAATAATTTTCTCCCAAATTGTGCTCAAAGAGGAAAGCAATCAACCAAGCCATGGTCACATAATGGACATTAGATATAGAGCCGACAACAACAGAAAGTTATAGAAAAAAAAGTACTGTATGTACATTATAAGCAATACTGAGGTACATAACTGCTCTTTGGTCCTGTTGATTTCAACTACATCACCATCTTATCAATATTCTCATTTTATTGCAGGGCATAAAATTTTCTATAATCTTCTTTTCAATGTTAAAGATTATCATACATCCACATGAGATAGTTACCTTGTCTCTGATGGAGATATCAACACCTCTGGCCACCAAAAACTTGAGGACCTCGACATGACCTCCACTGGCCGCCATGTGAACCGCTGTTTCCCCGTGCTGGTTGGGAAATAACATGAATAATTATTTGAAACAATCACCTCATACTTCTTGAACGATGCCATATAATCATACCGACCCACGATTCCACGGACCACATTATTAAAAAAATAAAAACAGTTTTCAATGACACGCGTAAGTATGTAAATAAAGTAAAAATATATGTTTCTTTTTATAAGCACTATTGGTATAACTTATAACCATAGCCTACTCATATTCATAAAGGCCAATGTTTTAGCAGTTCAATATACTTCAGATATTTTCAAGTTCATTAGCAAGATAAAAAAGGTAAAAATAAACATCCCGACAGATATCAAAAGGTCAATAGGTACGGAACAAAACTATCTAAATTAATTGCATCGCTGAATACAAGAAAATAGTAATAATAATGGCGGCCATGACAGTAGTATTATCAAGGACTGCCGCAGGAAGTTATAGTGAAGGAGCGATCGACCGTAGGAACAGTGTTAATGGTGCTTGTGTATATAACATCAGAAACAATGACATAAGTGGATATAGTACCGGTGACAGTGACGAAAATGGTAAAAGTGGTAGTGGAAATAATAGCTACAGTGGTAGTGGTGGCAATGATGACGATGGTGGTAGTAACAGCAACAGAAGAAGAAGCATAAGTAGAACTGGAGCAGTAATAGCAAATAATAGCCGAATATGTTTAATGATATGCCCTGCTATGCAAAAGGAACGGCCCTGAAGATCTCGGTGACTAACACATCAAGACCAATTTATTTTTTACCATGTTGTAGTTATTGAGAGAAATTATCAAGAAAATTGTTAAAGTAAAAAAAAAAGTAAACAAAATAAAAATTTTGAAAAAAGAAAGTAAAAATTAATCTTATTACTGAAATGTACATCGTGCACCTCAGATTTAATTGAATGACAAAAATGCATAGACGTTGGTCGGTACGTAATTTACAAGTCGACCACTCCCTTAAAGATGATTGTATGGATGAATAAATAGAGCAAACCAGGTGGGGAAGCTTAAAAGGAGAGAGAGAGAGAGAGAGAGAGAGAGAGAGAGAGAGAGAGAGAGAGAGAGAGAGAGAGAGAGATACTTAAACAAAGAACTTCAAAAATGATGAAGGTGGACAGAAGAAGCAAAGAAAATCAGATAAGAAAAATGAAGGTGGGAAAGGTGAAAATCAATAGTGATAAAACCAGAGCAGCCAAAAAAAAAAAAACAAAAAAAAAACATACACACACAACAAAAACAAAAAAAAAGAAAGACAAATAAAAAAAAGTGGGGGGAGAGAGAGGCATGAAATATACCGGGAAACATACAATTTAGGTAGGGAGAACGGATGGAAAGAAGGAGAAACTGTTAAGCAAATACACAATTTAAAGTATAAACATGAAATATTGATTTAAAACAGTCAAAAATGCATAGACCACTGTTTCTGACGCAGAGCATCTTTCTTTTTTCCCCCTTCTTCACTTTCCTGAGAGTGCACCATACGGAGTACAAAGAGAGTGTAGACCTGACGAAAAAGCTGAAAGGTGCAGAAATCTGCAAGTCAAATAGGTCAGGCTAGTCAATAGGAAAGACGGTGAAGCCCGACAAAGACTCAGGAGGTCCTATACCCCACACAAACTAACAGTTGTAAAATCTTAAGATGTCTGAACACGGTGTTTAGACGACACATTCATGCAGAGAGGGCTCTTTAAACCGGCTCCTTTTTTATTTTATTAACGTTGTTTTTTTACATTGAAAATATGTTCTCACGCTCACTGCTGAAGGAAATTATTCAGGTTTCATTATATACTTTTGGTAGCAAAGTTTCCACAATTCATCAGCTGCATTATTATGTAAAAGAAGAAGTTGATTCTCTAAAAACAAAAAGCTAAAGTAGCGAGATTCGAGTCATTTACGATAGTCTCTCTATCATTCTGAGCAGTTGCCTCGATCTACCTAGCCGTTGAACTTTTTACCGTCAAGGTTTTAGGGTATTCAAAGACCATGAAGCTCTAGGCGAGGAAGTGCAATCCAAACCAGAAAAAAAGTGTAACACAAACGGTTGAGGTGTTCCATACCTTGTTAGCCGTATTGAGGTCAATGTTGGCAGCCATCTCCGACAGTTCCCTGAGTCCATCCACATTGCCTTCCTCGGAGGCACAGAAAAGAGCGGCCATCACAAAGTTCTCGGCCTTGTCCTGAACAAAAAAAATAAATAAAATAAAATAAAATAAAATAAAATCTGTGACACTTGTTAAAGTTGTTTTCTTCCCTATAAAAAACATTTCAAGTGGTATCGTACTTATTAATGAATGAGTAGAGAAACAAGTAAGTTAAAAATTTTTTCCCATGTTAACTCAAATCGATTCACCGCACGCTGTCAACTCAAGTAGTCTATTTGAAGATCTTGAACGTTTATCCAAAATATGATTATTCCCAAATAATGAGATACTTTTCACGTTCAATTAATTCCCCTTGAAATTTTTTGAATTCTTCATACGAAAACAAACAAATTTCGCCTGAATCATTACAAACTTGGTTATAATTAAAAAAAAATCCACATCCAAAAAGATAAAAGGAAAAAAAAAAGCTACGTCCATCTGTCGAGTGACAGTACAGCAGGGTTGAATAATTTAACAGTCACTAGTGACCAAACTTTCTTTCCTCTTTCAAATCCCACTTATGTGATTCTAATTACGAGGCTTAGCTTGGGACCTGTGTGTGTTCAGCTACTGTAAGTGTTCTGAAGTTTGAATCAATTTGGATTAATTCTAGTAAAGATCTAGTGTTTAAGTAAACTTGATGATCCTCTCAAGGCACACGTTAAAATCTTTACCGTTTTGAGCTAATCAGAGACATCGCCAATTTCTATTTGCCTAAATACACAAGTACTTTTCATTAGTCAAAATTAAGGCTGATCACAGAGGTAAAGAAAGAAGGTATATTGTACCCGGGCCCATATGTATTGAGCCTGAAAATATAGAACTAATAGAAGCGAACAAAAGAATCCAAGAAAAGAGTAAGAACTTATTATTATTGAAAAACGGGGGGAAAAGCAAACTAACTTGATATTGAGAGTTGAAAAACTAAAGGTGAGAAAGAAGATAAAGAGAAAGAGACATATTTTTTTTGCTTTGTTCCTAATGGCATTTATTCTAAAGGCAAACAACGTACCTAGTACAACTCGTGATGAAAACTATGATTATTGAGCAAAGTTAAAATAAAATTTATACATTTATTTTCGACACAAACTTTAACCGCCAGAGGTATGCATCTTGCACTAGTTTTTTTTTTTTTTCGAGACCAATGAGCACGATTGCATGCACAGGGCCCATCTCAGATGAACCCTAGTGATAGGCAAGGAAACAATCGAGGCCCTTGTCCCCCGCAGATGGCCAGTGACTATAATATTTTGACCCATTGCCTCAGGGAGGGATTTCGAGAAGTGAACGTTGACACCAGTTAGGTTTATGGCCTTGCGTTTCTCTTTACGCTCACCATAGAGAAGATTATGGAAATCAAGACAGAAATAAAAATACATTTGAAGTCAAGAAACAAAAGGAAAGAGAAAGATAGATTACAGAAAGCTCTCACACAAAAAGTAGCGGTACGGCATCGTGTCCTTCCCTGTTTGTCAATATAGCTTTCTGTAAACAATTAACAAAGACCTGCATCAAAATGAAAAGAGAATAAAGAGCAGAAACTTCCAAGGTGGTGTATCGAGAGAGAGAGAGAGAGACAGAGAGAGGGAGGGAGGGAGAGAGAGAGAGAGAGAGAGAGAGAGAGAGAGAGAGAGAGAGAGAGAGAGAGAGAGAGAGAGAGAGAGAGAGAGAGAGAGAGACAGAGAGACAGAGAGAGGGAGGGAGGGAGAGAGAGAGAGACGGAGAGAGAGAGAGAGAGAGAGAGAGAGAGAGAGAGAGAGAGAGAGAGAGAGAGAGAGAGAGAGAGAGAGAGAGAGAGAGAGAGAGAGAGAGAGAGAGAGAGAGAGAAACAAGCACACACAGCAAGGATGAGTGAGACAGAGAGATAGAGAAACATTGACAGAGACAATGAGGGAGGGAAGATCGCCAGATAACCATGTCAATATTTGCGGGGAGGTTTGACAGACGCAGAACTCCGCCTCAAACATTAGGCTTTTATTCAAGCCAGACCCACACAGTTTAGGCAGGTCGCCACAACTCTATTCTTCATGACATTAGCCGAGACAAGCAATCTAGAGATAAATACCCACACTTTATCGCATTGTTAGAAAATTATCAACGCCATTGAGGTAACATAACCCAACAATATAGTATAAAAAATCAGCGTTTTGGTGCAGGCTTAAGGTCTTGAAACAAAGCAGCTTTTAATGGAAATCTCTATCAATGTCGACTTACGAAGCACAGATGTCATGTCAGGTGTTTTTTGTTGTACATGTATTAGAATTACAGCAAGGACACTGTATTGTCTCGCTATTTCGTTTTGAGTATGGTACACTTTACCAACGCATATTATGCTCTTCGGTTTTACTATTGCAGCGACAAATACTTGAAAACTGTGAACGGTTTATAATTAGATTCCTTAAGTAAAATAATCAAGTATAAAAATTGTTCACACCCACTTTACAAGATTAGATTAAGGTGATCTTTATATAAACTTTTGCGCAATTATTCTACGATTATAAACTGAACATTTTATAAAATAAACTGGATAATAACTTTAATTAATCATCTCATGAGCAGTCTATCACATAGCGTCTCAGCGCGAAAAAGAGAAGGGGGAAAAAAGGAAGAGTGAATGAGAGAGGATTAGAGAAAGGGGAGAGACTGATAGAGAATCAGTTGCAATGAGAGACAGAAGACGACGAATTGACAAGAAAGGGAGGGAGGGAGAGAGAGAGAGAGAGAGAGAGAGAGAGAGAGAGAGAGAGAGAGAGAGAGAGAGTTTATATAATATATATACCCCTTGTGGGGCTTGGGGGGCAGGCATAGTTAAATTAAAAACTAACATGGAAGTTGGGACTTGTATTAAACCCCTGCGACTGTGTCTTAAAGATGAACTCTCGATGACAGAGACCAGTAATAGTTTGAGTACAATAATATTGATAACGGTCTGAGAACCATTCACCACGATATGTAAATTTGATTTGTTAAAGGAGGAAAAAACAACACATCTCTCTTCCCTTCTCTCCCTTACTTCACTCTTCACTGGCTTGAGATACTTCACATAGTGATCTTAGACTGAACACATTAATATCTCCATCTCTCAAGTTCTATCGCCTTTATGCTAAGATGCTCTATAGCTAAAACCAAATTGTGGACCGGGCGTGAGAAAATAATATTAAAAATAAATCCTTTTTGTATCATAACATCAATAGCTGTTTACTGCGCTCAGGAAAGTAGGAGAGACCCAACAGACAGATAAATATGACAAGTCTGCCTCACGGAGACAACAACCGAGGCATCTACTATATTGATCCACTGTGTGTGTGTGTGTGTGTCAACGTTAAAGTACTTATACATGTACTTGCTCACCTGATATCTGTCACAATCTGATGGCGAGTTAGCGTAACGACCTGTCAGAGGCGTCTTAACAGATTTATCAAAGGGTGGGTGTTTGTTGAGGTTCTTAGGACAGGGCTGGTTTGGTGACATGCCAAATTGGTCACTGGGTCACACAAAAAGTGAGGGAATTGAAAATAATTTGTCGTGATGCTAGGTAAAGCTAATGAGATGGATATCCATGCAAATACGAAATCGAGAAGAAAAAGTTTTTGAGCATTCACATTGGACCTTGGGGCAACATAGATACCTACACATACACACACACACACACACACACGATCAGAGATAGATACTGTGAGGGGGAGAGACAGGCAGGGGCAGAGAGAATGTAGAAAAAGAGACACCTACACACAAAAGATACACAATGTATAAGAGAAAGCGTGAGACGCAGGGACAAGAAGGAATATATTTCCACAAAAGATTGAACAATTTCTCAACATTAATGTCTCGGAATAGGCGATTGTTTAGGAAGCTCTGGTTGCATTTGATTTTTCCTCCACAGCGCAGCTCTAGGTGTCAGCGGTGATTTCCACTGCATAAAAATAGATTCAGTGTGTGCTGAGTGCACACCACTAAGTACATGTACTATGGTAAAGGTCATTATAGGCCCCTGATGTGCAGGCTTAGGTGAAAGATACATTCTCTTACGCATACACTTGAAAGCATTATTATTGGTCTCTTGAATGAGTTAATACAAAGTGAGCATAAAAGCCGAGGCTATGACGAGAGTGCGACTGTCCTCAGTGTAATGAAGCGCAAAATGTGGCCGGCCATCATCACTACACAGCTGGCACAGCTATGAGATTGCATCCTTAATGAGGCAACGTTCCAAACCAGGGCTTTGCTGCAACCACGAAGGAGTGCAGCACTATACTGATATATATATATATATATATATATATATATATATATATATATATATATATATATATATATATATATATATACCTCACGAAAAAGTCTATCACAATGTAAACAGTTGTGGGTCTTGTAGCCTACACTAACCGGATTATCTCAATGGTCAGTGTCCCAGTGTCCGGCGTCCAACTCGGCTCGCGTCCACAGGTGACGCAAACAGGTACTAGGTGTGCTAGGCAAGGTTTGGATTGGGAAAGGTGAAAATAATGCTTTTTGCTTACATTATTTAGCTGTGCGTAAAAAACAGGGAAAACGAAGACCAGGTTAATTTCCATACAAGACTAAGCTAAAGAACACAATGTAATTAGCAAAATGTGGGGCATATTGAGAATAGAAATGAAGTGGAGAGAGAGAGAGAGAGAGAGAGAGAGAGAGAGAGAGAGAGAGAGAGAGAGAGAGAGAGAGAGAGAGAGAGAGAGAGAGAGAGAGAGAGAGAGAACAAAGGCAGACATATCTTAGTGTTCAAATAGTATTGAAGTTAATTTGCTTTAAAACATTTATTCAGCATTTCTACAAGAAACCTAACGATTAAAAGTAAAGCAAGGGTTGCTAAGTCTGCGGACTAAATCAAAGCTATGTTATAGTATATATAATTGGCTTCATTAAGCTATTATGATTGCGCTTTGCCAAGGTTTGGTTTCGTCCAATTAATCATAATTGTAATAACCGATGAGGCGGCAGACTGATTAGAAAGAGCAAGACCTTGAAGTTTAGTTGAAAAATCATGTAGGGTATAAACTTGTAGACCGACTGAGATTCCGTAAATTTTCCATTATAATAAGCCGAATTTTATGAGATTTTACGATGACAGTTCATCGTCTGGCGATCAAAAACACTAAAACAGGAAAGAAGAAAGTTGCGTTTGATGAAACAGAATTAAAAAAAAATATATATAGATGAGTGACGACCGTCTGACATTTTAAAACTCTATAGCCTTTGGGGTGGTTCAATTGTTGAAATATAAACCAATGTGTCGAAACGTGCATTGCGCAACTCATACTTAACGACAATTACGAAAAAAAAAATTGAATCCTGTAAAAAAGATGACACAGGGTAAAACTATTATGTAGAAGTTAACCATGTATGAAAATATAGAAAAGGAGGGGCACATCTGAATTCGC
The DNA here is from genome assembly GCA_033675545.1 of Elysia crispata. Taxonomy (NCBI): domain Eukaryota; kingdom Metazoa; phylum Mollusca; class Gastropoda; family Plakobranchidae; genus Elysia; species Elysia crispata. The sequence continues at coordinate 194,027 of JAWDGP010003357.1, read as the reverse complement.
CTTATGAGGACATTTGGAAAAATACTATGTTATGTGATGGGTAGACCTTATAACAAAAATACTATGTTATGTGATGGGTAGGCCTTATAACAAAAATACTATGTTATGTGATGGGTAGGCCTTATAACAAAAATACTATGTTATGTGATGGGTAGACCTTATAACAAAAATACTATGTTATGTGATGGGTAGGCCTTATAAGAAAAATACTATGTTATGTGATGGGTAGGCTTTATAACAAAAATACTATGTTATGTGATGGGTAGACCTTATAACAAAAATACTATGTTATGTGATGGGTAGGCCTTATAACAAAAATACTATGTTATGTGATGGGTAGGCCTTATAACAAAAATACTATGTTATGTGATGGGTAGACCTTATAACAAAAATACTATGTTATGTGATGGGTAGGCCTTATAACAAAAATACTATGTTATGTGATGGGTAGACCTTATAACAAAAATAAAGGAGTAAAAGCACTTGAGAGCATACGCGAAAGGGTGGCAAGCTGACAAAATGTTTTATATGTAAATTTTGCTGTCATGTACATGTGTGGATGTGTGTCCAAGATTAAGGTACTCACACACTAGCATAAAGTTTTTTATTAATATTTTTTTTTTCATTTTGAAGCTGACTTACTCTCCTCTTAAAATTGTGAATTATTCTTTTGTGCAAACGCCTCTGCCTTTGGAAGTTTCGAAGGAATCCGTTTCTCCGAGACGAGCAAAACTGTTTTGCTGACCACTATAGACCCTCATATAGAGGCACTTATTTGCGAAGCTAAAACATGCCGAAGCAATTCAGGGGCTCCAGTAATTGCCGTCTAAGATCCAGTGATCGGCTCATTAATCAATGTCGGTTACGCCCTGCCCAGTAACAGATCGACACGGCTATCAAAATCCGGGGCGAAATCTTAGACCATGCACATGTTTTGGACAAGCCTATGGTCACCTGTTTGGTTGGACAGTAAGGAACAAACCACCACTCTTGGTTCTTTCTTTCTTTTCTTCTTTTTCTGTTAAACCGTGTTACTTTTGAGTACAGCATAGAAACGTGTTCATTTCTCGTCAGGGTGATTATTGCACTTTTGCGTGAAAAGGTTTTCCCACCAATGCAAAAAGCAATTTTCTAAAAGAGATTAAAGGCTGACGAAAAAGCTTATTTATGTACGTAACTAACGTTTTCTTAAACTAGGAAAATTCATGCTAGTTAAAGACTTTAGACCTAAAAACAATCGCAAATACGAGAGAGAGAGAGAGAGAGAGAGAGAGAGAGAGAGAGAGAGAGAGAGAGAGAGAGAGAGAGAGAGAGACAGAGAGAGAAAGAGAGAGAGACAGAGAGAGTGGGAGAGAGAAACAGAGAAAGAAAGAGAAAGAGAGAGGGAGGGTGAGAGACACACACATACAGAGGGAGAGAGAGAAAGAGAGAGAGAGAGAGAGAGAGAGAGAGAGAGAGAGAGAGAGAGAGAGAGAGAGAGAGAGAGAGAGAGAGAGAGAGAGAGAACAGGATACTTCCTACGCTTGGCTATTCGCCACTAATACAGGCGATATTTGTTTTAGGAAGGTCCCAGGATCAAGTTATAATGTCAATAAATCTCATCCATCCCATCCTTCACTTACCCCGCGGCCCGCGCCCAAGGGCCGTGACTCATCGCATGCTTGAACTCCGGCAACAAAACATATAAAAACAAAAACAAAAAACAACCAAATAACAGAGCAATGGCGCATTCTTTTTTGTTGCGAAGAATATGCTATTATTTACGATGGAGGTGTTATCAGGCTGGGGGAGTTAGGTAGGTTTTCTCCCGGTAACAGAGAGGCGTGGTCGGTTCGTTTACATCTGAATGCAACCCAGTGAAAAAAAAATCGGACATCATTTTGTTTTACTTTCAACCTCGTGCAATAGGTAAGAATCTATGACGACTGTAGACTTCAAAATTACATCTTTACAAATTGGGATTTGAAATTTCGCTCTCTAATGCTAAAGGTTTATATTTCAAGTAGTCCACCGCACAGTTACTCGCCTTTTCCAGGCATTCAATACTTGTCCTTTTTCTTTCCTTCTCTCTCTCTCTCTCTCTCTCTCTCTCTCTCTCTCTGTTTGTTATTTGTTCTGACAGAAGCTTTAACATCTAATCACAAAAAGGTCTCTGATGCCCTTGAAGTGTGTGGGCTACATCAAACAACCACTCAATTTCAATCAATTTTGCATAGCTCGACCAGACTTCTGACTACGTAGAATTCGTTGAATTTTGTCGGCATACAAACTTCCTCAAAGAATATCGCCTCATACGTTTTTGTCAGTTTGATCTTAACCCATAAACAAAAGGAAGAATCGTCCTATAAGTTTATTTTCCAATGCACGTTATGCGGTGCATGACTAGTGGATCTGAAGGGCTTTGCGCCGTGACATCACACTAACACAAACGTTTGAAAATAAAAGGTCATATCTTCATTTGCATTTAGCCTACAAAAGACGGGGGGAAAACATCCTAATCGTATCTTCATCTACCTTGCGTCTTCCAACGTCACAAATACGACAATCTAGAGACTTAATCGAACTCGACCAAGCGGGACAAAGTACAGATACATCATTCAGGGATAGGGTGTGTTTGTGAAACTTAATAGCTTTAAATAGCAAGTGGAGGGAGAGATAGTCCTGAGGAAAAAAAAAAGAAAAAAAGAAAAGATAAAAACTCGATTACAAGTGCAAGGGACTGAAGTAATTTCAACCACAGAGAGCACTGAATAAAGTTTTCAAAAAGTTTTATATCCATGGGCAATAAAAGAGCTATTCGTGTCTCCCTGTCGGCCACTAAAAGCTAAAAAAAAAAAAAAAAAAAAAGGACCCGACCGAGAAGGCTGACACGAAGAAAATAAAACAAAAGAATTTTAATTTATGTTTCAGTCGGGCTTAAACAAAAGCAGATCACAGATTAAGGCTTCACAATCAGTCCTGTAATGGTTATTCATTACATAATTTGTTCCCGAATTTAAATCAATGCCGAATGTTTGAGGATTGTAATGTTCTGGTTTTTCTTGCAGTTTAAAGCTGAATGCGTTTTTTCCCCATTAAAATGTTCTTTGATAAGATTAAGAGGCAATGCTCCCGAAAAATAGCGAGCTAAAATGCAATCTAAACACCATCATATCTGAATAACTGACATACACATTTCATAAATCATTGAAATGACATATATAAAAAGTATACCTCATCGTTATGTTTTTTTTTTTTTTCTGATCGAGCATTCTTCAGGACCATAGAAATTGCAATACATCTAAAAATAGTAAAATGCTCTTGATTAAATTATCTAAACTAGACAAATCGGAGTTCTTAGTGAATAATTCTGATGAAAACTTAACCGAGATAAGGCGACAGACATGTCAGCACTCACCCTACCTAAATAATTTAGAAAAAAAAAACCACTTCCATTATTCTAATGTTGTTTGTGACACTAATACTGATGTTTCCCATGTATTTGATTAATATTTATAGAGTTTCTAATGCACTGATATTGAATTTCACATGGATTTCTCACCTCAGCCAAGTTAAGGACACTGGTGTACATAGCCATGGTGCTCTGCCCGTCAGGAGAGGCACCTATTCACAACAGTCTTATGGCCAAATTTGTCTCAGTGACATCCACATCCTCATGGTTTCAGGCGTTCAATATGGCTTTTGCACCTCACACAGTTCAATAATCCAAGAATATTTCATGCTCATATCATCTGTCACTTACTTCCGGGTATAATTAGGATGGTATAACACTCAGATTTTCTGTTTCATTTCCGCCTTGCCGCAACAAATTATAAGACTTAAGTTTTATCTACTGCTAGTATTAGACTATGATGAAGACACTTCTATTTCCTAATCACGGTTGTCTATGAGATCCATGTTACCGCAAAAATCGACTAGGCCCTACTTTAAAAATGTTCGCATAGCTATACAATGAAAAAGAAATAGAATTATGTATAATTTCAGGTTTGATCAAATATTTTTATCTGGAATAATATGGAATCGGAAAAAAAGTAGCTTAAGTCGAAATAAGAGACTTGGTGCCCACAGGGCCAGAGTCGAGTGATATACTGTAAAAATAAAACTGTTGACAGGTCTGGCTACTCAGCATTCATGAGTAACACTTCGCAGGGCAATCCCTGTGATTTGTGACACACACTCGAGGAGGGCCACACACTCGGCTGGCCAGCCCACGTCAGTCAGCGAGCGCCTTTGGGCCCTGAGATCTACTAACTGCTCTGTGGCCATAATATAGACAGGCAAAATATTCTGTTCTGAGCCAGAGGATGTGTATGATGTGTGGGTGGTTAGTGAAAGAACTGATATGGATGATCTGGGGAAGCAGGAAAGTGATAGGTCCTTCACCCACAAGTGTTGACGGTAGACCCGTCTAGTTAAATTATTTCTTCCTTTAAATAGATTCATATTTGAGAAATATTTGTTCATCATAGACTTCTTACCAATTTTTATCTAAAAATACTCGATTCCAATTTGTCTAAAATTCTTTTTCCTTTTACAATGGAGTGGAGTTGAGGCAACCATTTTTTCCCGGTGAAAAAAAAAAAAGGGGGGGGGGGGAGAGAGGTCGTATGATGGTTTTATCTCTCTCTTAGTCTCGATATCTATCTATCTATCTATCTATCTATCTATCTATCTATCTATCTATCTATATATATATATATATATATATATATATATATATATATATATATATATAATACTGAAGGTCTGTAACGCAAATCATTAAAAAAAGTTGTGACAATATTTCGATCAATTTCGCTCATTCAAAACAAATGTTGAAACACAAGAGATTTGATGCCTTCTTTCAAATTATTCCAATTTTTTCATAGATCGGAACTATGAAGATAAAAATTTAAAGAAATGGCATTGTTTAAAATATCTATCCCTCAATTTCTGCCCTCGTTCCATAGCTGGAAATTTGCCATGCTCATAATTGAGCATTACCAATAAAACATCGAGAGATAGGATGAACATGAAAACTAACAGAATCTCGAGACGTCGCAGAACTTATTCGAGTGAAAGTGATTTTATCAGTCTCTCAAGCTCAAACCATTCCGGTCAGTATGATCGGGAACCTTCAATCGATCACAGAGAGGGCGGTATGGAGTGGACCAGGCCTCTGGCAGCGAAGATAAGAAACATACACGCACACAAACGTCTGATCCGAATCCACAGGGAATCCGTGTTTGCTGGCACAAGTCCCACATTACAAAATAGAGTCCCCATGCTTTGGGAGTTTTCAGTCTATGCTGTTCCGCACAATAGTGGTCTAAATCTCTGTAAGCCAAGAAACTATCTGGCCCCATATTGTATGTAACCTGCCCTACAATAAACTGATATTTTGGCTTCTTGACTAAAGCATAAGAGTTAACTGTGCATCGACTCGAACAATGGTTATTGATTAAATAATTTGACTTCTCGGTAATATGACAATGACAATGGATTGTTATACTGCAGCTGAAGAATGATCCTCTACTTCTTGATATAGGCCAATACTATCAGTCATTGGATAGCCGCTTACAGGCAGGAAATTATGGTTGATGCTATTTTGAGTATAATTTCGACATTTTATAGCTGGAGAGAGACCACTATTTTAACTATTACATCCAAATAAATTGAATTATAGCCGAGGTGCCTTTTTCTTTCTTTCATGCATATAACTTTTGTGGGTCTTTACCTTTTGGTGACAAAAGTATTGATAGTAAATTACGGTATTATCAAAACACCCTAAGCATCCTGTATACAGTACAGTTCTCAAAATTTAACGTCTGCAATGCATCCAGATATATATACATATAAGATATTTGTATAGTGTTAAATCTCACACTTTTATATGAAACATATTCCAAGATAAACCATGAAATAGTTCACCACACTGAAACACGCCAAGATAGGTTTGCACTAGTTTAAATCTTACTTTCAATAGTCTTTATCAACTAAAAAAAAAAAAGGTTCTGAAAATAAAGGATTTTAAATTAAAATTGATCCAAATAAAATAAAAATCTTTAAATATTGCCTTTGCTACTAGATCTATATAATCTTATCTAGATCTAGTTAATCATAGAGCATATCTGATCAACTAGATTTAGACATCTAGAACTAAGTTCTTAGCTCAAGAATAAAATGTCTCAAGAGTAGTATTGACCTCCTTTAATCTGATTATTTTTTGCCCTGAAATTGTAACTCAAACAAGTTATGGATTCAACTTGCACCCGGATCTATTATGTGAAGGGTAAAAGATATATACTACTTAGATCTACACGTTGCAACGTTAGAACAATGAGTCTGGTAAGCACACAAGGAAAAACAGCACAGTGTTAGCCTGTAAAAAATTATCGAAACTCTGAACTTTAGATAGCTAGAATCTAAAAATGTTATTAATATAACCTGACTTATTGGAAAAGAAAAAAATAATTATGATTAAGGCATATACACGAGAAGCTAGACCTAGAACTAGACAAGCCGCGCATGACTTGAACTCTCCGACTACTATAAGGACAAGTAAGACTTAATCGTTGGTTGTGGGTTTCTCGTTTCTTCCCACAAGAGTAAATAAAAACGCCCGTTTCCTCTTTACTTCCTCGCTTAGCTTGACTAAGCACAGAAACAGTCTCGCAAGGCTAAACTGAAGACTGGTTTGCTCCTCAGGACATGGGGCAAGTCACAACCATAACTTAGGCCTAGTAAGAGGACGTAGCGCTGCGACTGTGTTGTCCCCACGTTTCCCCAATTTCTTCATCTGCAGTGTTTGAGGTCAAGGGTTGCAAAGATTACGCCAGGGAGGGAGGGGCACATAATTATAATTTCACTATGAGACGTGAAGTTTTCTTGGTGGTAGCTGCTTGTAAGGATGTGGGAAAAAAACAAACGAAAGGGTGATCAACAACCCAGCGATGAGAAAAAGATAGACATCTTGATTAAAAAAAAAAAAACATTCTAACAGTTACAGTCGACTTCTTGTACTGCGATGGCCTGAAGATCTTTGGATACATAATAGACAGAAAGAGAGAGAGAGAGAGAGAGAGAGAGAGAGAGAGAGAGAGAGAGAGAGAGAGAGAGAGAGAGAGAGAGAGAGAAATGAGTGTGTGTGTGTGTGTGAGGGAATGTAAAACCGAAGCCTAGTGCACAATCGTTTGCACAATGTGCAATGAGAGACCGTGGTAGACAAAGCATGGGCGTTTTGGCTGTGGCTGGATAAGTGCTTTTGTACCTCCCTTTAATTTTCTTCATTTCATCTGTTCGTAACGCCCACTCTTTCTAACTGCTCTCACTCTCACTCTGTCTCTCTGTGCATTTATCCATCACTCTTTACATTCACACGTATGTATTATAATTATTATACAAACACACATATCAATTATTTTTAGTCATTTCTTACACCCTCATTCGCTCTTCAATCGCTTACATTCTAAGCAGAAAGATATAGGGGGAAAAAAACATTTTTCAACTCCATGTGGGGATTCTATCCCAAACGAAAAAAAAAAAGAACAAAACAAAAACAAAACAAAACAAATAAAAAACACACCATGTTTGGAAAACTCTGCCCATGTTTTATCTTCACGTGTGCATGTTCTACGTCACATAGGTATTGACACCCTCGACCGGTCCCAGTGCAGGCCTACACGTGACTTAGAGCCTGGGCTGGCTCCACAGACAACAAGACACCATTGACAATAATTCTGCTGAAGAACCAAAACGAGTCGTGCCGAGAGCATTCCCTCTTAGCTTTTTTTTTTTTTCATAGTGGTATTTATTACGTTCTTCTTCTTCTCCTCCTCCTCCTTCTCCTCCTCCTCTTCTTCTTCTTCTTCTTCTTCTTCTTCTTCTTCTTCTTCTTCTTCTTCTTCTTCTTCTTCTTCTTCTTCTTCTTCTTCTTCTTCTTCTTCTTCTTCTTCTTCTTCTTCTTCTTCTTCTTCTTCTTCTTCTTCGCTTTTCCTGCCAATAAAATATACAATAAGATCCCAGGTTTTTTGTGGGAGGGCTAATGTCTTTGAAATCCTCTGATAACCCGTTTATTTTCTGATTCTGAGGAGTTGACTTCATTATAACTTCCTTTACCTCCCACTTCTCACAAAGAGCATTAAAAAGTTTTACAGTCAATATACTTAAATTCTTCTTCCTCCTCCTACTTCAATCTGTCTATCTATCAATTGCACTATTTAACTGCAATGCTACATTTTAAAGATTAGCGCGTCTCACTTTTCTAGCTGTCACAAGCTGTTTTAATTTGTGTTCCTGACAAAATCTGTGGTAGCTCAATCTAAATCAGAACGACAAATCTAGCTGAATTTCTCTGACCTCGATCACTTTAATGGCAAAGGGCCAACGGTTGTGCTGTACAGTGTTCAATAGCAAGGGCCATTGCACACGACAAATTATGGCGGTGAACCGACTTGTTTGACAACATCACCAGTCAACCAAGGCCAAAGGCTGTTAATAGCCCAAAAGCCATGAAGCGAATGAGTGAAAGAACTAAAACCAGTAAGGTTAAAATTGTGGTAAAATGTGTACATGAACAAACCGAGGTGCCTGCAGTAAAACGTGGTTTATGACGGTTTTAGAGATGACCTCATTGATGTCACTGTCACAACTAGCCATTACAAGAGTGGCTCAGAGCGGCTGATGAAGAAGAAGAGGGCAGTGAACAGTGAATACTGAAAATCAGACTAAGCTAAGGGTCAAGTTATTGGGTTCTTTTATGATGGCAATGGGAGGGACAACAGGGTGATACTTGAGACGAAAGCTCGAGATTATGGGAGTGGCAGTCTCCAGTTGGCGACAGAGTCAATTCAATCTAGAGGATTGAGATCTGATCTAAGATGGACATAAGAAAAAATGCGATTGGAGAGACCAACAAAGGGCATGTCATAGCATCAAATTTTAGGCCGAAAAGATATTTTTAGTAATATGACATTTTAAAGAAAAAAATGTTAGTGACAATAATGCTATATGCGATATTAAATACATGTAGATCGAACAAAGATATTTACATGAAAACAAAACAAAACAACAATAATGACAAAATGTGTTTATTTTTCCCCTTCTTTGTTGAAGATGGAGGTATACAGCAAAATAAACAGTTTACAAACAGTTTGATCCCTCACGTGCTCTTTTGAAATTAGGTTGAATTACACAAAATTTATATTTTTCCTGATGGTAGCAAGCTATCAGACACAGAAAATGATGATCTTCACAGGCCGCGCTATGCGAAAGTGTGTTCAGGTTAATGCTTCTGCTTCTTTCTAATCGTAGCAATCACATCATTCTGAAATACAGTTTTGCATCAATGCGCAATATACAAATATAATGAAATCCGGAGTGAGCAAAGCAATATATCTATCAAAATTTTACCTACATCAATTCTGGTGCAATACCGCCGGAAGAAAAATGACCAGATATACTTACAAAAGTAAAATAAAAAAAAAGCAGGTTTTCAGTAAGTATGACAGAGAAAAAGAGTGAAGGGAAATTACAGGCGGCTTGTTCTCAACATAAAAACAACACCAACTCTTTGAATCTATATCAATTTCCTCTCTATGAGAAATTATTCGATTCTAAACTTGAGCTGGTCGGTTTAATTTGCGGACTTGGCTGGCTAACTGCCAACACATGTGTTTTACGGAGATCCTCTCACGCGAGTAACGCAACTCTAACTCTTCGTAAAACAAAACACAAAAAAAAAGGATGCAGTTATTTTAAGTGGTGTAATGCTTGAGCAAGAAAAATAATCGTAACATCTGCTGTCACAGGATATGGAAAATAATATATATATGTAATGCAGCACATAAGAGTTAAAACATAATAATATTTTACTACTACTACTACTACTGCTGCTGCTGCTGCTGCTACTACTACTACTACTACTCTTACTACTACCACTTCTACTGCTACTACTACTACTCTTACTACTACCACTTCTACTGCTACTACTACTGCTACTGCTACTGCTACTGCTACTGCTACTACTACTACTACTACTACTACTACTACTACTACTACTACTACTACTGCTACTGCTACTGCTGCTGCTACTGCTACTGCTACTGCTACTGCTACTTCTACTGCTACTGCTACTGCCACTACCACTGCCACTACCACTACCACTACCACTACCACTACCACTACCACTACCACTACCACTACCACTACCACTACCACTACCACTACCACTACCACTACCACTACCACTACCACTACCACTACTACTACTACTACTACTACTACTACTACTACTACTACTACTACTACTACTACTACTACTACTACTACTACTACTACTACTACTACTACTACTACTACTACTACTACTACTACTACTACTACTAGTGGAGGCAGCCACAGAATGGTGATTTTATTGTAATTCACACAACAGAATGGGGCGCGAACTATATTTAACAAAATCAATATTTCAATCCATTATTGTTTCTTCTAAATCCCTATGTGTATCTGCCAAGCGACTGACCTCCCTATCTATCTATTTATCTATCTATCTATCTATCTATCTATCTATCTATCTATCTATCTATCTATCTATCTATCTATCTATTTATCTATCTATCTATCTATCTATCTACCTACCTGATTGTCCACCCATTAATCTATCCATCTTTCTTTTTTTCCACCTTTCTATTTACCTATATCTACATTTGTTTATCTGTATGAATCTTTCTTCTTCGACCCATCAATACATCTTCATCTTTGAATGGACGTTCCCATACTCGTTGCCTATCGCACAGAACAACCTTCTAATATCGCTTAAGTGACTCCTTAAATTGTTACTGGAGCGTTAATTAATTCTTTCAAATAAATAAAATACTACCCTCTGCATTAATAGAGACATTATTTCAAATCAAATTATTAGCACAGTTAATGCTCGGCATAGGCACATCAAAAGACAGCACAAATCATCTCTAATACTAATTTCAGATTTTGACTACAAAACAATAATTGGAGGTTTATGGGAAGAATGGAAGAGATGCGGAGACAAGTATATGGAGAAAAGGGTATTTGAGCACTGGAACTGTCTTGGACATTGTATTTAAAATTAAAGACTTTTTACCTAAACCATGTTATCCAGAACTGTGTTGCCTCAAGAATATACCGGTTGCTCCAGTCTAATACAACCCCGGCTCGTGATCTTAAGAAAAGCATGTACAAGGGATTATGCGGCACGGCCTGCACACACAAAATGTTGAACTTAATTTACCCTGGGGGTGAAAGATGGCTGAATAGTAGGTCGTGGCGCTTTTAAATTTGAGCAGCATGGTAAGTATAAAGAGAGGTTTGAAGATGAGGGGAGGCAAGGCCTGAAGAAATTGGTGCAAAAAAACCTTCTCATGATAATGCAGCTTGGGTGTAAGGGAAAAATGCAAATTATTGCTAAACATGTATGTCAAATAAGTAGTCCACGTTCTGAAGGTAATCAAAATATATTGATACTAACGTTGCTGATCAGCATTACAGAGAGGATAATTATGAAGTTGGTATCGGTTGTACTAGTTAAAGGTAACAAATCACATGATCACGGTAATGATGGGGATGAGAAGGAGATAGAATAAGGACGTGGAACGTGGGCGGGTCGAAAAGGCGATTGTGGAAGCACGTCTAAAAGATTGAAATGGTAGAGCTGAGGACATAGCTGTCCTCGTTTAGGGGTTTGGGGGGGGGGGGGGTGAAACACGTCTAAAAGATTGAAATGGTACAGCTGAGGACATAGCTGTCCTCGTTTAAGGGGGGGGGGGGGGGGAAGCACGTCTAAAAGATTGAAATGGTGGAGCTAAGGACATAGCTGTCCTCGTTATGAAGCTAGGAGTTTTAGATGGATGAGGGCTTAAATCTTCTTTAAGCTTTCGAAATTCACCTTACGGCGTCCGTCTTATGTCCCAAGAGCAAACATGAAGCTGTGAAGCGTTCCAAGCAATTTTAAGCGCTACAAACAGACTCTTTCAAAGGACGAAACCTGGAGGTGACAATACTTTGCATCACTGCGTTTGAATGTCAGGGCTCGTCTGTTTACATTCGATCTGTTAGTCCTAAAGCTATATAAATACTCATTGACCCATAATATAGACTAGAGAATTGAAAGATAAGAACCTCGTGGATTTTTTTTTCTTTAAAACTTCTAAAACGGATACGTTCATGGAAAACCACAGACATGTATGGTTTTTGGAATCAATTCTTAGGACATCGAAGTAATTGTCTTGACATTAGATAAAAAAATAAAACTTTATCAGCCTCGATGATGGTAAGCCAAAGGCAGGCCTACTGATGAGAGATTGTGGGCTTAGATTTCATTTACTGGTTTGGGAAAATTGTCTCACAATGTCTTTTTTGCTCCTGCAGAAGCGTTTGATACCATCGACCATGTGGTTAGTTGCAAAATGCTATGGACAAGATAAGTGTACTGATCTCATGGTGTTTTTAAAACCCACCTAAATGGACCTTCACAACACCGAATCAGCTGATATGCAGTTTATCCTAGGCCTACAACTAAACAATTCTGTTCGCGGTATTGACAGCCTTTAAGAATTACACGAATGTAAGTCTTTTTATTTCACCGTTAATTACCCTCAGTACGAGTTTTTGTCTCTGGTTACATATGTATCAATTAGGCTCTTCATCTGTTTGAAACTAAAATATAACACTATAGAAATAAAATTTTTCCATATTTGGCCAATTTACAAAATTATATTACTTCCTTTTTTTTTTTTTAAGAAACTTAAGTAAACAAATACATGAAAAAGTAACATAGTAAATTAGATTGACAGCGATAATAATGAAACCTACGGCCCATCACTCGATTTTCTCTAATTTAGGCAAAATAACCAGATACATCGTACAATTTATCTTAAGAATATTTAAGGAAACAATAAAAATTAAATAAACAAATAATTAATAAATTAAACCAACTCCTGTTTCGCTAACGAGATAACAAAGAGATTATATTGCTTTAAAATGCTAAGTATTCTCTAGGTGTTGAAAAGAAAGCAAATTGCGTTGTTCTGCATTTACAGAAAGTGTGCGTGTGTGTGTAAGTAAGCGTGAGAGAGAGTGCAAAAAAAAAAGGGGGGGGGGGGGGGGATCAGGGGACGATATATATACAGATACGAAAATGGAGAACGATCGCACACCAGATGAGAACTACAAAGATTATTCCAAACCATAACTTAACATGCGCTTTATTTGACACTTAAACTTAAACTTCTCAGTTCGATGTGGCAATCTTATCAGCTCAAGCATTCAACAAACTGTTATTAAAATACACTGGAACACAACTTGAAGTTAACTTTTATATAAATGTGTCACAAGAAAAAAAACTTTGACATACATGTATATCTCAAATCTTAATATCACGCGGGTAGGGAAAGAGCGGCATGGAAGGAGGAGCATGTAATAACACCACTGATATAAATACATGTAGGCTCTTGAAAAGGAGGTTTAGAAACGTCACAAAAAAAAAAAAAAAAAAAAAAGCCATAAAATAATGAAAGACAGCAAGAAACAAGAAGTTAAGAAAAATACAGGAAATCCTAGTCAACCCCATGACCAGAACATTTGTGCCATATCAACAAAGATCTCAATCTGGGAATGCGTCAAACCTTCCTTGTTGGGGGCTGTGAGGCGTATAGAGACAAACAGATGCACCCCGTGATAATTGCCATTCCTAAGAAAATTGTTTCTCTCTCTCTCTCTCTCTCTCTCTCTCTCTCTCTCTCTCTCTCTCTCTCTCTCTCTCTCTCTCTCTCTCTCTCTCTCTCTCTCTCTCTCTCTCTCTCTCTCTCTCTCTCTCTTTTCTCTCCTCTCTATTTTTCTCTCACTGCCACTGTCCCTCTCTTTCTTTCTCTCCCTTCTTTCCCCCTCCCCCCTCTCTCTCTCTGAGTATGTTTTTTTCTCATCTCATCATATGCATGATAATTAAAATTAAAGCGGACATGAAGTAAAAACAACACTGTCAGGTAAAGTTGTTTTCAAATGAGAGAGTAAAGAAAATAATGATGATGATGATAGTAATAATAATAATAATAATAATAATAATAATAATAATAATAATAATAATAATAATAATAATAATAAGAAGAAGAAGAAGAAGAAGAAGAAGAAGAAGAAGAAGAAGAAGAAGAAGAAGAAGAAGAAGAAGAAGAAGAAGAAGAAGAAGAAGAAGATGAAGAAGAAAAAGAAGAAGAAGAAGAAGAAACTCCGATACATAGATGAATGAAAAGGATTAAGGATGGGGATAGAAAAAGAGAGAGAGAGAGAGAGAGAGAGAGAGAGAGAGAGAGAGAGAGAGAGAGAGAGAGAGAGAGAGAGAGAGAGAGAGAGAGAGAGAGAGAGAGAAAAGGGGGGGAGGGGGAGGAAATGCATGCACACAAAAAAAAAAATGAAAAAAAAATCTCCGAACGCCCAAGGACAGTAACTGAACAATAGGAAATGCAGAATTGGTCGGTGCCATTGATCGCTCTTACTTCCTGCCCATCAAAGCGCGAATTCTTTGCAGCCTTTCACACATTGTGACTCTATGGAATTTACGTTTTTTATAACTCTGAGCATGCTTGTTAAAACTACTTGTTGTAGACTTTTGATATCTAACAACGATTTATCGTAACTCAAGTCAGATGATTTAAAAGAAATGAGTGCGCGCAAGTAAGAAAGCAAGACAGGATAGAGACTGACAGGAAATAAACAGAATAATGGGCGACATGAAAGAAGAGAGAAGGGCATTTTGATCGGGTTAAGGAAATAAAACAGCGTTGAGCCTGTCTCAGTTTTGCATCTGATTCTTACTAATTCTTCTTACTCTTTCTCTTTTTAAATTGAATAAAATAATTTTTTTGGGTCCTCTCATTTATGGCAATATTAGAGTGAAAACTAATTCTCAAAATTTTGTAAAATACCAAAAAGATTTTTATATCCATATTTTTAAAAGAGACGTACCTTGGAATAGAAAAACTCAGTCAATTATAAAACTAGGTCTACTATATATCATCTTCGAATATTTAACAGGAAAAAAAAGTCATGACAAACACGGGCATGGGTCTTATTTAGTTGCAATTTCAATAAAACCCTATATAATTATTGTTAGGGGCGAAAATTTACAGCGATTTCAAAGGGACAGAAAAAAAGATAAGTTTTTTTTTTCAGAATTGATATCATTACCTCCCCTTTGTCATATTCATAAACAATGTTTGTGCCAATTGCTACTGATGTTGCTTCTGTCACTCTTACAATCAAAATAACAGTAATGGCGAACACAATAATAATAATAATAATAATAATAATAATAATAATAATAATAATAATAATAATAATAATAATAATGAATATAAAGGGGAGGACAATGATGGCGATCAAGATGATGACGGTAATGAAGAAGAAGAAGAAGAAGAAGAAGAAGAAGAAGAAGAAGAAGAAGAAGAAGAAGAAGAAGAAGAAGAAGAAGAAGAAGAAGAAGAAGAAGAAGAAGAAGAAGAAGAAGAAGAAGAAGAAGAAGAAGAAGAAGAAGAAGAAGGAGGAGGAGGAGGAGGCGTAAAAAGAATAATGGAAAAAAAAAGGTCGAAGAAGCTGATGATGAAGAGTATCAAAAACAAGAAGCTAAGAAAAAAAGTAGTTCTAGTTCTACTGGTAATAGTAGTAGTAGTAAAATTAGTGGCAGTAGTGGTAGTAGTGGTAGTAGTAGTAGTAGTAGTAGTAGTAGTAGTAGTAGTAGTAGTAGTAGTAGTAGTAGTAGTAGTAGTAGTAGTAGTAGTAGTAGTAGTAGTAGTAGTAGTAGTAGTAGTGGTAGTGGTAGTGGTAGTGGTAGTGGTGGTGGTGGTGGTAGTGGTAGTGGTAGCGGTAGCGGTAGCGGTAGCGGTAGCGGTAGTAGTAGTAGTAGTAGTAGTAGTAGTAGTAGTAGTAGTAGTAGTAGTAGTAGTAGTAGTAGTAGTAGTAGTATTTCTAGAAGAAGAAAAAAAAGGAAAAAGAAGAAGAAGAAGAAGAAGAAGAAGAAGAAGAAGAAGAAGAAGAAGAAGAAGAAGAAGAAGAAGAAGAAGAAGAAGAAGAAGAAGAAGAAGAAGAAGAAGAAGAAGAAGAAGAAGAAGAAGAAGAAGAAGAAGAAGAAGAAGAAGAAGAAGAAGAAGAAGAAGAAGAAGAAGAAGAAGAAGAAGAAGAAGAAGAAGAAGAAGAAGAAGAAGAAGAAGAAGAAGAAGAAGAAGAAGAAGAAGAAGAAGAAGAAGAAGAAGAAGAAGAAGAAGAAGAAGAAGAAGAAGAAGAAGAAGAAGAAGAAGAAGAAGAAGAAGAAGAAGAAGAAGAAGAAGAAGAAGAAGAAGAAGAAGAAGAAGAAGAAGAAGAAGAAGAAGAAGAAGAAGAAGAAGAAGAGGAGGAGGAGGAGGAGGAGGAGGAGGAGGAGGAGGAGGAGGAGATTCAGAGGAGAAAAGAAGAATGGTGTGAAGGCTTAAACGGGAAAAGTCAAAAGAGAGAACACAATGTCTTTTATGCGGACATTGTTTGAATGTTTAAAACGGCAAATTATGAAAAGTAAAAATTCTGGATTGGCGTCATCTGTGCTTTTCTAATTTTCTTCGCAAACACTGCAATGTAGCTTATAAAATCAAAATATGCATGAACGTGATGAAACGTGCATGCCTACATAAAGAAATCAACGCAGCTGGGCGAGTTATCCTTATTGATTACCAATCCTTACTGAAGTGCACACGAAGAAAATCTGTAAACTCTGACTCACTATGCGTTACCAAGATAGATCTGTTGTGCTCACATAAAATCGGAGATTGGTAAGGGTTCTAGTATCATATAAAGACCATAAATCGCTAAGAGAAATAGAAATCTTGAAACATAATAATAGTAGCAACTACACAAATGGTAGTGCAATGTTGATCAAAGAGGTGCATTCACCTCAAGTTTCTTCAACGCCCTCACTCAAAGCTTACACTAGATGATCTATCGCTTTAGGTTTCCAAAATTACTTCTGCCTAATATATTTGATAGAAACCATGTGCACATTAAGTTCATCTCCTGAAATGCTTGTGCTCAAAATTTGTTAAGCTGTTGAATTTGCGTGTGTGTTTCATTTAGAAAACACAAGTTGCATCCATGTGGGCCTGACACTAATTAACCATTCACCATTTTTCTGCTTCAATTGCGGTGTTCATAATTACATATTAACCAGACAGGATCACTCCAGCTTTCTTCAAACGTAAAATGGCAGGGGTGTAATACACAGTATGTCGTGCTAAACATTTGGCACGAATCTCGCTGGCTTGTGGCTCCGACCGGCGTCTGCTATTGCAAAGTGAAGTTGACTGTCCTAACAAGTGATGACTGGCTCTTACCGGCTGTCCATTACATGACAGGTCTGGTCTGCTCTTAACCTAAGCTCTCATGAGCCAGTGCAAATCTGGAGAACGAGATGCTAAATCAATGAATACAATAGCACTGCCTTGGAACCCACATGTCTTCAGGTTAACACCCTCCCAATTGCAGGCTGCCGCAGGGGCAAGGCTCAGAGGCTGTCCGTGAGCTTGACATTCACATTGTTTTGAACACGCTTTGTAGTGGAGCAGTGACATTGCAACAAGTCTGATGATTCTGTTCCCTCCGTAACGTAAAGAGGGCCAGCTAGTACTGAGGTGCTGCCAGCTTATCTCCTTTTAAATCTAGGACATACCGCAGGAAATACAAAGACTTAAAAAATATATTTAAAGCATTCCGCTGCCTGTAGATCTCTTTACCGGAACAGTCATACTACCAACAGCGTTCACGCTGTCTTCAGAGTAATTAGCCTGATCTACAGCAAGACCCATATAAATTTAGAGATTTTTCATGAGCTTGGAAGTAGGTTAAACAACATGATGCTCACCCAAAGTAAACACTAGTATTGAATATAATATGGGCGATTTAATGTGCAAAAATACAAGACAATTAATACCAACGCAACAGCTGTAATAATAAGCCTTTAAACACATAATTACTAAGCGTTGATATTGTAACAACTATGGAGCTTGTTTCTCTAATCGTTTTTTTTTTTTTTAGATAAGCACATACTATCGATTATCATTAAACTTGAGATTTTCCAGCAATTGTCTAAAAAACATAAACGAAGGGTCAAATTATTGAAGTAAGAAATTTCTTGCATCATTATGTGATATTGGTGTTGTTCTCAAATTCATTGACAAAGCAAAGTAAAGGCTTACAGTCATTAGATAGTATTTTTCGTCGTAAAATGCAGTTTCATTTATAAATATGATTAATTTGTTCCCAGATCTATGGCAGGGAATCATTTAAATCTTATTTTTTTATTTATCTTTGCAAATTTGGAACTTTACTATACCTAGGCAATTAGATTATAAAAGTTTTAAACATTTAACTACAATATTTGGTTTTAGTCATAACTTAATATATCCCTTGTGTATTGTAAGGAGAGTCACAAGGGTATCCATATAGAACAAGCTAGTCTAAAATTTATTTCACGCTTGTGTAATGACATTTAATTTTGAAAAAAAAAAAGGTTTAAAAGGTAAAAAAAGGCATTAAGCATATTTTCAACACAGTAAAGCAGAATTCCAGATTCTCCTCCTACGTGCGATCGCCTAAGGTACTCAGAAAAAAAAATCTGGAGACTTTTGAGATCTAGCATCGAAGAGTGATATTTTAGTAAACAATGATACCAGATTGCTATCATGGAAATCGAACGTCTTCATTAGGTACATGAAAAATAATAATAAAAGAAAAAATTGGGCAAGACGCATTTTGAGTAAGAATTGCAAGGCCGGAGCAAGATTCATTTTAAGCAGAGATAAACCAGTGGGGAAAGCTACTATGTATTGCACAATGGCACGGAGATTGATGAGCCAAAAGCGTGTTGATGGGTTGCGATAAGAGAAAGTAGTGTTTCACAGATAAACTATGTACTCCGAAAAAAAAAAATACATTGGTCAGGTCACTGCTATATTGATTCGTATAATTGTATAATGGCAGTTTAATTCATACATGTACTGAAACATTGGTTTTCATGAAAAGATCTTCAAGCTTACACTTTAAAGTCTTTTATGTGGATCAAAACAATACATTAAATTCAAATTATTTTGAAAAAAATCAAAGCAAACAATACACATTAATACTATTATCTCATTCATCTAAGAACCAATAAAGAAGTCAAGGCATATGCGCGCCACACTGGGATTCAAAATTGTGTAGGTTGCATCTCTGTATCCACCCCGCCCCCCTTCAAAAAAAATCTCTAATTTTTTTTTTTAAATTACTTAGTAAAGACTCAATAGGAAGTACATGTATTATTTTCACAATAGAAACATTGCCACATAAAACATAAGAGCTGTTTCATAACCTATTACATGAGAGATATTAAAACCAAGTTTTGGCCTTCATAAATTATGATATATATAGAAAATACCCGTTCTTCCGTCCCTTTGTGTGGTGTGTGCGTGTGTGTACAGCATTTTGCTTGATGATTTGTCCAGTGACGATAACCACAGAAAATAGTTTTGCGCCTGTTTGATTGAATTCATCTCAGTACTTATTTAGACGTCGAAGACATCAAAGAATTTAGGTAAATTGTATCGCGCATTAATCCTTTACATTTCTGCTCCTTTATGCCGTATTTTTAAGCAAATGTAATGAAAAAAGGGATTGAATCTATCCGCATATAAACCATTTTAATGGTCAGGCAATCGTTAAATATTGAAGGGATTAAATCCGGAGGAAACGACGCTTCCAAGGCCTCTTCAGTCGAACTTAGTAGCATTTAAAGAGAAATTTAATAAGGTCTGAATTGTCGCCTACACCAAGGTGATTCTCCATAAAAGGTCCGTTGGGTAAGCTTTTGATCAATTTAACATTCCAAAATTTAGAGTGCACAGCTTAACGTTCTATAATAATGTATTAACCATAATTATACATATCTGTAAATATATTTAGTTATGATAAGCCCACTCCATCATGTGTCAATAGATATAATCCATACTAAGAGTCCTCTTGCCCGAACTATCAATTATTTTTTGTCACTTTTAGCAGATAATAGGTTTAAAAGCTAGACTATAATTATGTGTTGCTTCGCGCACGTTTGAAGATAATGCAGTGTCAAACAGATCTCTGCAGTCAAAGTACTAATATAGGATGATCAAATGATAAATTTACAGATATGGTCCTGAAAGCATCAACTGCAAAAAAAATCACACACTTCCACTGGAATCATTATGAAAATTTAGATTTCAAGCGGACATTCAGCTTCACTAAATCTTCTCAAGTAAAGCCAAAAGCTTATAAGCCCGGCATTACTAAAAGCTTATAAGCCCGGCATTACTTTGAAACTTTAGAGGACTAAAAATTTTTAACTGTTAAAATAAAAATGAAAGATTAAAAAATATCAAACAATGCCACTACACTACCTTTTACAATCTTTCTGCTACTCCAAAGAAGGTTAACGACCTCTACAGGGTTATATTATCAACAAAGACGCTCAGTCAAGAAAAAAAGACTTTCTTTGAGGACGAAAATAATCCTTGTATCCTGTCATGGCAGTAATTCACCCAACTTAAAGGTGCGCGTGCCCCCTAAAAATTCAATAAATAAATAAAAGAAGAAAAGACCGACTTATAACCCATGGAATACCAGGATATCCAGAGGAGACTATATACGGAGCAACCCGACGGGGGCGGTAACAGATGGTAACCTTGGTCATTCTCGTATGTAATTTATTTGATTGTCTTATAATGGTTGCTAACTCGTCAGACAGATGGTGGTGCCATAATAACGTTTAGCTAAGGACCCATGCGTCCACAATACTAAACAATTTGTGTTTGAGGGCGAGAAAAACAAATGGAGAAGCATGAAGGCATTGATATATTATTCATAGCGACTGAGTGGGTATAAGAGGGAGGAGATAAAAATGAGGTTTTGAGAGAGGTGAGTTACCCAGATATTTAAGCTCCTAAACTCACCAAAAACATTGGATTAAATACAAGCTCGTTTTAATCCACCATAGATTGACAAGAACATTAGTGGTCTATGAAAGAGGCGTTTCTCTCTTTTTAATTCACGTCGTCAAACGAATCAATTTATTGTCTAACGTAGTAAACGAGGGAAAAAGAATCACACCAAAGGCAAAAGTACTTTCTCCATTCTGACCAATTCAAACAGAAATCCGATTTTACCTAGCTGAATCACAGCTTTCTTACCTGGAAAACATTGGACAAGGTGAGCTCCTCTTCAGATATATTGATCTCCCTTGAATCCGACTGTAACCCTTGCAGAAAGCGCTTTCCATGGCGAAGGTCACCGCTCTCGAAAGAGTCTGGAGAATATGACCTGTTGCGCTTCCAGCGGCAGCTATCCTCCAGCGTCTCGTCAGACACAAGCAGCTGGTTACTGTGGGACTGGAGGAGAGTCTGCCTTTGGCGGGAGGACAAACTCCCATGTAGTCCGTTGTTCACTTTGGACAGAGAGTTACAGGAGGATGTCTGAGAGTTGTGAAAGAAGCTGAATGCAGTTCTACCAGGAGCGATTTTCACGCCCTCAGAAAAACATGGGCGCAGCTTTCCGTTTAAAGACCCGTTGGTGCTGGAAGGCCGATCGTACTGACAGGAATTTTTGTAGAAGTCGCCAGACCTGCTCCGCTCAAGGCCACGGAGGGCCAAAGCACTACCTTCACTAAGCCGTCTTGCTCCCGAAAAGCTCCCAGACAAGTCTAAGAAAAGTCTATCTTGCAGGCTGCGCTTCAACATCAACGCCACAGGTGTGCTGTCAGCAACGTAGCATTCTTTACCTTCTTCAACTGCAGATTTCTGCAGGTAAGAGGTTGACTTACAGTTCAGGTCCAGGCTGGCTCGACGTCGCGTTGATGTCTTTAGTTGGCCTGGCAGGTTGGAGTCACTGCGGCCTGAGCCGGGCTGTGGACTGGGACAGCCGGACGATGCCGTCAAATTGTCAATGCTGTCAACGCCACCATCGCTCTCTGAAGACGTGCTCACAAGCGTCTCAGAGCTGCGATACACGGCTGCCGTCTTGCGCGGCATCAGGTCATAGGCGCCCATCTGCATTGACGCATATCAGAGGTGGCGCCTGCACTCATTGTACCGAAGTAGAGTAACAGTTAAATACAGTTTTGAGTATGGAATAGTATTATCTGGACAAAACCGGCGATACACTTATTAGAACCATTGATATAGTTATATCATAATGAACAATATCTTAAGTAAAAATTCTAACGCTTTGAGACTACCAACCAATGACACAATTTTACTCACAATGATGGCGTATTCGAAGCAAAAACAATTTTCCAAACACGCACCATCTATACGGCAATTAATTTTCTTAATTAGGTACAGTAAAACGCTAGGAATCCAATACAGTTCAAGAATACACATTGAAACTGCTATGGGTACAGCATATCCTAACCAATGGGCATAATAAAAGACTGTCCAAATGTGAGCGTTTTCAACAAGCCAAATGTTGAGTCACAGAGATAAGCCTTGGTCGTGTTATTTCTGGCAACACTATTGCCGCCCACCTTAGCCAAGATGTACATCAGATAATGATCCCTTGTGGAATGCAAGCACACACTATAAGCTAATTAGTACACTCGAGAGTCGGAAAAATATGCGGATTTCAAACAAAGGCCTTGGGATGTTCGCAATGTGTCCAATTTAGAAAGCAATTATTGATCTACAGTTTTATCATAATTTTCTCCAGTGCGCAGTCAATGAGTTACACTAGAATTCGAGCAGGACAGTATTCAACACGCTCTAACTTGAGGAAATGCGTCCAGTAAACTATTTTACTCCAAAAACAAAGTATTGTTATAGCGAGATAGGAAAACAGAGTAAATTGCATCAACTCTATGATGATAGGAATGTTATTTTTTATCACATAGAGGTTTCATGGTTTACTTGTTACACACTAACATAATGCGGCAGCACTACTGCCAACGCAAATTCATTAAAGCATTCAGTGAAATGCATTGTTTTTTTTTTTCATTGCAAATTTGCTATCAAAATATACCCGCATTTAGAAGCAATCATTATGTATATAACCCATACAATAGAGATTGCGCATTATAACAGTATAACACTCTTCATTACTATTCCCAAAACATTTTCCTCAGGAAGAATTAATAAAACCTTAACAAGGATAATGGGTTTCTAAGTGATTGATAACCAAGCGGCTCATATCAGCACTCTGTTAAATATCTTATAGTAAGGCCTGTATGATTTTTATCACGCGAGCAACGTTCTAGTTTGTAACGATCAAACTGTGAAGCTACATACGACGACGTTTTGCATTTTTTCACCTATTTACTATGGAGCATGGAAGAAGGTAGACTTCGTAAACATCGGCAATCGAGATCTCTCTCTCTCTCTCTCTCTCTCTCTCTCTCTCTCTCTCTCTCTCTCTCTCTCTCTCTCTCTCTCTCTCTCTCTCTCTCTCTCTCTTTCTCTCTCGATACCTATCTTTAAATGAGTTTACAGCTTGAATAAACCGCGATATCTTGTTTAAAATATTATAGACAATATTGCACTCACCATAGAATCACAAACATTCCATACGAGAAAAGCAAAGAGATCAAAGATTTGAAATGCAAAAACCAAAAATTCCGTATGAAATCACGAATGTCTGAGAAGAAGAAATAGTAAATCAGATTACAAGACAATGCAACACTTTACTTTGTAACGCGCGACCTATCTTTATGTCACAGTACTAGCCAAATGTCTACTATTGATTCCCTTCGCTGTTGATAATCAAAGAATGAAAATGATCACAAGAGCAGCTGCCCCGCTACATGAGGTATACCTTACAGTTACAGTCAGCATCCAGATCGAACGATAACCTTCTGCTCAATGAGGGCGAGGTGTGCTTGCAGCGCGCGGGCGAGCGAAATCCTCTGAGATCTTTGCCCCTTGGAGTAGACCAAAATAAACCAATGGTTTGCGCACAGTAATCGAAGCGCTTGACCTCAATATTATCACAAAGGAAAGGCAGGGTACAAGCGCGCGAAGTTTACATGCGCGCTACACGAGAGGACTAACCGATCGCAATGCCGAACACAATGACCAGCACACCCTCGAACAGAATTGCGTCCAATTGCACGGCAGTGATAGTACTTCTCTGTTGCCATTTAAATCTTTTAATAATATTGATGAAAAAAAATCAGCATTGAACTTTTAGGCAGAAAACAGTGAACTCTTCTTCTCGAGATATAGTTTTTTCATCTTCCCGCTCTATCCGGCAATTTTTTTTTTTCATTTTTCTTCTTCTCTTGAAACAAACTCTCTCTCTCTCTCTCTCTCTCTCTCTCTCTCTCTCTCTCTCTCTCTCTCTCTCTCTCTCTCTCTCTCTCTCTCTCTCTCTCTCTCTCTCTCCCTCTCTCCCCTCCGTTTCAAGAGGGATTTATATAAGAAAAGAAGGCCGTGAACACGACAAAATATTACAGAGACAAACCGGACATTGAGAGAAAATGAAAAGCATTGTCCAAAAGAGCATAGACCGCACAAGGAAATACTTGTACATGTATTTAAGAGGCGCGGGGCAATATCACACGGCCCGCTGAAAACAGGTAACAAAACAAGCACGAATTGAGCAATCCGCAATGCTCAACAAACGCGTCTTTCGCAACAGAGTTGCTGAGGCGATATTAAAGCCTAGGAGATCATCGGATGATTGCTTCACCAAATAGGAAATACCGGTTAAAAAAAATAAGAAATCATTTTAATCCTTATTTACACTTTTTTGTTAAAGCGACAAAAAGACAACCATCTGTTGATCTGTCCGACATTCACTCAAAGATTTACAAGAATGGTCCTTGAATAGCTTCAAAGAGGGCAGGCGTGGTGGGAGAGAGAGAGAGAGAGAGAGAGAGAGAGAGAGAGAGAGAGAGAGAGAGAGAGAGAGAGAGAGAGAGAGAGAGAGATACAAGGTACACGTTGTGAGGAAAAGAACCACCGAGAAGGCGAATATTCAGTAACCAGTACTTCAGTATAAGAAGCACTGGTGGCGATTCCGTTCTGACTATTTTTATACAAAACAAGGCCTAATTCATTAGTTCTATTATGGCATCAAAAACGAATAATATGATGTTGCCACTTTTATTACTACTACTAGTGCATCAACATCATCATCATTATTGTATTATTATTATTATTATTATTATTATTATTATTATTATTATTATTATTATTATTATTATTATTATTATTATTATTATTATTATTATTACAGCCCGGTTTATAAAATGCTAAATGCTTTGGTGCTTTACTCTGTTGCTCCTAAACTGATTGTCGTTAAGCGATCACCACAAGGATACCTCCAGACTATCACAAAATTTAAAACGAATCTCTTTCCACCGTGACAGACCTTCCATCAGTCGCGAGCTACGTTGGCCTTGTTTGTTATCTATAACCCTGTTCTTTGATTAGTTCGATTTTTTTTTTATTTCTCAGTATGATGGCCCTAAAGCTTATAAAACGTGATGCAGTTAATATAAATCAGCTCTGACCAAATATACAATGTTTTTATTGCACTCTCACAAGGCAGGGAATTCACATGGTACCGAGATCTTTTAATATCGTGTCGCAATACTGAATTACGTCTGTTTCATCCTGGCTTCGATTGCTGATTTATTATTAAAAAATTTTTAGGGAAAAAATACAAAAAGAAAATTGTGTCAGAAATGTGAAAAGCAGGAAGTTAATTTTATTTGATCACGTTTAACGTTAAGCTTTGCAGGTAATTATGTACAACGTATATAACAATGTAGTCAACACCACGAAAGAGAATTATTTTCTTTGCTCTTGAGCCACATAAAAAACTCTCATGTCCAGTTGACCTCCGCTGAATTAATTTGCGTTTTGGCGAGAGACAGGTAACCGCGGATTCAAAACCAGAAATAGACCATAGTCACAATAAAGCAATCCACAAACTTCGCACGCATTTGTACCACATAATAGGGTGCTGGCTAAAAAGGGAAGCTGAATCGAGATAAACACAGAGATGCTTAGACTTAAAAAATACTTACTGATCTCTTGATCTTGCAGCAATAAAAATGCTGATACAATGACAAGTAGAAGCCCGGTAAAATTTTCAAAATTTGCTTTCCAAAACACTCAGACCGTTCTCAAATTTTAGAAATCGGTGGGAAAAAAAAGAAGTTTATTCAATAGAAAAATAAATAAGGTATAGAGGTCTAGCGCCGGTTGTTCTTTTACTGTCTAAATCTCAACTCAATGGCGGAGTTATTGGAAGAGCCTGTTCTGTATTTTGGATGAGTTGAATTTTATATTTATATAAAATCCATGAATTTTTTAAGTAAACTGCATGTAAAGTCACTTGATTATTCATGTCTATTAATAAAGCATACCTCGCAACATAAAAGTATTTTCTACACCTCGTCAAGATAGCACTTTCGTGGTGCTGGATGGGAAGGTAAATTGTTGATGCTGTAATCAATAAAAGAAACTTTAAACCCAAAACCAGACATCGACGCGAGGAGTTAAATCCAGATAAGACATATTAAGAAGTATTCAACCAAAGAGTGACTTGACTTAATATCAATCTCTGTGAAAGTCGGACAGCGCAACAAGCTGACCTCTTCACAGGACACTCAAGCAGCAGCGCCTGAAGTGACCGTAGCTCAGTAAACAGTAAGGGAAGAACCGGAACCTCAGTCAGCATGAATTGAACACCCAGCCTGTATCATAAAGAGCCCAGCACCGAAATCTAAGTGGACAAGACAAAACACAGGTCCCTAGGCACATGAAGTGTCCACTCTTATAATAATACTTCAAGACTCGCCCGGTGTGAATGACTCGACTCGCACACATTACAGTCCTAGTTAGTCTACATGCTCTTTAAGACCAGTACAGCCTACACATTGCATTAAATAGATTTTTCAGAAGTCGGATTCTCTCAGAGAACATTGAGCATAAGAATTACAAATCAATAAGTATCACCTGCATTTCGGTAAACAGCTAGCAAAACGATCAACAAGACTTGGCAGCTTTAAAATTTTGTGGATTCTACTACTACTACTACTACTACTACTACTACTGCTGCTGCTGCTGCTGCTGCTGCTGCTACTACTACTACTACTTTTGCTGCTATTACCACTACTACTACTACTACCACTACCACTACTAGTAGTAGTAGTGTTAATAACAGCAGCAGCAGCAGCAGTAGCAGTAGCAGTAGTAGTAGTAGTAGTAGTAGTAGTAGTAGTAGTAGTAGTAGTAGTAGTAGTAGTAGTAGTAGTAGTAGTAGTAGTAGTAGTATGTTTTTGCTTTAGAAGCATACAGCTGGCACATATTTTTTTCTTTAGCATTCATTTTCTTCACAGCTCCAGGAGTGGGATATTTGATGCATAATTTTCCAATAACTTTGAAACTGATGTAGAAAATATCTTCACTCAATAATAATAGTTACTGAAAATCTCAAAATGATGCCTCTAAAAATCATGGCTTTCATCGTAACTTCATATTACTTAGTTCCTGTTACGTCACGACTTTCATTACTTTAGAGCGCTCTAGTGCTTGCGGTACTACTACAGGCTCGGTCACACGGTCACGACAAACAAATCCAGAACAAGCGGAGCGATAAGCCTTTCCTCTTAGAAGTCCTCATGGGAGACAGCCTGTGGTGACAATTTTCTTGTCCCACGCTCCCAGCCTCATCGACTCAATGCAAATTTGTACAGACAAGTCAGGGAGGGGTGATTCGTCGTGAGACATCGAACAATGAGGAAAGGACGAAGGGTAAATTGGGAAAATTTATAGTATAGATCTAATTATGGAACAGGCGGATCGGTGAAACATCGGTGAGATAAAGAATTCAGTTCAGTAGTGCACAAACTGCGGAAAACGTTGGCGCTACTTGTTATACGTTAGATCATCCCAGACAAAGGAAAGGAAAGCCAAAAATAAGAACCAGTGAGGTTAAAACTCGCATCTCCGAAAATTGACTTGCAATATTTGGAGATAGAGATCAAGAAAGAGAAGACGCCCGCCTTTCAAATACGGGATATCTAAATAAACCTAGTTGATCCCGCGGACGAAATCCAATAGAGTTAAGGACTGGAGAGGGCCTGAAGCCGAGAAATTAGTAGAGCGATGGGGCGGGAGGGACAGGGAGCGGCCCATGGAGGAGAATAAGAGGTGCAAAACTGAACCCATAAGGAAAGAGATAGGGAAGCATGCGGGTTATAGTTCAATAAACGGCAAGGAAAATAATTCTTGATTCACCGGGCATGTGTCAAATCTAGCATACCTATGAGAAACACGAGACACTGGAAACCAGGGGAACGCTTCAGATTTAGGACTAGATGTCGCCCCTCTGTTCAGAAAAGGACAAATTCGTGTTACTGTGTGAGGATCTCCCCGTTACATACTATAAAAGAAACTTGAGAACTGGTGGGTAAAGAATGATATAACAAGAAGAAAACCCTAGATTCAAGCAAATGATTGTAGGTACGGATGGCCACTACTTCAGTGTGTGGACAGAGAGCGAGAAACCGACTGATAGAAAGAGTGATAGCTAAAATCCTAAATGCAAATAATAAAAGTATGTGCAAACCTCGCTGTATTTCATATCGTTGTAGGTGTCACAAACCCATCTGTCTCACGTTAGAGCCAGAGGGAACTCGGTTTATTTACAGTACGTTGTTAGTGGGTGTTTCTGGTCGTTAAGGTTGAAACAGGGAACAAAAGTAAAGGAAGAAAATATTTTTTATCCTTGATGAGGTGAATTTAACAATGCATTTTGGCGATTTCAGTGGCTAATTTAATTCTGAATGAAGACTGTTTTAGTCCTTGAAGACGACCATATCTCGCATTTCAAAACGGCCAATCATGAAATTTTGGCCTTATGAGAGGAATAATAATCAAGAGACACAACCAAAAATGCTTAAATTTCGTAAGCGATATTCCATTATGTATCATTGTTATTACTTTAGCAACAACAAACACCACGTTGCAGAGGTATTTGATTTATACTTTTCTTGTTTCCTTCAATATTGCCATTCAACTGAAACATGAAAAGGAAGGAGACAGAGACAGACAGAGAAGAGAGAGAGAGAGAGAGAGAGAGAGAGAGAGAGAGAGAGAGAGAGAGAGAGAGAGAGAGAGAGAGGGAGGGTGTGTGTATGTGTGTGTGTGGGTATCACTCCTGGTCTTAACTCACAAGTACAATCATGTTTTAATCAGCACGTCTGCCTAATCAAATCAGACACCTGCGAGTTTTAACACTTTATACTAATGAAAAGGTTTTAATGAATAAGAGTACATTTTCAATTAATTCTCCGAACCCGTGTTTAGTTCTCGTAACACGAATGTATGTGGAAGAACTGCCGCGTAACGGATAAACTAGACCTGCATGGCATGGAGCGATACCAGCTCTGGGGAATAAAAGCCAGGAAGATTCAACACAAGAAACGTTCATGAATACTAATATGTCATTTGGGATAAATTTAATCTGCGCGATCCACTTCCAAAGGACGCCTACCCATACAGAAGGCTTAAAGTTATTTCCAGCAGCACCACGCCACTCTGCTATAATGGAAATTTTAAACTTTTGAGACTCTCGAAAACTTAAAAAAAACACCCGAAGTTCAATACGCCGCTCCACCGGGTCAGATAAGGAGAATAACCTGAAACACTTGCACTATTTTTAGATAAGAAGAGAAACATTTCTCTTCTATCCTTGAAGAGAAGAAGACATTGACTAAAATGTAAAATTTGAAATTATTTCGAAAAAGAAGTGACACAATTTCTTTTTCCAGTTGATCGATCATCATATATATAGCAAAACGTTAGTTTTTAGGGAGTTTACATCGTTATACTTAGTACAAGAGTGAACACTTAATCTTTGTGGTTGAAAGGGAGAGAAAACTCCATAGCATACTAGAAGAGAATGAAAACAAACACTTTCTCAGTCGCAGCAAAGACGAAGAAAGCAAACGCCGTGATTCAGGAGAACAAGAGAAGAAAGAGATGCGTTAGTCACCAATTGGTAGGGTCCATTTTGTTTTAAAACGCAGAGAATATTGGTTGAAAATAAGAGGAGAGATGGTGGGGACAATGTTTACATTTAAAATAAGAAAAAAAAGGAAAATCGCTCTTTCAGGTTTAGAGTCCTTGCCTTTAGAAAGATGAAGATAGATTCATTTTTAATGTCGAACTGTCTCTGGGTTTAAAACTCCATTTTCGTCGTTTTAAAACTTGAAAGCGAAACCTCCAGGAGAGTGGCGATGAAAAACATCAACAAGTTGACTTTTAACGGAAAATTGTTAAAAAAAAAAAATAGATAAGAGATAGTGACTTTGGGAACAGGAAATTAAAAATTTTGGCTAAGATAAAGAAAAAACACAGGTAGTTCCTTGATTGTGCGAACTGAAGTGATATTGCTGGTCGGATCTATAGCCACTTACTGTAGATTAAGATCTTAATCAAGGCGAACAGTTCACATTGTCCAGTAATTAATTACTCACAAAACTGTCTTTCTGCCACTCGCTCATTCTCTCTCTCTCACACACACACACACACACACACGTTTGCTATTACATATAAACTGCTGCCATACTCTATACTTATTTCCAAGAAAATTATTTTATCATTGGGGAGAGAGAGAGAGAGAGAGAGAGAGAGAGAGAGAGAGAGAGAGAGAGAGAGAGAGACAGAGACAGAGAGTAATCTCATGTAAAATACAGCCACTCTCTACATTTTCAGAGAAATTATTAATTTAGTCACTGGAGAGACAGGCATACAGACAGGGAGTCGCCAAGACAAATAGAGAGACAGACAGACAGACAGACATACAGGAAGAAGCACAGAGAGAGAAAGAGAGAGAGAGAGAGAGAGAGAGAGAGAGAGAGAGAGAGAGAGAGAGAGAGGGGGGGGGGGGGGAAGGGAGCACGTTCTTTGTTTCGGGAAAAGCAAAGGTCATTAGCAAAGAAAAAAAGCAAACGCGCGGATCGTATCCACAAGGAAGAAGAAATGTAGAATGTAAAAATGTAAAACTTTCCCTCTAGCCTTGAAGGCACCGCGGACCAGAGATTTTAGGGGTCTTTTTTTTCCGCAATGCCCATGTTGTCTCCCGTTTGCGACACTTCCTGTTTTGTTTTGTTATTCTTTATACCTCCATTGGTATCAGTGATCGGAAAGATGGCGGCCGAGGGTGACCAGCAAGTGATTATAAAATGACAACACGTGTGGGTTGTTTATTTTACAGATCTATATCCGAATATCATTGATCCAACAAACATCCTATATCTCTATATGGGACGATGAAATCAAAATTTTTATTTGAGCTCAACTAGACAAAATCAGTCTAAACGATGACAGATAGCTGTGGCAGTCATGACATTATTTAAATCTGCCTACACTTCGATTACAGTACATGTATGACCTAAAAATCATCATATTGCAAGCATTTGTAACCCTTGTAATATGATATATGCGGGAAAGATGCTTCGTTGTGTAAGTCAGCACAACCAAGTGCAGTATTGCTGCGTTCTCTGACGGGTTACTTTACTAAGGTAAATGAACACCACTGTTTATGAGTCCCACGTTTATTTGTTTGAATGTCGGACTCTGGAAAAAAAAAGATTTTAATTACCGATAACGGGAAGTTCGCGTGTTTTTCTGATCTGCCGAGGACGGCATAACCTCTTCAACAAAAACTACATGTAACCTCTTTAATTAAATATGGATAATAAGAGTGAGACTTTGAGAGAGCAAGAGAGAGAGAGAGAGAGAGAGAGAGAGAGAGAGAGAGAGAGAGAGAGAGAGAGAGAGAGAGATAACGCTAACGTAACACATGGCTTTAAGGCAGGTCAGTACTATCTTCAAACATGGTATTGAGTGAGAGATAAGACAGCCTGAAACAATCTCTATCTTCTTCGCCAGCCTGTTCCGTTTCATTCACAAATAGTTATGTGAGCGAGTGTAATGTTTTTTTAAACTTCTCTCCAAAAAACAACAGCATTTTGCACTTTATTTTTCATAATAGAAAAATTAACCCTAAAACTGCACAAATCTACCTTACCTTAGGTTATGAATATGCATGTATGTTTTTTTTTATTGTTGAAAAATGAAAAAAATATAACAATAATTATTAAAAGGTCTGAAACAATATATTCCGGTTATTTGTATACAGCTTTGTTTTCCTTCTCCTTTAAAACTCTACACTTGCAATTAAGTCACTACCAAGATCATGACATTTTGTTCAGTATCATCTCAAGCACCATAAAGATTCGCTTATTTTATAATGACAATCAAGATTGAAACCGCAAGAATTTATACTGTTAATGTTATAGTTAGGAGATCGTTTGTTCACGACTTGAGACGTACAAACCTGACTTGAAAATCGCTAATCGAATCTGGCGAATAATTTTTCTTCTTATCCTGTTATGAATAACACAAAGAATAGCAAACTTAAATATTTAGAAATAGAAAGTCTATAAACGTTATGACACACGAAAGGTAACAATCCATTTTCGTTTCCTCCGAATTAACGCACAGTCATGATAAAAGTCAATCAGATGTAACTGAAAGGTAAAAACATCCGTGAGCCATACCGTCAGATGTGCAACACATTTTTCTCAAGGCTAAGTATAGATCACATCCAAACAGAAGCCCCAGATGAAGTGCACTAGAAAAGTCTAAATTACAATTACACTTTCAGAGCCAGGGAATCTAGATCTATAATTCTGTCTGACCCGGCCTAGATGAAAGAGCTGGAATCGACCAGGCGAATAACGATGTCACTTCACTCACGTGTCGCGCTCTCTCCGCCACTATGCGCCACACATAGTACACACACACACGCTAACTCCGCCACTCTGCGCCACACATAGTACACACACACGCTCTCTCCGCCACTCTGCGCCACACATAGTACACACACACGCTCTCTCCGCCACTCTGCGCCACACATAGTACACACACACGCTAACTCCAGCGACTCGCTTGTCTCCCGCCAGGTAAACTGGCAATGCTCGGCGACCTGGGACAAGGCGGGATTATACCTGTCCACCGCCTGAATTGATTATGCTGAATTTACTAGTCTGTCTCAAAACAAGATTTCTCGACAAATCTGACGGACCACGAAACAAAATCAGGGAGGATCTAGCGAAACCTTGAAATTGTGTAAAGAAAAAAAAAAAAAGCTGTGATAATACCTTTCAATATCCGAATTTGGTGCAACATTCAATTTATTTGTGTGGAAATACGTTGGAAAAATCGGAGACTAAGACAAGAAGGCTGCAGTCTGAATAAAAAAATTAACGTCTTTTTTCAGTCACCAAGATTGTTCGATGATTATCTCTATTCTGAACACATCTATCGAGCATGCACCAATGGATCCAAACTAAGTACTCTGTGCATTTTTATAAAATTCAAACGTTAACAGCACCAGAAGAAACCTGTGAGTGTTGGTGCTAACAAAGTCATGATGACAGATTGTCTCATAATCATCCTGGTTAGGCCTAGAGATCAAACTCAAAGCACAAAATGTGGAGACGAGCTTTAGCACAGGGTTATTTTAGCACAAATCCCTTGGTGGACCTGCGCAATGGAACGATAGAAAAAGCATAAAATTTAAATCATTGACGAGGCGGAACAGCCCAAATCTACTGCTTTTCGAGCGTTTCGTTGTTTTGTTTGTTTTCTACCTCACGTGTTTCCTGCCTGCGGTCGTTCAAGCATGATTTCTATTGAATTAGGCCTGGGTTTGGGTAGAGAAATGAATAGAACTAACCAGCGTCCATAGAATTAGGCCTAGATATATGTAAGTAGTAAACAAAAGCAGTCTCAAAGAAACGAGGTACAGACCCCCTGAACTAAATTTTCCTAATCACCATCAAAGCTGCGGGAAATAAAGCATAGTTTTTTACAAATATATTTTGTATTTTTTTTTTTTACATAACGTACTTCTACAGTTACTGGCATTATAGATGATGGAAAAAGCATTGAATCTTCTTACACAAGAGGATAGAAAGCTCTTAGGCAGTTATTCCTCTTATCATATTCGCTGCATCAGCGTTATTTTTTCTTAAAGCTGAAAGGCAAAAAAAAAAAATGTCGATATTGAGACTAATAAAATTGTTCTGAGCTTAATACAACCACAATCTTAGGGACCTAAGAACACATTTTTGCAGATCAACTCTACGAAAAGATTGTATTATATCAAATCCTTAAACGCTTCAACCTCAACAAGAAGTGTAAGGAGATGTGTAGGAATCTGACGAGGTGTTTGGTATGGTTGCTTATTTGCGGGACTCGTATTTATCAAAGACATCCATCTCATGCTTAGCTTGTACACCAGGACTTTCTTTAGAAATTCAGGATATAATAGGTGAAAGATTGAACTGCATAGGGGATCTTTAGAAATTTAAGCCGCGGAGAAAGAAAAGTTGTATCGCGCAAAACACGTGGATTTTCTCATTTTAAATGCATGAGAATGGTATTATTGCTGTTGCTTTGTTGTTGCTACAATTATTATTATTATTATTATTATTATTATTATTATTATTATTATTATTATTATTATTATTATTATTATTATTATTATTATTATTATTATTATTATTATTATTATTATTATTATTATTATTATTATTATTATTATTATTATTATTATTATTATTATTATTATTATTATTATTATTATTATTATTGTGTAACTATTTTTTTTTTTCGCCGCACATCCGTTAAAGTTAAAATCGAGTTTAGATTTTACATTTTTATTTCGCTTTCGAGATTTTGAGCTGCTGGCACGGCGTTATCACACGCTGCGGTGATTTTAACATTGACTTCAAAGGAGCAAGGAAAACTATTTTATAAAAAATATAAATGGAAAGATAAGTTTATGCCCCAGTATTTGTGTGTGTGTGAGAGACACACACACACAGAGAGAGAGAGAGAGAGAGAGAGAGAGAGAGAGAGAGAGAGAGAGAGAGATAGGGGGGGGGGGGGGAAGCGAAAGATTGATAAATAAAAGCGAATGGGAGAAAAAGAGTGAAAGAATAAGACTGAGGAGAAAGAAAGGGTAAAAGAGGTGTTCATGTGTGTGTGTGTGTGGGGGGGGGGGAGTCAGAAGGTTATGTTTTGATGTTGACAACAAATAGCTTCTGTTTACATTGGACTTAAAAACGCTACAGTTAGCATCCTAGTTATGAAACTCTAAAGGTTGATATGTATTATTAATGGAGCAGATGAGAACATTATTAGGAAAAAAAGGAATATACTATAAAACAAGGAGAAGCAAGCTAATAAAATGATAAATTACAGGTAAGCTAACAGAAGAGAGCACGAGGTAATATCATACGCCCCGAGTACCCGAGGCCAATGAGTCGACCTTTGTCAACATAGAAATGTGCACGCAAGTCAGTTTCTCGCAAGTGCTCGGAACATCTGTCACTATGCATGCAGCGCATTTCGACAAGAGGACTGTCAGCTAAACAGTTTCTATAGAGTACCGGTACATAGAAGTTGAGTAACAGCCAGCACTTCTTTAGCGAACACGCTGATTCCCAACCATTGTGTTGTTAAGTGTGTAATGTTTACTATCAAAGTGGTTGCAGCAGGCAAACTAATATACTACTAATGTTTACTGCAAAATAAGCAATACCAGTACTTCTCTTTGAGGCGGGAGAGCGAGCGAGAGAGAGAGAGAGAGAGAGAGAGAGAGAGAGAGAGAGAGAGAGAGAGAGAGAGAGAGAGAGAGAGAGAGAGAGAGAGAGAGCGAAAGAAATGAGCTGCAGCAGCTGAACAACACCTGCATTGGATAAGCTTGCCCCATATATAATCACAAAATCTCGTAAAAAAAAAAATACTATAATATTGTTTTCCTCACAATAACCATACTGGTATTCCTCATTATTACCTGACTCGAATCTATCTCTGTCGTAACGCATCAACGACGCATTAATGGCCAGATTTACTACGTTATTGAATTAAAAAATGCTGATATCTAATAGGCCGAACACAAG
Source organism: Elysia crispata (assembly GCA_033675545.1). Lineage (NCBI taxonomy): Eukaryota > Metazoa > Mollusca > Gastropoda > Plakobranchidae > Elysia > Elysia crispata. The sequence continues at coordinate 158,011 of JAWDGP010003357.1, read as the reverse complement.
TCGCTTAATATCTTAGTCAAATTCTAGGTCTATACAGTTGTGGGCGTATAGAGCTTTAAATGGTTTACGCTCGTGCAAGTTTTACATACAGCTAACGCAGTAAGGAACCTTGCTACAGAGGGTCACAAGCGGATGACTTTTGTGGCAGAGCAGATTCAATGGGATCAATGCAAATATATTGGGGATGGGGATGCTAGCGGGGTGCGGGAGGAAATAAAAAAAAGAAAGATTTGAAAACTTAAAAGCTTTCATAGTGACGTTTTTTAGGGCTTGATGTTGTAATTTATAAATAAAGTGCTTTTATGATCAAGTACAGTTTGACAACGTTAATTAAAAGTCAAGAGCAGCTGGTGAAGCATCGAAAAAGACACTAGTGGAAAAGTTATGTGGGGTTGTGTGTGGGATGTTGGGGGGGGGCTGAGAAAGAGAGCGACAGATAGATATATTGAGAGAGAGAGAGAGAGAGAGAGAGAGAGAGAGAGAGAGAGAGAGAGAGAGAGAGAGAGAGACAGACAGACAGACAGACAGACAGACAGACAGACAGACAGACAGACAGAGACAGAGACAGAGACAGACAGGCAGTCAGGAACGCAATAATAGTAGTGACACAGATTCAAACAGTCAGACTGGCTAAGAAGAAAAAACAAACAAACAAAAAAAGATATTTGTGATTCTCTGTCAGAACTTACGACTTGTGTAGGCTGTGACCCAAACACAAATAAATTAATTCAATCTTTCACCCCCATTAATGGCCTATTTAAAAAAAATGGAGTATCCAGACTACATTAATAGCTACCTTCATCCTATGGTTAACTTCGGAACAAAGAAAGAGCTACCTACTCTCCATGAATTTACGAATTTCAATTAAAGTGAATAAGACAGAAGTAATGATGGGTGAGGCTTTAGTCAAATTACAAAGGTTTTTTTTTAATGCGCATTTCTTATGAAGAGAGGCAATATTAAAGAAAAAACGTGCATAATGATCAAAATTAAAAATTCATCATATCTTTACACAAAACGAAATAGAAATTACTTAACCTACAACAAACTGTCGCCCTTTTGCTTATGTAACTAGAGCATCATTTTACGATTTATTAGGCATAAAAGGACAGCTCAACATAATTTTGAAAAAAAAAATGTAAATAAGCGGTCTATAATAATTGTCTTCAGGTTTGTGGTATTGTTATCAGATTTCAAAGAATGGCTTATTTTCTTTATTGAACTGACACAAGTAACAGGGACTATAAATTTATATAATTATATACCTCGCACCGACTGACTTGCGCAGAATCTCGGGTGTTACAACTCAAACTGGTGTTTCAGGAATGAATTTCTGAGCAACACCAGTACAGAGTGTCATGGTTTAGGTAAGCTGCTTTCAATAAATCAGATCCAATGACGATGTCTAAAATCAGCCGATGCTCTGTGACATGTCATTTGAATATCCACTCAAAACTAGCTGAACAAAACTAAAGCTTGAACTAAAACAAAATTAAATTATCACATTTGAGAATTAGTACAGCAGCAATTGACTTCATTATAATTTTGAATTTCTGACAGCGTCGTGTTGCTCTTGAAATAATTACAGAATATTTTTTGACGCGTGACCAATTTAACCTATGTGAACTGTTAAATTTGTTCACTTGGAAACGTTAACCATTTTGACTCCAAGTTTTGAAATAAAACATCCTTTTTAGATAATCTTTTTTGCATAATGTTAATTTTGGGAGCTATTAGAATAAGATGCACATAAGATAGAACACACAGAATTAACACAGCCAAATAAAGACGTGTTTTCGCAATTTTTTTTTTCCAAAATATTTTAATCAGTTTAAGATACATCAGTAAAAAAGAATTTCCAGACAGCCTGAACAGGCAAGAACAAAACGATACGTAAAATGAACTTTTCAAAGAAAAAATCGTACATCTACTCCTAAAATCAAAATATTTTGCAAAAAAAGAAGTAGAGCGTATTACAATAGATAAGAGTTCTCTGAATACGATGTGAAAGATCATAAAAAAAACTTGACATTTTTGCTGCCATGCACCTCAATGAACTGAATAAGAATGCCTCTGCTCAATGCATCTTGCCTGATGGCAATGGCCAGATGACAAAGAACGGCTGCCCTCAGATCCGAAATCTCATCCTGGTGAAGGTTTCAACCAAACTGTCATTATTATTAAACTTAAGTTAGGTAGTTTTATTTGGCCAGCTGTGTCCTACCTAACACAATCTTGTGTGCTGGAAATGTCCAAGATCTTCTTGCAGTGGGAGGTCTATAAATATCATATATCATCATTACACCATAGACGAATACCGAAAAAAAAAAACATATCATGTGATTTGCAATCATCTAACTTTTCTTAGTTTTTTCAGCGACAAAAAATTCAGAAACAGTCACTGAATCCATTGAGGAATCATACTTCATACTGTGCTTTCTTGTTTTCCTTTTCTCTTTGTGTGGGTGTGTGTTTGCAATGAATTAGGGCCTTTATTTGTGCGTAACGTTCACTCTATTAAATGAAAAAAATGGGCCGGGGTCAAACCAGATAAAACGAAGGCAATATAGTGAACAACTGCTGCAAATGTTGTAAGACTTTAAGTCTATGAAAGTAATTTTTTAAACATAAATTTACACTATTTTATAGAAATAATATCGAGAAATAACAGAAAGTTATGGACCGTAGAATTGAGAATAACTGCTACCTTGAGGTATGCGTTGATGTAGGTAAGAACATGGAAGAGATGTATCAGTGTGGCAGAGATTCGAGTACAAATACATACAAGAGTGAGCACACTTGTATTTCTCAGCCAAGAATATAATATAGTATTCCAAATCTCACTGTTTCAGTTCTTATGGGAAATAACAAAAATCTTCACCAGTCATGGAGATATAAACAAATAATGATAATGAAGGTTTTTCTCTTGATTATACTGAATTGGTTTAAAAAACAGCAACAATGCTCTCTCTCTCTCTCTCTCTCTCTCTCTCTCTCTCTCTCTCTCTCTCTCTCTCTCTCTCTCTCTCTCTCTCTCTCTCTCTCTCCCTCCCTCCCTCTCTCTTATTGCCTTTCTGCGTACACATGCATATGAATAAAATTACACGTATACTTTTTCCTGTCTTTATTTATTACTTATGACCTCTATTTTTCTTTCCATTTTTTTCGGCTTTATTCAGAATGGTTATAGGAGCGCCGCATAACTTAATCGATAGAGAATTGGGTCGACAGTAAGAAAATCATGCGTTTGATCCTTGTTTGATAATATCACGGTCAAATCTGATTTAATCGCCCAAATTAATGACAAGGTGGAAAACCGCCATCTTTAAATTACGTGCTTTGGAAAATTAGGAGATATAAAAAACTGAGTAAATAGTTATTACAATTATGAGAAATGGGTTATAATCGGTGCTACGGACACAAGTCTGATTCCCTTGAAAATTACACACCTACAAATGACTTTTCACGTTTATCTTATACCTTCTATGTATTTCTTGACATTACTGAGGACAACACACGAAACGAAGCCTCATCTCAATATTGTAGGCAGACAAAAACAGAGAGAGAGAGACAGAGAGAGAGAGAGAGAGAGAGAGAGAGAGAGAGAGAGAGAGAGAGAGAGAGAGAGAGAGAGAGATCGAAGTTCAGCAAGGGAGAGAATAGTAATAAATCATCAAAATTAACTTTTACTGATTACTTCCCTTGGGTGTCTCTCTGAAAGAGAAGTTTTTCAACGTTTAAAATAACGTTCTTCACTCATTGAATTTATAATACGCGTGAAAAGCAGCGTTGAATTTTGATAAATAGAAAAGAATTGACGTTAATGAACCCGCATAGGTGAACAACCTCGATGGTGCCTTCCTTTCAAATAGATTCAACCTTAGCACATGTCAAATATCCGAAATAGGTGCTAACCTTTATACTGAAAATTCTTTCCTGGTTTACTAGCTCTATAGTGAAAAAAAAACAAAAAAAAAAAAAACGCACACACACAGAGAGATTAGAACAGTCCTTATAATGCAGATTTTATTAAAATTTAGATAAAGGCTTTAAAAAAATCATACAGAAAGAAAGGAACGAAACTTCTCGAAGCAAATCAAGAGGTATCGCTTGTAAAAGAAATCATAATTTTATGAAGCTTTGGGATTGGATTGTCTATACAATTACAAGAAAGTTATTTACAAATCTTTAGGGCCCATTAAATGCTTTTCGTCAATATACGGTAAAAGCATCAAATGTGAAAAATAAAACTTGTTCATAGATAGCAAATTTTTATTCATGTTAATAAATGTTTATATGGCAAAGTAGGAAAATGTTATTTACATTATTTAGATTATTTGTTGCGTTTGTCATTCATAGCGAATTTTTTGCGAATAGCGAAAATATCCAACCAATGATGTGAATATTATCTCTTACTATCCTTCATTGATCTTCTCTCTCTCTCTCTCTCTCTCTCTCTCTCTCTCTCTCTCTCTCTCTCTCTCTCTCTCTCTCTCTCTCTCTCTCTCTCTCTCTCTCTCTGCCTTTCTCTCATTCTCTCTCAATCTCTCACTTTCTCTCTCTCTTTCTTTTTCTCTCGTGTTTACTTTTTTTGTCTTTGTTTCTTGATTTCTGTTTCACGAATTTCCTTCCCCTCTTTGTATTTTTCCCCTCCAAGCCGCCTTATTTGTCAATGATTTCTCCAGACTAAGAGTTAACAGACGGACTGAGACTGATCGGCTTAACCTCAGTGGGCGTTTGCTGGTTGGAGACAGACCCATTGCACATCTTGGAGTCGCTGGAAGATTGTTGGCGGCTGTTCTCGGCAGTTCTCGGAGTTCCCGCGGGGCGTGGCTTCAGCGTGAGCCTCACGCTGCTTCTCTTGGACTTGGTGTCCTGCGGGTCATAGAACACGTCATCCGACTCAATGATCAGATCGTCCAGGCCGGAGGAGACATCACTGGACACACGCAACACTCGCTGATTACAAGCTGGTGAGAGGCTGAAGTTACTGACAATAGTTTTAGGAGAACTATGTGTTACTCCTGTTTTGTGTATTACAGGTTTATTACTGGGAGGTCCATTTGCGATATCCTTGACAGTCGTTAGCAGACCTTGATCAGCGGTGGCACTGGTGGCCAAGTTGATTTGATGACGGGAAGGGCAAAGATTCGTTCTGGGACTGATGCTGGGGACACTCACGGCTATCTGGGCATCACCTTCAGACTCAGTGAGTTTAGGATGCTCATCTGGGTGTGGCTTTAAATCGCCAAATACGGCATGTTTTATCGGCAGATTCACAAGACCATTTTGACGCTTTAGATCATCAGATAGAGGGGAACCAATGGAAGAATTCTTGCCAGTCGCCATATCGTGAGAAGCTGAATCAACAAGCTTACAGTTGGCGTCACCGGCCACTTCCTTATGCTTTACGACGGTAACTTGAGGCGTTGAGCTTTTGGTAAAGCCATTCAGACATTCTCCATCGCTTTTCTTCTGATCATGGTCTCTAACTAATGCAACATCTGCACAACGCTCATCAGGAGCGACCAACTTTGAAGTGACTGGTTTTGTATCACTGTTAGCCGCCTCTTCGGCAGTTTCAAGAGACTCGTGTGATTGGTCACGTACTGACGGAAGAAGTTTCGGTTTCTGGTTTGTAAAAGAAAACAAGAAAGAAAAATTTCAGAAATGTGATAAGATTAAATTAGCGCTAAAAACTAACAAATAAAATGTTTCCTCATAACAGTTAAAAATACGCCAAACCATTATTTCCTACAATTCTATCTCGTTGAATTTATATTAAATCCGCACGACTGCTCTCCTCCCTCCCTTATAAAAAAATATGATACAAGTCATGAAAATAAGGCATTTAAATTGAGAAAAAAAAAACAACAAAAAAAACAAAAGTAAACATCGTAAAACTGAGAGGAACTTAAAATATAAATCGGTATCGATTGAATTCATCAAAAAAGTATTCCCCCCCAAGGAAAAAAAAAGATAGAAGAGGAAAGTACCAACAGATAAAAATGTAAGAAAGCAGATTAATCAATTATTTGATTTTTTAAAGAATATGAGTAATATCGAAAAATTAATTTAAAAAAAAAGAATGAAATAAGGAGAAAGAAAAAGAAAAGGTAACTTTATGAGAAAAAGGATTGATTCATGTGATGATGATGATGATGATGCTCTTGATTATGATGATGATGATAATGATGATGATCATGATGACAATTAATGTGATGAGGGTATTGGGTGCGTTAAACGTAGAGATGACAATGATGATATATCAAGTGACAGCGAAGATGATAAAGATGATGCTGATTGTTGCAGACGTGCTGCTAATATCGATGGTATTCATCATGACGGTTCAAAAGTAATTATGTTGATGAGAGGGATGCATATGAAAACCACTTTTCGGTTATAGATCGAAAATGTAGAGAGAAAAGTGGGAGATGCTATTAGAAACGAAAAAGAGGAGAGAAAAAACAGAGGCCGAGATTGACCTCCCAAGCGATGACATTCCAAAGACCACAGCCGTGACTTACCCTGGGAAGGAGTGTGATGGTACGAGAGCTAGGAGGTTGAGAGCATTCCCATCTTGCGTGCGTTGTTGGAGATGTTACATCGAGAGCGTTACCACAGCCTGCCGGACCACGGCTAATGCAAGTGCGCGACTCAGGCACGCAATGCGCATTCAGAATGTGAGCGACTGTTGAGATGCCATCTTGTTATAGAGTGACATATATACGATAGGGCAAGTGCGCATGCTCAGACGAAAGCTGGTCCAGAAGAATCGAGAGGTCCGAGATTACATGTTCTTGACTTAATACATATTTGGTTAGAGAGATGTCGCGATGCAATGATGTAATGAAGCCACATGCCAGGTTGAGTAGGTTATAGAACAAAACAGGCAGGAGAGAAAAGCTGAGTGGTGAATGTACGCTGGTTACGGAGATATCAGAGACCAATGCAATCGTATATTCTGTAAGCGATTATTGCATACATAGAGGTGAGCGAGAAAAAGAATACATTATTTACAAGAAAAAGAGAGAAAATTTAACGGAACAAACGATAACCCTGGAACTTGGATAAACCAAAATGCCAATAAAAAATAGCTTTGCTAATAATGCCTGCTATATTTGATAACAAACAACTCGTTAAAACTCTTTGAACGTTGCGCTTCATCCTGGAAAAAAATTTCTGTCTGATAATCAGTTGTTTTGGGTTACATCAAGTGGTAACCAACATTGATTTTAGACTTGTTGTTAAGATAAATCCAGGTGATGCAGCTGGAGTGACCTCATTCGAAATATCTATATTATTGCTCGTATAGTGCTTGCGTGAATTCGCAACACACGCACACATAAAGCGAACATTATTGCGGACCCTTAAAAAAAAAAGAAAAGACTTGTCATGAACGTTCAATAAAATTGTTAATTTTTCGTATCTCATTGCAATAAAGGAATGGCATAACTAAATGTAGTGCATGAAAAAAGGGCGAGGTTTATTTACAACAATTCTGAGAGAGAGAGAGAGAGAGAGAGAGAGAGAGAGAGAGAGAGAGAGAGAGAGAGAGAGAGAGAGAGAGAGAGAGAGAGAAAGTGATTAAATATAAACGCATAGAATAATGGAAACACCAATCAATATCATAATGAAAATGTAGTACTGATATTAATCAGTTAATGGCACCATAAATTCATATTTGTCCTGGTTATTTGTCTGACGTTGCTCAAGCGCTCTTTGATTCAAAATATTTAGAAAAAAAAAACAACAACATAAACTTGCCTGTAACTTATCACACTGAAGTTAGATAAAAGGGAACATTAAATCTTCTTGCGATCTAGATTACCCCTTCCAATGTGGGGACTGAACACAGTCTAAGATTTATAATGCAAGTCACAAGTCACAATGGCCCTGCCATGAGAATCTTAACAAAGGTGATCTAGATTACCCCTTCCAACGTGGGGACTGAACACAGTCTAAGATTTATAATGCAAGTCACAAGTCACAATGACCCTGCCATGAGAATCTTAACAAAGGTGATCTAGATTACCCCTTCCAATGTGGGGACTGAACACAGTCTAAGATTTATAATGCAAGTCACAAGTCACAATGACCCTGCCATGAGAATCTTAACAAAGGTGATCTAGATTACCCCTTCCAATGTGGGGACTGAACACAGTCTAAGATTTATAATGCAAGTCACAAGTCACAATGACCCTGCCATGAGAATCTTAACAAAGGTGATCTAGATTACCCCTTCCAATGTGGGGACTGAACACAGTCTAAGATTTATAATGCAAGTCACAAGTCACAATGACCCTGCCATGAGAATCTTAACAAAGGTGCAAAGAGGTAAGAATAATGAAGTAGTAATAATCCTCTCCCTTTCTCCTTTCATTGCCATTCTTACGTGTGAGATTTATGACGGTTGAAAAAAAAAAAACCGCGAAGATTGCCTCCAACCTTTATCACAACTTATGGTTGAATGTAAGAAACGTACAAAGAGTGCGAGTGTGTACATGATAGTCGTCGGTTTTCAAAGCGAGAACTAAGAAGACAGTACTCGACTTGAAGACAACCATGCATACCTAAGATGGTTCCTAGTGCACATGTGCAAAAGATTTTTACGTAACATAAAAGATGAAGAATGGATGGAAGAAAACCAACACGTAGAGCATAGTGCATCTGAAGGTTTGAGAGAGAGAGAGAGAGGGGGGGGGGATGGGAGGGAGAGACAGAACAAGAAGAAGAAGAGGAGGAGGAGGAGGACAGAGGGGATGGGGAAGGAAAGCAGTGAGAGAGAGAGAGAGAGAGAGAGAGAGAGAGAGAGAGAGAGAGAGAGAGAGAGAGAGAGAGAGAGAGATGCAGAGAATACTCTTATGAATTTTGCTGTTTGCTAATAAGAACTTTATCAGTTCCAGAAAAAAAAGTGTTCACATACATGTTCAGATGCGCAATTTTTAAAGTACAAAAAGAAGGATAACGCAAAAGAATGCAAAAAGAAATAGATTGTAATTCCAGACAGCCTTTGTTTATCATTCATCATAAAGTAAACAGCACTTGAGCAGAGCTATGCTACCGACATCAACTGAGATAGTCCTTGTCTCTTTGGCAAGGAATTTCTCTATAATTTTCCTGTCTTTTCTCCTGCATTTACCCGTATCTTTTCTTTTTTTTCCCATCAATGCGGGCATAAAGCATGCGTGCAAAAAAAAAAAAAAATAATCAGTGAATAAGTTATATCACCTCACCAGCTTATATATGAGGCCAAGATTAATTTAGTGGTAAGGAAAAGATAAAATGAATTAAAACCGCTAAATTGGGGGGAAAAACTTGTTAAAAAAATTCACCAACTGCGTCTTAAAACAGGAGAGATGGTGCTCACGAGAAAGCTAAATTATCAACCCGTCATATGGATAAAAATATATTATCACTTATTACAGCCATACCTGAATAATAAACAGCACTTTTAAGAGCGACGTGAGTGTTTTCTGAATGAATTTTGCCAGTATTATGTGGAGATAGGGCATGAGAAAGTTTTGAGAGCTTTTAGTCTGAATAAAGCAAACAGGCATGAGGAATACTTTGTAAACCAATGACCAAGTTCATTTTAAGCTCTAAAGCAGAAAGGTAGAAGAAAGAGATAAAAAGATAGACACAAATAACCCAGCCACATAATGAAAAAAAAAATTGAGTAAAAAAGATAGACTTACAAAGAGACAAATAGAGAGGGAAAGAGAGAGAGAAAAAGAGAGAGAGAGAGAGAGAGAGAGAGAGAGAGAGAGAGAGAGAGAGAGAGAGAGAGAGAGAGAGAGAGAGAGATAGTCAGGTAGAAAAGAAGGAAGCTTACAGCGAGAAAGAGACATAGAGCAACAGACAGAAAGAGTTATTCAAAAGCGAAATAGGAAGATTGTGGAAACAGATGCGATGACTCAGAGAAATCTAAATAAAAGAAGATTAACTAGATTGGTGGAGGAGATTTTTACGCACATTATATTTTTTTTGTTTTAATTTTCTTTTCTTAAATTTTCAACTCTACCGTGAACTGTTTAATGTTGAAAATAGAGCAAGAGGGTTCACTGAGAAAAGCTGCAGGCTCACCTTCGGTCAGCCTGTAAAAGATCCTATAATAGCCAGAAGACATATCTCTTTAAGTTTTTTTTTTTACTAACGACCAATACCTATGTCTAGATTCTTATTTTAAAATCTTCCAAACTTGCCTAATCCAAAACTTTTGTCTTGTAGAGGGTAAATTAGCCTTTTAAACCAATCTTTTATTTCATTTCGTCTTTGTTTCAAAACGAAAAAAGGTAAGGTATATATTGCATATCTAAACATGTTCTATTTGTGAAAAAAAAAAAAAACAAACAATGTTGGCATCTATGTGATAAAGAAAATCTTGCGGTTTTTCTATCTTACAGGAGGTTACCTTCATCCCTTGGCAATGACCTCATCTTGTTTCTTTTGGCAATGCGGTACGGGATTTCATCATTCTCTGAGAAGATACACGTGCCATGAGGTCTGAAACTGACTCACTCAGGAGTGTGATTTTCTCCTCTTTGATTGGTTTTCCCTCCTAAAGCACGCAGCGGGTATGCTCTATATTGTTCATGCTTTTCTCAACCGTTTTCAACTTCTTTATCAATCTGTTTTCTCTCACTATTTTTATTTCTTCATAATAATCTGGTTATATATTTGGTATGTCTGCAACTTGAAATGATGTATCTATGATCCACCCCTTTGTTCTTGTGACTAATGCTAAAAAAACACATCACATATCTTTATTTTATCACTGTTGGTTTTTGTTTTGTTTGATTCTCTGTTGTTTATTCTAAGAGCTCTAAAGTCAAATCTATCCTGAACATTTATGTTTTATCATCTTTAGATAAGTTTTTTTTGTCACTAAAAGACCCAAGCAACATCATACAATGTAAAAGTTTGAAAGTGATCGTGCGGACGTGCCACAGATGAAGAAAATAGCCATGCACATCAGCAAGCGAGACTATACTCAGCTCTGGTAGCAGTCTTTCTCGCCTTCTTTTGTCTTACACAAGTTCCTATCCCCGGAGCTCGTGTTAGGTTTATAGTTCAGTATTCTTTCCTTCTTTTTCCATTCCTTTAACCACTACATTTCTTTTTCATTACATTTCATGCATATAAGAAAAACATCTTGTACTATATATTCCTTTCACTTCCCATCAGTCGCCGCCATTTACCTCTCTGTGTCTCTGTATCTGGGTCTCTCTCTTTCTCCGACTCTGTCTCTGTGTCTCTGTCTCTCTCTCTCTCTCTCTCTCTCTCTCTCTCTCTCTCTCTCTCTCTCTCTCTCTCTCTCCTACATCACAAATACATCAAAGAGTACTCACGTCTTCATCCAGGGTGTTCCTGCTGCCCATAGTGTCCGTGCTCTTCCTGAGGAGGATGCTCTTTGACAGTCTGTTGCACAGGCTCACCACGCGCATGGATTGCTGGACACACGAACAGAACGATTGATAACAGTTAGGCTAATGCAAATTGTGACTTAACTTTGCACTTTCCTAATTCTGCTTCTTGAGGAAATGAAGTGTACATGTCGGACTGTAAATAAGTAAAGTTTTGCCGCTCACTAACTCTTAGTCCTATGAGGGTCAAGTAGGGGAATATAAGTACAGTCAAAAGTCTTGCCTTGTAAGTGCTCTTGTTTTGGGAGATCAGTGCTAACCACAATGCTGTTGACAGTTTGATATATAAGGTGAGGGAGATAGAGGGAGAAGAAGAGAGATGGACAGAAGGATACAGACACAGACGGACCGACAAAGACAGAATTATAGGCAGATAGCCAGAAAGAGTCAGAGGCATAGGCATACAGGCAGGCAGAGAAAGAGGCATATGTTCAGACTAACAGAGAGAGAGAGAGAGAGAGAGAGAGAGAGAGAGAGAGAGAGAGAGAGAGAGAGAGAGAGAGAGAGAGAGAGAGAGAGAGAGAGAGAGAGATATCCACTTCACGATGCTTGTAACTAAGTGGAATGACTAAACTAGAGTAAGGCAACAGCTTAATGAGGCTCGGTTGTGTGTGTTGTTGGATGACAACATGTCCATGGGCAAACAACCAAGCAGCCACTGTCTCCTGTTTCTAAATTTTTTTCTAATCATGATCAGTTGCCTTTTTCCTTCTTTCAACCTGATTCCTCACTTGGTGAAAAACTCCCTCTAATACTTGCCGAGTTTTCCACTTTGACTGTACCGGTAAAAGAATGATGCCTGACAGAGAATATTTAGGCACTTTTTGGGCGTGGCAGAGTCTTCAAGCTTTGCACTGAACGTGTGGAAATATTGTTACAAATGAGGGGGAAACGCGCGGTTATGAAAAGAGATTAGTTGTGAGAATGTCTCTGTATGATTTTCAGCGCTAATTAAATGATTTTACCTTTTCGAAAATGGTATCAAGAGTCTCTGATAAAGCTTCTTCGTAAAACTTAGAGAAATAGTTTCACTTCTCAGAGAACAAAACGGAACAAAACGCTAGGCAAAGCATGGTAAGTAAAATATTACACGATGGCACGAAGACATCTTTTAAATGCAAAGCGTCAAGGTAACTATCAAACTTAATTTTAACTTCCGAAACATTTGCACTGTAAACACAATTCTTAATGAATCCATTGAAATGGAAACTTAAGACAGGTGATAATTTAGCAATGATATAACCAAAGGAACAAAGCCACACTATACTAGTTATGCCACAGGAGTGCACGTAAATGTCTGTAAACAAAAAATAAAAATAATGCTGAAAAGTTAAAAAATGACTTCCAGTCTTTAAACATAGTACAAAAAATAAACAAAAAAACTGATACAATTTTTTCTTAGGCTTAACCGTCGATTTCGAAAACTGGTGCTCATTATGTGATCGCCTTTAGTAGAGATCACTTATGATATTTGATAACAATGACTTTTTAGATTGAAGTCATGAGATAAATAGACCTGTGCCTCTAAACTACCTCTACAATGTTAAAGCAATTTTAAATGAACAATACTCATTCAAAAACCATCGCAAAAAATGAATGCGTGATTTTCATTTATGCCGCCATGACATAATGTTTTTTTTTTGTAACTGTCGTCCCTTTGGAGTGACTTCCTGCTTAGGGAAAAAGATTTGGATATACAAAATTTAGGTGGTAATGAAAGAACCCATTTTGAATTCCTTACAAGATACCGTCCGGCCAATCATAAATAATTTTTTCCAGACCTATATAATTGGTACTTTAATGGATGCGATAGCTAAAGTCACAATAACTTGTGTCCCATAATTGACATACCAAGCTTATCTTATTAGTAACTTATGCATTCTTACAAAGACAAAGGTAGAGTCAAGAAAAAATAAAACAAAACAAAAAACAGATAAAGCTACCGTAATGTAAGCGGGAAGCAATGTGGAGCATGTTACAACCCCACCTCAGTAACTGTTGTCAGAGTCGATAACATTAGAAACAATCATCAAGTTACAGGTAAGCCTCGCTTGTTTCAATAATTTGTCCTTATCATCGGGAAGCATACCTTCCATCTTTTCCTCGCCATAAAAGCCTTGAAGTTGTCAATGTTGATGACCGCCGACTGGCGCTTTATCAGCTCCAGCGGTTCCTTGGGTCGGATCCACGGGTGGTTCAGACAGTCGTCCACGGTGGCGCGTTTCCTTAGAGACGCATGAAATCACAGATAATAGGAGGTGGCGAAGGATGGAGACTCGGTAAGACTCGAAAAGTATACATGTTAACGAAACATTCAACTGAAGATTAAAAATGATTGAATTAAATCTGAAATTTATCCTAGAAATGTAGTTCCTTTAGCCGTGCTGTTCTAAATTTGATTGAGTTTTAAATATGTTTGTTTGTTTTCTTGTCCTTTTATATCTCTGTGCTGCCCTTCAATCTGTCTGACTGTTTTTCTATTTCCGTCTGCCTTTCTGTCTCTGTCTATCTCTCTATTTGTCTGTTTGTCTATCTATCTATCTCTGTCTGTCTGTCTCTCTCTGTCTCTCTGTATCTCTCTCTGTCTCTCTCTCTCTTTCTTTCTCTCTCTCTCTCTCTCTCTCTCTCTCTCTCTCTCTCTCTTTCTATTTATCTATCTATCTATCAAAGATCTTACTTGGGCATTTTAACGAAGAGCTTCTCAATGAAGTCCTTGGCCAGCTCTGATGTGTTCGAGAAATACTCCTCATCGAACTGAAAGTTAATGGCAGTGATGTTGTGGTAAGTCTCCTGCTGATTGTCGCCCAGAAAAGGAGAGGCACCGCTCAGTCTGGTGAACACGGCACACACAAGAAGTTTATATGAGCCGAGTAGACAACTTGCAAAGTCAGACACGCACAAAGTTGAAAGTGAAACAGAAAAATAAAAAAAAAAGCCTGGATAATATTTACTAGTCTCATCCTGCCTTCTTTCTACTTATTGGTGATTTCAATTCTTTATTATGAAGTTAATCATGATACAATTTAATTACCAATGGTTGGATGACTCTCTGAGTGTTTGATTGTTTCATATAGCCATACCACACGAAGCTGCATAGGAAGTCAAGCTCGTTTTGGTCATATCGGAAGTGGAAAGATACGGCTCCGAAAGAATATTATAGCCCTGTGAGTGTGAGCATTGGGACCAGCGACGGCTCCTAATGCTCGGGTCTTGTTATCATTTTTCTCAAGGGTGTTTACAAGTTACTGTGTAAGATGTATGCGGGGTATTGTTCTACACCTATAACTTGGTCTCTGAAACGGGCCTTTGTATAAAACAACTTTCTAGCGTCTAAAGGTGCAGTACACAACGCCATATCAAACTTTTATGGCTGACTGCCATATTGTCAATTTGCAAAACTGCTCGAAACACAATAATAGCTTCTAAGAAATTGAACTAGAAAGTTTTCTTTTGTAAGAAATAAATAGAAAATTGGAATTTTAGGACTCTTAAAAATTTTTATAACGGTTTCAATGTGGAAATTATTAAACAGGTGAGTATAAACCGTAAAGATAAAATATGCAAGGCTAGAAAAAGCGAGAGAGCGAGAGAAAGCGAGAGAGACTCTGAGAGAAAGAGAGAGAGCGGGAGAGAGAGAGAGAGAGAGAGAGAGAGAGAGAGAAAGAGGGGGGGGGGGTAGACCGACAAATAAAAAGATGGAGAAAAAGGCAAACAAATAAAATAAACAGATTGACTGTCAGTTATGTAGACCGACTGAGCGATACAAAACACAAAGAGAGAGAGAGAGAGAGAGAGAGAGAGAGAGAGAGAGAGAGAGAGAGAGAGAGAGAGAAAGAGAAAGAGAGAGAGAGAGGCAAATAAAAAGATGGAGAAAATGACAAACAAATAAAATAAACAGATGGACTGTCAGTTATGCAGACCGAATGAGCGATACAAAACACAGAGAGAGAGAGAGAGAGAGAGAGAGAGAGAGAGAGAGAGAGAGAGAGAGAGAGAGATGTCCAAATAACACGTATAAAAAAAAAATTGCGTCACCCTTACGGAGTCTTGAATAATTCATAAGAAACATTAACGAATTTCCGACCATTATTTAAATCGGGTGATGATGGCATGATAAGTCTTTGTTCCTTTCTACGGCTGAAGTCGTTGTCTTGTTATAGAAACCAACACCAATGTAATTATTGTTTAATGTTGGGTCGAGGTCGCCCGTGAACGTATTGAAAGGTTTTCAACTCCATGCCCTTTGATGCATGACAAATTGCCTGGAGTCGGCTGTTGACTTGGCTGACCGGCTGTTAATTGACCGAAGCAGCGTTTACACAGCATTTATTTTATGCCCGCCCATCTCGCCCTGTAATCGACGGTGTCGCTACTAGTCTGGTATGCTGAGCATGTTCAAGTTCGATACAGATAGAGAACTCTCTGCGGTTTGTTTACATTCACGTTTGATAGCTGCGCGATAAAGAGATTAACAATTCCGACCTCTCCTATGGAAATAATTCTGTTTGAATTGCTACTAATATCTTGGCAATTTACTACCATCATTATGAGATCCTCATAATCAGAGACATTGATTTTTTTTTTTTAATATCAACCTCATCGTCAATATCAATCTCCTCCTTTTCATCGTTACACACAATTGATGGAGTATTATAATAAAACAAAAACAAAAACAAACAAAAAAAAAAACAGCAATATATCGACACTTGTCATTAAAATTTATCCTTTTGAAACATCATGGTAAGATTTTCATTATCAAAAAAAAAATAATTCCAACTTTAAAATACGTTTTCTGCATTTAGCTAGATCCCACTTCCTCCCTCCAACCTATCTTTTCTGTGTCTCTGTGTGTGAGACTGACTCTCTCTCTCTCTCTCTCTCTCTCTCTCTCTCTCTCTCTCTCTCTCTCTCTCTCTCTTTCTCTATCTCTCTCTCTCTCTCTCTCTCTCTCTCTCTCTCTCTCTCTCTCTCTCTCTCTCTCTCTCTCTCTCTCTCTCTCTCTCTCTTCCACACCTTTTCCCGTGCAAGCAAAACTTTTGCAGTTGGAATATCCAAACACGTTTTGTGTGGGCCAGCTTACGATCCCTTTGGACTTTGCCAACAGTTTTGTCATGCACAGTCGTTTTTCACTTCAAATGGCTCTCATTCTCTCTATCCAGCTCTTTTTGTTTTTTGTTTTGCTTTTCTCTTCAATTTCATTCAGATGAAAGACAAGCTTACGGTGAAGACACTCGTCTAGAGGTCAATCTCACTTTTATATTCTAAACCAAAAAAAAAAAAAAAACTTGTAATAATTATGTTTTTTCAGTTTCATGTTATCTTTAGTCATCGTGAAACGTTCACAAAATGAATTTTTTAACCAATTAAGTTCATGGGTTGATTGCATCTTAGCCACCATTTCAACGAACGCATGAACAATTTTCTGAGTCTATGAATATTGTCCCTCGCGGGTCGGTCCGTTGAAGCGTAAAACTACTTCATCAAACCAAAAAGGACTTCAGCTTGCCGCAGATCTGGTGGCTCTGGCGTTAATGCTTGGCCGTGTGCTGATCACCTGACCGCTAGATGAACAAACGAACGAGCTCGCCAAAACAGCAAACATCTTCCAACTTCTCACTCCAAAACATGAAAACTTGGCCGCCAGCCGGAAACTTGATCGCCCGAAGGTCACGACCTAAGATGTTTACATTTAAAAGGCGAGCATCTGTGTCTAGATCTAATGAAGCGTGACAGAGCCTGGGCTAACCACATAATTATGACAATCTTCAGACAGCTGACTTGAGTTTAATGAATTTCCCTGGCCATGAGAACATGGCCGAATGTTGATCAGCGCGGCAGCTTAATAAATTAACCGTAAGATTGGTTTAAGTCGGGGAAATGGGTCATTCAACGAAATAAAACTTGTGAAAATTTCATTAGACAATATTAATTTGATGTTTGTTTACTAGTTCGTCATACGCTTCTCTTTCTCTACATCTGCATTTTCATTTCATTCCTACCACTCTCTTTCTTCCCCTCTCTTTGTACCACCCTCTGTTTTTCTGACACCTCTCCCTTTATTTAGTTTTCTCTCCCTGATGTCTTTTCCTCCACTTTTCTCACTATCTATTTCTCTGTCTGTGTGTGTGTGTGTGTGTGTCTCTCTCTCTCTCTCTCTCTCTCTCTCTCTCTCTCTCTCTCTCTCTCTCTCTCATCTTCTCTCTAGTGAGCTGTCTATTTCTCTAGTTATCAATCAATCATCTACTGTCCATTTAAGTGTATACTTTTATATCGATCCATTAGAATAGCTGTCTGTATCAATTTAGGATCTTTACATTTAAGCATTATAAAATACGATAAGACATTCAAAACGCCCTTGAGATTTTAAAATTGTTCATCAGAAAAAAAAAAGTATAACTGACAAAATTATAGTGAAATGGACGACTTAAATCAATAAAATGCCTTTCCTTCAAACAGTTGAAATGACTACAGACGCAAAATTTTTAATAAGTAAATAGGGTTAAATGTCATCATGGACTTCGGTTTTTGCTGAACCTCATGTATTCGAAAACTTTCATTCCATTGATATATTTACCACACCATAAAATTGTTAAAAAGAGCGTAGAGCACTGCTGATTAAAAAATATGTACCTTACAAGGATTACTTGTGAATTTAAATAAATTAGTGGTGCTCGTTATATGTAAATACTTTATAGCGATAGCGATATGAGCAAGTTTGTAAGAACATCTGGTGGGAGAAATTGATTTTTTTATTTCCATTTTTCAATGTAGACGGTATATTTTGCTGATACCTACCAAAACGCTCTTAGGTTTTAACAGAACGCAATCAAAGAAAATTTGGGAGTCTGGCTTTGGAAGAGCTGGCTTACCGAAAGCGAGTTGAAATAAATTAGCGTAGCTATGTAGCTGAATAAAATCGAAGTACCCTTTACTTTTAGTTGCATAGTGGTCATTTCGCATAAGTCATATTTCATTTCTGAGTGGGAAAGCGGTCGCAACTTTTGGTGGAAAGTTGAAATCCAGAAAGGACTAACAATTCTTTTTAAATTTTCACTTAAAGATTGATTCTAATCACTGGTGAGAACTAACTAAAACTTAATCTCTTTACTTCTTAAATTTATTCCTTGCGTGCCTCTTTTAAATTTATCTTACATTAGGTAGAAAAGATCAAAACTGATTTATTTATCGTCGCTTTTGATTGCATTTACGTTCGTAAGTTTTCTAAGGAATTTAATGCCGAATCGCATTTGTATTTTTATGCGAGACAAATCTCTCTACGTAATAAACCATCAGATCCAGATTTGACTTACAAGATGTAGGTAATGACACCAACACTCCACATGTCTGTGGCTAAAGACAGGGTCTCGTAGCTCACAACTTCAGGCGCTGTGGACAAATAAGAGGATTTGCAGCATGAGAGATGAGAAGATAGATAAATTGATAGATGGATAATAATAATAATAATAATAATAATAATAATAATAATAATAATAATAATAATAATAATAATAATAATAATAATAATAATAATAATAACAACATTGTTTACCTAGATATTCTGGGCCATTACTTAAGATTTAGATACACATAGATAGATAGATAGATAGATAGATATAGAGAGATAGAGAGATAGATAAAGATATATATATATATATATATATATATATATATATATATATATAATTATAGAGATGAATAGATATAATGGCAGATAGAAAGATAGAGAGAGAGGCTGAGAGAGATATATAGAGAGAAAGGGAGGATTGCATGATGTCAGTATCAACTGATGACTGTTTTATAAAATCTCATCCGGAACTATCTGCCTATTCATAGCCAGATCCAGTGATCTGCTCGTAAAAAAAAACGCACATAACTTGCGTTCATACAAGTTTAGGAATAAACTTATTTAGTCATTAGTGTATCCTATGATAAGAAATACAGCAAAAATAATAATGTTTGTTTATAGCAATGAACATGTTAAACAATTTATTTCGTCCAGTCTTGGAAAGACTATGTAAAACTAAACTGTCCACCCGAAAACTATTAAGAATGGAGGGAAATATGGTATAGAATAGGAAATGCGATTTCACAAAGAGTTACGCTACCTAGTTGGAATTTATGCGCTCTGCTTTAAGTGGTTGTCAGCGTATCAAGCAATGGATGCTGCAAGAATGCACATTGGTGTGAAATTTGAGTTAAAAGGAGATAATAAAACGAGTACAAGACAACTCACGACTTCCAACAGAGGGGCCTGGCTCTTTGTAAATCACAATACCTACATAACTCTATATCTAAAAATTGAGCTCAATTCAAACTTGACGCTAAGCTAGACGTACTCACCTACAAACTCAGCAGTGCCCATCAGTGCTCGGATATCCTCTTTGCCCTGTATCCGCTGAGCTAGGCCAAAGTCGATGAGCTTGATGCTCTGTGTGCTCCTGTTCCGCAACATGATGTTTTCAGGCTGACCAAACAAGGGTAGACATAAGCTTTAATGTTCTTTATACAATACATTTGCTTTTGTCCAAAAATTTTATTTTGTCAGACATGAGATATATCATCTGACAATTTTCTTGGTAAGTAATATGAGCCAAACAATAAGCTAAAAATTCTAACCTTCAAATTCAAAAACGCTTAAAAAAGCTAAGCTAAAGAGTCTTGGAATTAAAAATAATACATTCTAGCCTTTTGAAATGACTAGATTACTTTAGATATCATTAGAAGGTTAATTTTACACGTGGAAAAAAGAAATAACACTTGCGACTCATCTCGAAAAATATGCATCATGCACAAACTATATCAATCTTTATATTTCCGACTATGTTATTCTACAACCTTTCCTGACAAATGATGACTACAAGATAGTGTTATGCAAAAATACTTCTAGCAAAGGCTAAGAATATAAATATTGATTTTTTTTTTTCTTGCATCCAGGAAAGTCAATACAGAAAAGAAATCTTAACCACCGACAATTAAATTGATCACGCTGAAATTTTATGTTCCATTTCCTTTATACGAGAATAATACAAGCCATAGATTAATGTGTACAACGCCTTTGCATAGTCCAACGATTTTAATGACAGAGCTATCAAAATTAATGATGAAGAAAATGGCCAATTGCTATCAAGTAATTTACCTTGAGGTCAAGATGAGCGATATTGTGGTCATGAAGATGCTTGACCCCTCTGAGGATCTGGGCAATGAAAGCTGAAGCCTCCTCCTCTCCGAGGTGGTCTTTCTCGGAGATGTAGTCAAACAGTTCCCCTCCAGTCACTCTGCGGACGGCAGGTAATAGTAAGAGTAAGGTTTGGTTTGTCAAGAAAATAATTATGCTTTGTAATAAGAACAGTCATTGAAATGCTCAATGCGGTAAATCTGATGGGAAGGACTGTTCACAGTCTAGGCAGAAAAACAGATTATTTTTTTTTTAAGTTCTAAATAGTTTTATCTATTATTTATAAACCAGTCGAAAAGAACGACAGAAACAAAACGTGTGAAATCCGACAGGGGCTATGCATTACGCAGATAAGACAAAAGGCGAGATGAATTACAAGAAAAGATATAAAATTTTAGTTCCCTGATATCAAGGATATATAAACTATTTTTGTAACAGTATGACACTAACGCAATCTTAGTTATCAAGCGCAAACCCACAAACAAATCTGGCCATTGATAACACTCCCTTCCCTTATATTGTAGGCCTACAAGTATGCATACGTGCTGAGCAGAGCGAGTTGCCTCAGTGCAGCTAGAACAGTAAAAGCATTTTTCTCCCGCCATTGGTACGTGAGCCCATAGGTCGGCGAGTACACCGCTCTCACATAGAATTTTCGATTATATATTATGATAAGAAAAAAATTGAGGCTTCCATGAAAAACAATTTTAAAACAATTATCTGCAGTTGCTGCAAGCATGATTGTCAAAAGTTATGAATTTAGCAAAAGATGAATTTAAAGATGGAAAAAAAATGGATTTACAACTATAATTATAGAAGATTAGATCAGCAAATGTAAGTGATTTATCTTTTCCTCCTTCACACGAAGAAGAATATTTTGATTGCGAGAAGCCATTTTGAAGGAGTCCCCACCAACGATATGAATTTAATAGCGGCGGTAAGGCAAGATTTAATATGTAGAGGCGCAAGTTTCATCAAAAGACTTAAAGAGAAATGTGAAGAGAAATGGGAGAAAAGACCAACGTTTTAGACTGTTTCCGAAAACATGTCTTGAAAAGATTATGTTGATATTGGAGTTTGTTCTGGGCGTCAAAACAAGGTCAACATACAGCCAAGAATTTCACCTGGGACCTGTTCAATTCTGAATGGGTTTGCCTCCAGCTAGAACGTTTCCACTATCCTATTATAGTACGTGTCAAAAAATTCCAGACAAGGACAAGTGTTGTTGCCTATCGTCTGCCCAGCGCGCCGCCACAGATCTCTCACTCAGAGTGGCGGTCTGAGGTGATCACCACCTGAGTCGGTGGGCAAGTGGCACCCAGGTAGAAGCGAGGAGAAATTCGAGGACCTTGGCAAGGTGGGGGATCTCTGGATCACTGTCAGCTACAGAGATGTTGGGGAGTTCGAATACGCTAGGAGTCAGTTGTCAGGGCAGAGATACTAGATCAATGTAGACATGAATGGGTAAAGCAAAGGGAGGGAAAAGTTAAGACGGACATAAACAAGCAAAACGATCACGTTCTAGGGCAAAAAGAAATGAAAGAGAAAGTGTGGCAAAAACATACCTGAGAATGTAAACAGTGGGGAAGGTAGCTAAAATAAATGTAGAAATAATAATCAAAACAAAGTAAAAACAAATATCGTAGGATCGTTTGGAAAAAAAAAGTTGGGAGAAATAGAAAGCACGCGCGCGGGATAGAAAGAGAGTGAGAGAAAGAGAGAGAGAGAGAAAGATAGAGAGAGTGTGTGTGGGTGTGTGTGAGAGAGAGAAAGATAAAGAGTGTGTGTGTGTGTGTGTGAGAGAGAGAGAGAGAGAAGCATTGATAGGCAAAAAGGACCATCATACAGACAGACAGTCAGATCAAGTTAACTCAAGATCAAATTAGCACAGATAGACATAGAGGCTTTAAAGTGCTATTGCTTCTCTCTCATAAGTCTACTAGAACTCAAGTGGTCATAATTTTGTAGATTTCGATTTTAAAAAATGTAAAAATAAACCCGTTGGTGAAATTTCAATGAATAGCTGAACTTGTAACTCGTATTTACGGTTTCTGACTTTGATTTAAAATTATCACTTTTGAAAGCTATTGGGAAAAACAAAAAAAAGTGCAACGAGAGTCAAATCTGAACTGTATAAGTAAAAAGATAGATATGACGACCATTTATAAGCCTATTTTATTCAGGCCCGGCAAATAATGACACCAGCGTCCAGTTCAGAGAACGGGGTTTTCAGCTTCTAAATATAAAGCTATCAACGACTCATTTGTGATACTATACTTCTCCTTTTGTTACAGAAGATGTAAAAGGAAAAGAAAAAGAAAAAGAAAGGAAGGCGCGAATAAGAAGAGAGGAAAAAAAAAGAGGTGGGGAAGACAAAGCGAGGACTCCTCTGGCGAAGAAGATGTATCCCCCCAACTTCTCTAATTAACTTAAGAAAATTTAAAGAACATTTAAGCTTTGCGGTTTTTTTGGTTTTATTTTGATCGGCACTGGAAAATACAATTTTTTTAATGCTTAAAAGTTGTGAGGCAAAGTTTAAAAAATCCCGTGTAGGATAAAGAGAGAGAGAGAGAGAGAGAGAGAGAGAGAGAGAGAGAGAGAGAGAGAGAGAGAGAGAGAGAGAGAGAGAGAGAGGAATGAAATAATTTAGAACTGCTACTAACATCACGGTTGAAACTTTAAAATTATTTAAAACAAGCTATAAATAATGCTTTTACGGCCTTAAATTTTTTTTGATATATTTGAAGAAAATGGCAGTTTATGTGTCAGAGGTTTCTTAAATTCTTGGGTGGAAAGGAAGAAAAAGAACAAACCGAATTGATCGATTGGAATTCATCTTAACTCCCGAGTTTAATAATCCATAAGTTATCTATCCGAAACAAGGACATAGAGAATGGACATATCTTTTGTGACATTCTCTTCTTTTCATAAATCATATTTCTTTTCTTATCAAAACAACTCTAAAGTCAATTACATTCCCTCACTGCTATCTCACCCCCTCCTTTCTCCCATTCTGTTATCTTTGTGTCTTTCTTCCCCGTCAAGAGGATTGCACCGGCTAGATGTAGGATCAGGTTGGTTTGAACCTCTGCCGACCTTGTGTTGCACCTGTGCCTGGAATCACTCAGCATGAGTGAGCATTGGCTGTCCAGTGGTGCTCACCCTATGAAACCTCGATTCTCAGGTTTCCTCAGCGATCTGGGCTCAGGTTGATCTTGGCAGGGCATTTAAATATAGAAGCGGGTAGGTGAGGAGTCAGCTCAAATAGGTTCATTATCTTAAGCATCTTAGGAACGTCTTAAGCAGATGGGGATATTTCGCGCATGCGTGATTGTAACCAACAGATTTTTTTTTTTTTTTGTGATCACAGCTTCATGTAATGCATGCTACACTTAAATTTGAAGTGCACCACTTTCGGAAATGACTTGGAAAGTTAATACACGAGTTTAAAAACATTGCAATTTTTTCACTCATATTTGTGGGATGGAACGAAGCCTAGACACAGACGTTTCGTACACATTGGTTAAATTCTAGTTTAGGCACATTTGAATACAGTGGTCAGATCTGTAATAATAAACACACCACAAAATAATTTAGATCAATTTGAGCATTTTTCTTGCGATATATCAGATCTTTTCAAAGGTAGATGTATAAAAAATTCTGACGCAAACCAAAATCTTACGTGTGATTGCACTGACACATAGAGAAATATACAGTGAGACACAATGATAATTCCAGTCAGTCTGAGCACTGAAACACAATATTAAAAAGTTATTTTTTTAAGAGATTTATCTGAAGAAAATTTTAGGATTTTGAGAGAAAAAAGGAAAACAAAAGTTGAGGCTGAGGTGACAAAATTGAGACTCCCGACTCTCTCCACTCAGCCAAAGAAGGCGTGAGTCTTGAACTCACGGCGTTACAGGATGGGTTTTCCTCTTCATCTATTAAAGGTCTCTAACTGATATAGACTGAAAGAGGAAAAGGGGAGGGGGGGGGGGAGGATGAACAGAAAGATAAGAGGTCGGGCGTATACAATAAGATAGAAATTAATTTATACACAAAAGTAAACATTATAAAGCTAAGTGAGCTGAATGCCAGATCCAGCACGATCCAAACCTATTGAGAGATTCCAGGAGAAACAAGGTTGCCAAGTTTCAAAGCCTACATTGTAAGCGATATCTGGGCTTGATACGGCGTTTCTCCGTGTTTCTCTTACCACGATAAGTGCAAATTAATATTAGGGAAAAAGCATACCAGTGGTTATTTGGATCTTTCCGGGATTCCGCAAAAGATTCAAATCAAATTCGAGCTTTTTTTTTTTCAGACTATATGGCTTCATTGCGTTTTGACATGAAAAAAAGGATGTACCTTTAAAAAGATAATAGAAAAAATAGTAAATACATCTTCCTGAGAACCACTTGTAGACCAACCAGTTATGCCGATAAAGGTCTCAGGGAGAGAGAGAGAGAGAGAGAGAGAGTCGCAGGAGAAGTTAAACACTCCAGAACCACTATTAATGTCATCACTCATCTTACCTAACTGGTGAGAAAGATCCTGAACCCACGATAAGGTGGTTCCATGCTAGCACCCCACGGCACAGAATGCATAGCACAAATTGTTTCAGGGCTGTGGCTTGCTCTCATCCTTTCTAAATTTTCGATTGTTCTAATGAGGTGAAGAAGAAAAAAATAAAACTCTACCGCTCTTACATTACGATACAAGAATGTTTCGACTTCCACAAAAATTCCAAGTTTATTTGCAGTGGCTAGTTGCTAAGATAGACAGGCCATCTCACAATCTGTAGGTCCACGATTTCACTGTGTATAAAATGTTTTCTCTTTCCTCTCTCTTATCCACAAACCCATGTTCGAACACATTCCCATTCCTTTTTCCTCTCTCTCTCTCTTTCTCTCTCTCTCTCTCTCTCTCTCTCATTTTTTTCTCTCTATCTCTTAGTTTCTCTTGCTCTATTCTCTCTATCGTTCCTAATTATGCGTTTTAAGGGAAGGGGGTATGATAGTGTGTGAGCGAGAGCCCGAGAGACTTCTAGAGAAAAAAAGAAAAGAGAGAGAGAGAGAGAGAGAGAGAGAGAGAGAGAGAGAGAGAGAGAGACAGAGAGACAGAGAGAAAGAGAGTTAACGGTATACTTTAATAGTGCAACCGTGCAGAAATTCGACTAATATTCTGACAATAGGAGCGGAAGATTCAGTGTGTCTTCCCGCACGCTCCAGCTGTCCTCACTCCCCAGGGACCCTTGAAAGACATGAATCTCACCGAGGACCTAGGCCGGAAATTGGGAGATGATGGGCAAATTACTGGAGATTCTGGAAGCCCCTGGAATGCCCAAGGGACGTGTTGAGGGCACGATGCTCGGGACAGTTTGCTGGCTGGATTGACATACAAAACTTGTAAAACTAGTTACTATGTGGCAAGAGTTTCTTTTTTTCTTCTTTTATCTTATGTGCAAAGAGGTCATAATTATATACTGGACTCTCATTCTCAAATCACTAAACCTGTAAAATAGCCAATTCAATACAAATTCATTATTTGGTTGGCCGGGAATTTGCGATAAACGAAATGGGTATGTAAACTTTTTTAATTAAAAAGAATAAGCTCCCTTTAAAAGAGACTAATTGATAAATTCGCTGATCGAATACAAAACATAAAGTGAATAACAAGATGGACTTAAATACTAAATCATCGTCAATGTTCGATGAAAGTAAATTTCTCCTCATTTGACATGTATCTTTATTATTACGCTTTTTTCTATTTGAAGTTGTTGATTGAATGCCATGAACTTGCCAGTGTTGTTTCTTTTGTTTTAAGACGCCTTCTCCAACAAAGTGTGCCAAGAAGATGACAACAAGTAATTCAGTAAAAACATTTATCATTCACTCACGCGTTTTGATGAGCAAGTAGCGGCAGAGGAAAAGGAGGAGGAGGAGGAGGAGGATAAGAAGATGATGAAGAGAAAGAAGAAAAAGAAAAAGAACAAGTAGGAAAAAGCAGGAGAGAGAGAGAGAGGGAGAAGGAAGATAAGAATGAGAAGAGCGAGAGGACAAACAGAATAATAGAATAAACTCGCATGAAACTACATGACTGTAATGTGTACCCTAACAAATCAAAAAGAGAAAAATCTTATCTTCAAAAATCGCGCGGTAACACAGAAGCACAAACAAACTTTTTTTTTCCTCTATTCTTGCTTAATTTCCTCTCATCAGCTCTTTATAATTAAGAGCTGATGAGAGGAAGAGAGGAAATAGACAACACTATAGGAGTTGAACTGTCTCGTCTCCACTTAGATTGAACAACCAAATATTAATTTTTTTTTGCCTTCATGCGCTGCGAATTCCTTGCAAAAGTAATTATTTTAACCTGTGCAATACAATCTTTTAAACGGGTCCCTTGCCTTTTTCCCCATGTTTCATTGGTTTTTTTTATAGGTTTTTGTCCCCCATCCTAGGCTTTGACCTCGAGTCAACTTGGCGTCCAACTGAGGGACATCCGTTCCATGCTATCAGACACTGGGAGGTAGCAGACAACAGACACTGATAGAAGACCTTTCGCGAATAATCACCGATAACAGTAAGACCTTGAACCTTTCGTTTCAACACTATCGTCTGACATGCCAAGAATGGCACGAATGGCAGGTTTGTAAAAACGATTTGCAACAAGTTCCTTTCTCAATAATACGTTGCATCACAAAGGATATGTGTGTCAGTCTCTGTGTGTCTGTTTGTTGAAAAAAAGAAAGGGGGTGGGGGTAGGGGGGGAGTGGTTCATACTTTTGCATTGGTTTTTCGAGTAGCTTCTCATAAAAAAAGTAAAAACGATTTGCTACAAGTTCCTTTCTCAATAATACGTTGCATCACAAAGGATATGTGTGTCAGTCTCTGTGTGTCTGTTTGTTGAAAAAAAGAAAGGGGGTGGGGGTAGGGGGGGAGTGGTTCATACTTTTGCATTGGTTTTTCGAGTAGCTTCTCATAAAAAAAGTAAAAACGATTTGCAACAAGTTCCTTTCTCAATAATACGTTGCATCACAAAGGATATGTGTGTCAGTCTCTGTGTGTCTGTTTGTTGAAAAAAAGAAAGGGGGTGGGGGTGGGGGGGGGAGTGGTTCATACTTTTGCATTTTTTTTTCGAGTAGCTTCTCATAAAAAAAAATACTTCCACATTTCATTTCATTTCACACAGTTGTAATCTGTAACACGTCAGATCTTTTAATCTTTTGGTAAATGTGACACCTTCGATTGGCATAGTTGTTGTTAAAGAGACGGTTTAACAGATAATATCCCCCCCCCCCCCCCCCCCAAAAAAAAAAAAAAAAAAAAAAAAAAAAAAAGCTTTCATAGAAGTCTCGAATTAAACACTGGCGATTACATTTTATATTTTTTATTTCATAAGTCTCGAAAAAGAAAAAAAACCGAGTGCAGATGGGATGATGATTTAAGTGGTCCATGGATGCTAACAATACACTATTCTGCTATGTAATATTAACTTTCTATTTTAAATATATACATGATTGTGCTCACAAGGAAGCTCTTGCTGACACTTTTCCTCATCCTCTGTTCATTTTAACATCTCCCTCAATCTCTCTCTCTCTCTCTCTCTCTCTCTCTCTCTCTCTCTCTCTCTCTCTCTCTCTCTCTCTCTCTCTCTCTCTCTCTCTCTCTCTCTCTCTTTCGTTCTTCCACTTTTGCAATCTTTCACTAATATCGAAAACAAGCTCTTGTTATTTCGTTTGTTGGCATCTCCCTCGCTCTTTACATCTCTCGATCCCACCCCGCCTCCACCCACCACTTTACATTTCTTGATATCCACCTATCGTTACCAATCTGCCTATATAAAACAACCTTTTTAAGAGCTCTTCCATATTTTACCCATCTACAAAAAACCTTCATCGATTTAAACTTACCCCATAATATCAGGAAAGAAAAACAGAAGGAAAAATAAAGAAAAAGAAAAATAACTGTAAAGAACCAAAAACAAACATAAATAGAAAAAAGTATTACTTTGTCTTCCTCCTGCATGTCATATCACTTTTCGAAAACTTGATATGCATGAGCAAAGTGTCAAAGAATGCGTTTTACTAAAATATTCTTTAAAAATTATTTCAAACAAGGCTACGAAAAAGATTAAGTTCCTCGCTTTGAGAAAGAAAACAAAAATTGCATTCCAAGCGTAAATTTTTCAAGAAAACTTGGGAACATGTACACGTGGTAAGCGGTCCCCATCACCGAGAAAAAGAAAATAAAAGAAAACGATGCTCCGAAACCTAGTGAAAATGAAATTAGCTTGCAAAGTTGCTCGGTAGAAGAAAATGGCAGAATGGTGTTGTTTTATAACGATAATAGCTGTTTTCTGCCTTGTTTCATCGGAGGATCATTTAACAGTCGATAGTGATAGGTATTTAAGCACATTATAAACTGTTTATATACTCTTTAATCAGGGAAAGAGAAGTTTTCCGAATCTTATCGCTTCAAAAATTGAAGCATCAGGGTCAAACACCATGCCTTTCCAGATCCTTGATATTTTAAACTAACACGTGAAAAACAAGATCGCGATAAAGGCAAGAAATTTCACACCAAGTTAGGTTGCTCCGAAATTTGATACCACAAGCGCAGCATGGACTAGCTCAATACAGTATTTCTGTCATCACAAGGATATCATCATGCGTACAACAAAACGGTGATGTCATATTAATATTGATAACAGGTTATAAAAGAGAATGACACCTCAAGGGCTTTTATGACTAACAGGAAACTAGCATTACAGTGATTGACAACAAAGAAACATTATAATGCTTCACGCAAATCAGGAAAATATTGCATTTCACAACAGAAAGCTTAGAGGTATTAGGATAGTTACCCTCTCCAAATTCATTTTATGATTGATCCGAAAATAGTGATATATAGACTGTCAGCAAAAAGATATAGTTACTCATGTAAAAGAAACTATGTAAGTGGAACTGTAACATATTTTAGTGAACAGGAACAGTATTTTACACCGGAAAGTTTGTATCGTAAAATTAGAGGAGAAAAGTATTTTATATAACAAGATATAACTCTTATATTGATCTCACAGGAAAGATGTTTATGAGATCTCAAAAAATGCTTCGCCTCCTAGTTTGATTATAAATCGCGAAGGAAATTATGCTTTTCCCCCCAAAAAAAAGAAAAGAGGGCAAAAGAAGGGAGAGGGGATGAGAGAGAGAGAGAGGGGGGGGGGAGGAGGGAGGGAGGGGGAAGAGCGCAACAATTACTAATAGGAAGGCAAACTGGGAGGCTGCTTTGCTTACATTTCCATTCAAGTGATGCATGCGGGTTTATTACGTGAAACAATTCAGCCTGTCGCCCTGCGGTGAACTTTGCTTTGGCCAAAAGGGGAAGTAAACAAAGAGGCTAGAGTTCTCCCTGTGTTTGAAGATCTCACCATGCAATTCCCACATCAACAACATTATTTGTTGCCACTTTGATGGTCAGAGAAGCTCTCACAACAATGG
Organism: Elysia crispata; assembly: GCA_033675545.1. Classification (NCBI taxonomy): domain Eukaryota; kingdom Metazoa; phylum Mollusca; class Gastropoda; family Plakobranchidae; genus Elysia; species Elysia crispata. Next base: position 127,908 of record JAWDGP010003357.1, on the reverse strand, counting down.
AATAGTATTGGTCTTTATAGTTTTTGTTGGCATGTCCCGAGGATTGGAAAGACGACAAGAGGACCACAAGACATTGCCCCGCAATTTGTTCTTTGATGGGAGTGATTTAATTTCCTCGTACTCCACTACGTGTATTTTCTTTAGAATCTTAAAATAGATTTCCAACTGCATTTATTATATTGATTATCATATTTATTTTCTGGATGATAGGTAGCTGATAAAATTGAAAACAATGGTATTACCTTTAGCTTAAATTAATTTATGACAAATATCTTCATAACAATCACCCGTGAGAGATTTGCCACTTCAAAGTGCACAGGTATTAAATATATGTCACGCAATTATGCCTACTAGAACAAAAGAGATAATAAAATAGTCCGTTGATATATTTTATGATTACCGAAGACTTGTTTTCTTTTTTTCGAGGTTTTTTTTTTTTTTTTTTTAAATAATTTTTCTATTGTACAACTGGACAAGCAGTTACAGGAATTATCCCGCTCTTGACTGGCGACAGAATTGAACTAACATTTGGCGCGCTTCGGCAATGCAGTAATTTTTCAATTTGCGCGGGCGAATATGCTCATAGTTAGTGCAGTTTTTTTCTTTCTTAAAATAAAAGGAAAATATGAATTTTACTTCTTACCTAACTCTAATTTTGCTTTGGCAAAACTTATATCGGAACCATTACTCCTGCCCACTTCTTTCTCATTTTGTAAAATGACCAATCGCCTAGTGATTTATAAAAGGTTCCTTTGATCTCTTTGTACAGGGTCTCGCTCAACCAAAAGTTTATGGTTAGAGTGAATGAGGATAAAACTCATAGAAACTGACCTGGAATTATGAAGCACAAACACACCTCGAGCACTATTGTTGCTGGGACTTAGAAAATCATAACAACAGAAGCAACTCTTTTTGACTTTATAAAACCATGCATATTTTCAAAATCCATAGATTTGATTGATGGATTTGTTGAATTCGTTCGAAGCTTTGATGGAGAAAAGAATTATTACTACAACTGTTGATTTTTTAGTTATCATTTTATTGCTTAACACGTCTAACCCGCCTCTAGGTACATTTTGGACTTTTTTTTATCAATCAACATTTCAGATTTGTTTTTTTTGTTTTTTTAATAAATAAACGCGTAAAGCCAGTGCGAAATATGCATTTTTAGAACGTCTTCAGAGGACTGATAACACTTCACAGAGCACCATTTTTAGAACGTCTTCAGAGGACTGATAACACTTCACAGAGCACCAGGTTAAGTGCATTAAAACTATACAAGGCCTGTGTCTGTTATCTGGATTGGAATGCGAAAGAGGCAAAGCCAACAGGATTTTGGATTGACTTTGGAGTCTGAACAGAGATTAAAAAAATACGTAAAAACCCACTTTTTGTGCAGATAACAAGGCAAGCTTTGTGCTTCAAGACAGATTGGACATGATTCGAGGGCGAACGGCTTAGGAGTGGTCGCAGTTTCTTTTTTCACATTTCATTATGATTAAAGTGAGAATACGACGAGCTGCTGATCCACTTCGCCTCCATGGCTAGAAGGTGCCACCCATTTCACAGCAACAGGGCATTACTATATTCCAGTACCGTGTTATAGCCAGCAGTCTCTACTGTTCACAAAGAAAGCCTCGTTAAGACATAAGTCGTGACAGACGAGGGGTTTCGTCATCACCACTTCCTTTCAGTGTCTGTGAAACATTCTATGAAAAGCATATTGTCAAGGTGACATTTGAATCTACGATAAAAGAGTCGCTTATCAAACTGGAACTACATGCATAAAGATTAAATTCACGTTGTTTCTCTTTTTTTTTGTTTTGATGACTCACTTTCAATTGCAATTGACTTGACGCTCTTTTTTTTTTTTTTTTTTTTTTTTTTTTTGCTATTATGACTTCAATTTATTGCTCTTCATAAATAGTTACAAAATTGTGGTAGTTGAGGCGATTTACATAAACGGAAAAAAAAATAAAGAAATTGGCGTGGTCTAGAGTCTGATGCATCGTGGTGTAAGCAGTAGCTATAGAGGCTGATAGATAAGTAAGCAGATATGGATATGCAAAATAAAAAAGTACACAAAAAGATTGGCAAATGAGTAGGAAGAAAGATCGAGTGAAAGACATAGACAGACAGACGAGGGGAAATAAGTACATGTATAAAAATTGAAAGCTTTGATTAAAATATAACGAGAATAGAGTGCAGGAAGTCAAGTGCTATCTGCAGATGCCACTCACTTAAGATCGTTAAATCATCGCTTTACTTCCTTATTGCACGTGTGAGTCATGTTTAACATCATCACATATCAAGTCTTCTCTTTAAGCGGCAAAGCGAATGCGAAACAAGTTACTCCTTCGCAAGAGAAAAAAAAAATTACTTCCCCACGAGACAGTCTGCCAGAGAGGGACGATACAGTGAAGGATTTCTCTTCTTGATGTAATGGAGGCTTTCTCAGCTCAGTAGAAAAAGTTTGGGAAAACGAAGATTACACATAGCTTCAGGTGAATGAATCCAGCCTTGACATTGATCAGCTGTTGCTCACCACGCCACAAGCATCCCAGCCGGGCGCCTCGCGCCAAGATCCAAGGCAACAGTGAGTAATGGGTTCATTCAGTAGCTAAAGCAGTTATGATTTTTTTTTTTTTTTTTGGGGGGGGGGGGGAAAGGGAAGAGGTGCGCCGTATAATTATGCTTAGAAGGCTGAAATAAATCTCCATTCAAAACTGCTCAAGGGGTAAATTCGAAAGGATGGGCCAAATTGAAGCGAAATTCATCCTTTGGAGAAACAGAGTGTAAAATATAGATCCTGTATTACACACTAGAGACAGCGCATCTTTGTCAACATAAAAATATTCTTCTTTTTTTTTTCTTCTCCTATTCTTTCTATTCCTGCTCCTCCCCCTTCTCCTTTTTCGTTTTCTTCCTGATTTCCCTTTCCTCTCCTTTTCCTTCTCCTCCTTTCTTCTCATTTGTTTTTTTTTCTTCTCCGCACTGTTAGAAAAATAACCATCTAGTGGTGCACTTTTCTTTCAAAAATAAATCATGAAAATCATGACTAACAGTACGAGAATCAAAATAAAAAAAAAAAAAAGTTTCATAGCACTAGGCTCTCAAAAGAATGTCCTCTGCCCTCATTCCATTATGAACAAGCTATGAGTTGCTTGAAAAGGGACGAATAATAATTATGGTAAAATGGGATTATACAAGAAGCTTGAAAATGAAAGGGGAAGGCTACGTGCACGCCTTTAAAACAAAAGAAAATAGTCGCAACAGCTTTGCAACTCAAACTTTTTTGTCGGTTGAGGGAGAAAATAAAAATATACAGACATAAAAAGATGGATATGGGAAAGCAGAATAAATGAGAGAGCATGCAGCAATAAACATAGATCTAGACATTAAAAAATATGTCAGAACCTGACAGTGTCCAAAGGAAAGAAATAATATAATCAAGACAGAAAAATGAAAGCGGGATTCTTAAGAGAAATCAACAGAATCGAAATAAAACCATATCCGATAGACATCAAAGGTCGAATCACGCTGGGCCAAGCAGCTACAAGGACCTTTTGAAGTGCATTGTTTATATAAGCTAAAAGGGTAATAGAATAGCACCATGAGAGCCAGCCAGCTCTGCCAGACCAAGTTCTGAGTCGTGTTTTTTTTTTATTCAGTGTCAGACATTGGAAGCGGGCACGCGAGCAATCGCTGGATAATGATGTTTGAACATGTGAGCCGTCTAGCTAAGGAGCAATCAATCTGGTTTATTGGATGCCAATGAATGGTTTTGTTGATTATCTTAATCCTTTAGGCGCTGTCCTTATTCAAATCTAATCAGGTTTGAGGGAAAAAAAAAAAAAACCACACACACACACACACTGCAGAGGGGTGTTCAAAATCAAGTTCTTAAAGTTCTTTCCTATTTTTTTTTTAATCGGTTGGAAAACTGCTAGTGTAAAACCTTTCCAACGCTGCAGCAAAAAGTACCATCAAAATTCCAACTCAGATTGCATTTTGAACATTGGAAGCTACGATAGACCACGTAAGGAGATGGACGTTTCGGTACCTACAACGTTGAACATTGAAACACTCTGAGATAAGTTTGCGAAAACCCTAATGACTCTAGTACCACGTCCATTGCAGCTTGTCTTGCTTTGTTAGACTAAGAGAAGGAAATTGTAGGTGATCAGGGATGCTAGATAGCTCAATCGGCGGAATATTTGAATCAAAACACAAAATTCTCACGCTCAAATCCTGGTATGGGCTATCTGGTAATGGGGTTGGATCAATTCTTAGTAGTAGTCTTTTCCTAAGGCCTCATAATTTCTACAGCTTTAGAGACTATAGGAGCTGAATATAATTATACAATTGCTTTACCCTGATAAAAGCAAATGTTGCGTCCCTAGAAGACTAATCGCCTTTAAATTGCGATAGAGACACCAAACCATTTTTCATTCAGATTTCTAGAGAAACATTTAATTGAGCCCACTTAGCGCTAACAAAGAATTTATTACTTTCTTGCCGGTGTTCTTAGCATTTCCCACATACAGAGTCACAGCTCATATTGAATATTTTTCGGATATTACTCAAGCGATTAAAAATTGAATTAAAAAAAAACTAAATCGACGGTATTAAGCGAGCGTAACAGATTCAAAGGGATTTTTCGATTTTTGTCCAATGCCATAGTTCAGTTATACACAGCTTTTTAATTTTTTCAAGGGCAAACTTTTGTAAAATAAGTATAACAGTTTATTCATTCTCGGAAGTGCAATATTTTGAAAGCGCTTCATTAATTCTATAAATTTAATGAGACTTTATAATCTTCACGGACTTAAACAGAATTCGTTTCTTAATTTTCCTGATGTGACCCGTGGGCTTCTTTGTCCTACGCTATCGATGTTTTAATCAATAGCTTCCCGAGTTCATTGGGTGTGTGTGTGTGTGCCGGAAGCTGAAAACTCACAGAAAACTTGATGGATTATAGATCTATATCGAAGCGACCCTTTAAAAGACCAAACAGCCGAACACGTGATCAAAACTTTGCAAGCGAGCCGCATGATCGAACTCATTGAACTGTTATAGCTTGTTTAGCATTCTCAAACACTGGATGGAAACTGAAAGACCGTCTTTAATTTTCTCAGCTATACTGCTCCCCAGCTCTGATCACAACGCTGGGTAAAATGGACCGCAATAACGGTATGGCAATGTTTGTGAAAATTTATTACCTTTCAACAAGATTGCCTTTATCTAAAAATGTAATTTCAGAGAAGCAACCTAATGAATCAATTGAACTGAAAGGAAATAAAATTCCAAGGCTGTGTGACAGTTAAGAGCATCCGCAGGTTCAAATCTGGTGCAAGCAGACTTCTCGTTAAGATCTACACCTGGGCAAATCACAAGTTTAAATGAGAAAGTTGAAAAGATCAGTATAACTTCTTCTTTGCGCGTGAAGCAGTACCTATAAATTATTCTTGGTTTTTTTTTTTAATATACTTCCTTCTAAGCTTGTATAAATATTATAAATTTCTGCATCTTAATGAGGTGACTCGGTGTATTTCTAAACACTAACGCCGGCCTCTTTAAGGATTATAAAGGGGGCAACTAGGTGTAATTGTATTTAGATTAACGCTGGTCTTTACCAGTATTATATACTAGGGGATAACTCGGTGTAGTATTTCTGTACAGATTAACGTCGGTCTTTACCGTCTACGAAAAGATAACTCGCTGTAAGGCATTACAGATAAACGTCGGTCTCTACCACAGTATTTTACGAGCAGATAACTCAGAGTCGTTCTGTAAAGATTAACGTCGGTCTCTACCACAATATTTTACGTGGAGATAACTCAGAGTCGTTCTGTACAGATTAACGTCGGTCTCTACCACAATATTTTACGAGTAGATAATACAGATTAACATTGGTCTCTACCACAATATTTTACGAGCAGATAATTCAGAGTCGTTCTGTACAGATTAACGTTGGTCTCTACCACAATATTTTACGTGGAGATAACTCAGAGTCGTTCTGTACAGATTAACGTTGGTCTCTACCACAATATTTTACGAGTAGATAATACAGATTAACGTTGGTCTCTACCACAATATTTTACGAGCAGATAACTCAGAGTCGTTCTGTACATATTAACGTCGGTCTCTTCCACAATATTTTACGAGGAGATAATACAGATTAACGTTGGTCTCTACCACAATATTTTACGAGCAGATAACTCAGAGTCGTTCTGTACATATTAACGTTGGTCTCTACCACTATGGTGTATGAGAAGATAACTCGGTGTAGTACATTACAGATTAACGTTGGTCTCTACCACTATGGTGTATGAGAAGATAACTCGGTGTAGTACATTACAGATTAACGTCGGTCTCTACCACAGTATTTTACGAGCAGATAATACAGATTAACGACCACTATGGTGTATGAGAAGATAACTCGGTGTAGTACATTACATATTTAACGTTGGTCTCTACCTTTATGGTGTACGAGAAGATAACTCGGTGTAGTACATTACAGATTAACGTCGGTCTCTACCACAGTATTTTACGAGCAGATAACTCAGAGTCGTTCTGTACAGATTAACGTCGGTCTCTACCACTATGGTGTATGAGAAGATAACTCGGTGTAGTACATTACAGATTAACGTCGGTCTCTACCACAATATTTTACGAGCAGATAACTCAGAGTCGTTCTGTACAGATTAACGTCGGTCTCTACCACTATGGTGTATGAGAAGATAGCTCGGTGTAGTACATTACAGATTAACGTCGGTCTCTACCACTATGGTGTATGAGAAGACATCTCGGTGTAGTACTGAACAGTACAGATTAATGCTGGTCCATACGTTTATACGAGGAGAAAACTCAGTGTTTCGTAATTATCAGGATAAGGCAATCGTGACGTTTATCAATGTGCAAAGAGCGTCACAGGGATAACATTCACGGCAGGACAGATGGTGCAGGGTTAATGAATACAAATTTTATATGGGTTGGTGCATTTCATTTAGATTGAGAAGCAAATCTGATATAGCAGCAGAGGAAATGGAAACTGTATGGATTACTGATAATGATATAAGATATGATGACTGTGTAGGAGAAACGAGGAGAGGAGAGAAGAGAGAGAGAGAGAGAGAGAGAGAGAGAGAGAGAGAGAGAGAGAGAGAGAGAGAGAGAGAGAGAAGAGAAAAAGGAAAAAGACAGACTGGCCCCAACAATCAGGGCACTGGTAGACTGAGCTAGAGGCCCAGATGGTCTGCATATCATAAAATCAATGGCTGGAAGTAGGTCAGAGTTAAGATCAGGATGAGGACGGCTCAGTAAGAATGAGGACAAGATCTGAGTTGGTTTGAAGAGATGTCTACAGATTCACCAAACCCTAAATGATTGGCTTGAAATGGCACAGAGAGAGAGAGAGAGAGAGAGAGAGAGAGAGAGAGAGGGGGGGGGGGAGGAGAGAAAGACAGACAGAGACACAGAGACAGAGAAACATAGGCAGATAGACAGAGAAAGACAGACAGAGACAGAGAGACGGATAAACATAGACAGGTAGACAGAGAGAAACAGACAGATAGAGAGAGATAGAGACACAAAGAGGCCGTGAGAGACAGCTCAGATTAGGCATGCTACAATGAAGCAGCTATTAATAGATGACCTTTTGTGACGTTCTTCCCAATTTGTTGTCATTTTGTTTTGAAAAAGTTATCGCCTCTTCGTATCTTGCAAAATGTCTAAAGAGCTTAATATCTGATAAACCATGCTTATAAAAGTTTTAAAACTGAAAATAACGTTTTTAGGTCTTGGAAATGTCAACGGCGTAGATGCAGACGACTTTATAACATCGTACCCAATTTTCTTTAATTTGTCATAATCATTCTAAAAAAGTCTGTTAAACATAATGAGGCTTTCAAAGTTTGTCATAAGTCTTTAGAAGCCTTATCATCGTTTCTAAAGCTATTGGATTATGGACCGAGAGTTACAGTTCGAATCCGCTTCTTACAATATATAATAGATGTTCCAGCGAGAACCGGACATGGCACTTCTTCCTATATTTTTACATACCAGTACTTCACCACTTAGCCAGACTCTGTGTTTACTTTCTAGCATCGCTTTTTTAACTCTCCAACATCCAGAACTTCCCGGAAACGTATTGATGCCTGTTCTTCCATGTTCTTTTTGAAAATTCGCAAATTTTTCAAACTTTGAGTAAAGCCAAGTCTGGTGCTGCACAGGTGCAGACCGGTAAAACCAGACCTGTAAACTTGAAAAAAGCTCATCAATATCTCTCAGCGGCCAGTTTAGCCTTGACAGCTTGGTCGAGAGGCACCTGGGCAGGAAGAAGACGAACCGGGAGCTCACGGCCAGAGCTGTAGATTATTTACACACACGCCCTTTTGTTGTAAAATAATTACGGACCAGCAAAACAGAACAGCTGAAATGACTCGAACAGACTAGCGTTGCTAGCGTCAGGACATGTTCAATAATAGTAGAAACTCAACTTCTTGAAACCAAGAAAAAAAAAAAGGAAAATTAGGAAGAAACTTTGGGGTGCTAAAAATACAGATGTACTAGTACAGGCCAAGAATATGACTCAGGCTCATTATAGTGACTAATAATTTGGTTTAAAAAAAAAAAAAAGGAGACACGAGGAGAACAAACTTTAAGGTCGTTAGGACCTCGTAAGAAAAGGAGAGAAAAGGCATAAGAACATGCTTATGGTAACAGAACTCTGAATCAACATGTTTTAGCAGATCCCTCGCTTCGTAAAAATGGAGCTAAAAAAAACCATTTCAACACGTGTGAGGATGTGCGATAAAATGTAAAATTCCTAGCTGTTCTGCACTCTTACTAAAAAAACACTCTAGTTGGAGCAGATTGCATGACGTCTCTAGTCTCAGCAAAAATGTGCGGGGAGGTGTCCCTTGTTTGAAAGCGCCTACCATTTTGCGTCATGTTGATGTTTCATCTGTAATCCAGCCGATTACGAAGATCGGTGAGCTCTGTTCAGCAGTAAACTAGCCGATTACGAAGATCGGTGAGCTCTGAGCACTCACTCGGGCCCAAGATGGACAATAAATGTCATAGATAATAAAAGAGATCAAGGTAGCATCAGAACATATCGACAGGTTTAGCTTAATTCTGCACAAAGATTAAGTCCAACATAAAAAACGCACAAAACTTCTATTTCACAACCCACACACATATATGCAAAAAGAGTTAGAGCTATTACATGAATTACGATTATTAAAGTTAGAGCAAATGATGCAGAAGGAAGTACATTCAGGAGCTTTAACTTTAGACAGCAAGCAGGATGCCAGTTGTAACGTAGAATGAGTAATTCATAGAAGATTTTTTGTTTCATTTTTTCTTACCTTTCAGGAAAGTTAACATCTAAGATCTAGATTCTGGATAGTTTGCAAGCCCTGCTTCTAGGCAGCTTTTTACATATTCTTCTTTTCCATGATGTGGTGGAGCGGTTGCTTTTTCTTTTCTTTCAATTTTTTTTTGTCATTTTTTTGTTTTATTTTGTTTTGCATGCTATCTAACGTTAGAAATGTTTATGTTTTTTGATGCATACTTCAATGCCAGTATTGTATCTTTGATGATTCATACCCATTTTTTACATCCTCAGTCCTCTTCGTTTTTAAGTTTTAAATTGCTGAGAAGATACGAAACTATGAGCTAGTGACTTCAGTAAGAAAACTTATCCCTCGTTGATAAACCCAGTAAGACAGACAACACTGATTGGTTCAAGTCGAGCTGTATTATGAGTCCATCTCTAGTTTGTTCATTTCATGTTTTCCTTTGGTTGATTCTTACAGTCTCAATTTTTTTAAGCTTTGAAAAAGCTACAGCCTGTAACGTGATATCTTTACCAATTCATCTTTCGTAGTATCGTCCTTCTTTCAGAAAAAAACCAATGAACCAAAGTCACAAGTAGAAAACTAAAATGGTGCTAGTAATCAGACGCTGTTATTTTTACGGCATGGTGAATGTCCTGTGCAGCAACACCGCTTAATTTTTTTGCATTTTTTCATTTTGAATTACGTTTCAAAAGAGTAGCCAAAACCTCATATTGCATGTTTAAGGGGAAAACAAGTGGATAAAAATATAGCAAGAATGAGTCTTTTGTTTTGTTTCATCAGTTCAAAGTGATTCACACAAAGAATATTCAGTCAGAACTTTACCTGCGCGTATTATATTCCGAAAGAAGTTGAACGTATAAAAAGAGAATAAAAAACGATATCGTATCAGTGAAGAAAAATAATCCATATCATGTTAACGAAAATCCATTTGATATGAGACTCAAGGTATAATGTACAAGCTCCTTCTAGAGGTAATTGTTTTCAAAAGATGAGAGAAACAAATTGCTTCAGTCCTGTTGACGCCATTCCATTTTCACCTTGCTTGACGGACTCTAAGTTGTTTTTAAAAGGATCTAATTGTCGCCCATGCGTGGTATCTATAACGCTAACGCCATCACCATCAAAACCATGACCACCGACACCACCAATACCCCCCACAAAAACAACAATAACAAAATACAATCCCATAAACTTCTAGGCGAGGAAAAGGGCGCTCAATGAAAGGCCCCTATTGAAAAAAAAATCACAAATATGTTTGGCTGCTCTAGCGTTGGTTAATTTGGTACTTCAGAAGAAAAGCAATATTAATGTTCTCCGACCGCTGCCCCTCTCTTCTTCTTCAATTCGTAAAAAGCCAACATATACAAATAGCTTGAGGAAACTACTCTTATGGGTAATAAATCCTGTGAACCAATAGTAAAACACCTCTCCAGCCGACTGGATCCGAGGGTGAGTCACGGTTGGCTCCAACACGCACTGACTCGGTCGACTGAGCGACACACTGTTTAGAAAGGCTGCAAACTAGGCCGTCATACGGTTAGTGTAGGCTGCCTACCGCCTTCAGCACGTTTAAACCTTACAATTGGAATAAACAAAATCTGTATCTCACAGGTAACGTAAGACTTTCTTACGAAGACAAACTATGGATATGGAGTACAATTTTTTCAGTTTTTTTTTTCCTTTCTGTTTATACAAGATCGTTTTGTGAAAATAACGCTACTTGTTCGCCATTAGTTGTGGGCCCTTTACCTTATACAATTTTGAATGTCTCTTACTCTTCAGAGCGTGGTTTTTTAAAAGAAAATGTTCTTATGAGAATAAACACACACACACACACACTCTCTCTCTCTCTCTCTCTCTCTCTCTCTCTCTCTCTCTCTCTCTCTCTCTCTCTCTCTATCTCTCTCTCTCCAACTTCTCATTTTTCATATTATTCTCTTTTATTTTGAAGACAGTGTAGTCGTCATTTTTTTTCGTTCTCAGTGCTTCATTTTCCAAAGTATTATATGCTATCAATTTTTCAACTTTCCTTTTTATCTACTACGCGCTCCGTTGTTAGTTTCAACTGATTCACACTCGTCATCAATAAGCATACTTCCCGTTCCCTATATTTTCTATATTTTCAATAACAAACACCGGTTATTATCTTTCCAAACTTTTTCTTTTTATAGGCAAAAATTGAGAACATAGACAATCAGCGGCCAAAATTGCCTCTCTTTGTCTGCCCAGCAAAATAGACTTTCTGTTCTTACAAATGAAGCAAGCCTGGTAACAAGAGCGAGCTCGTGTGAGTCACACAGAGCTGTAGACGTACTCACTTCTGATCTTGTATTTTAGGCATCAACTCCATCTTCGTTTCTTCTGGTGCTGGAAGAGAGCGCTACTATAATACACACGTAATCGAAGAAATCTGGGATACCGTTTCAAGGATTACATCTAATCGATAATGCCGAATCTAGGGAGAACAAAGTTGTGGAAGTATTCATATTCGAAACAACTACCTCCATATTTTTTTTTCATTCCGTATGTTTTCTACCCCTGTATGTCTTTCAATTTTTGATGATCATCATTTATGTAAAAACTCTTCATTCCTTTAACGCACTGTTTTCATGCTTTTACTCTCTCTCTCTCTCTCTCTCTCTCTCTCTCTCTCTCTCTCTCTCTCTCTCTCTCTCTCTCTCTCTCTCTCTCTCTCTCTGTCTCTCTCTCCCTATCTCTCTTTGCCACACTATACCACCAACTTCCTCTCCCCTCCATACGTAATGTAACCTCTCTCCTTCCTGGATACCGCGCTGGTTTTCACCATGTCATATTCACATTAACTTGGTTTTTTTTCCTTGTACTTTGCTTTCTAACTCTTCAAGTAAAGTGCGAGCATAATATATTGTGTGGCTCCCTGGTGAGAATGTTTACCGACAAGACTTCATACTCTTATCTTGCCTTTTATCATGTGGGACCCACCTACCTCAAATTAGTCTTCATTTGTGTGGTGGGAGGTATCTCACCATCGCCTCTAAAACATATGTTATCAGTGAGGTGAGGAGATAGACCGAGAAGGGGCATTGATAGAACCCTCACTAGTGAGTAGGGTGTAACTCTAACAGGTCTTAACTGTTCAAAACCCCTTAGTATTTTTGAGAGTCTAATGAGATGGAAAGATTAGTGCAAAACAAATAAAAAATCAAAAAGCTAAAATAAAAGCATGGGAAAGTCAGTTCCATGGGACAAAAATGGGTAAACATAATGTGTGGGACCGTTATGAGGTGAACAGAGACAGCGGTTTAAAAAAAAAAAAAAAAAAGAAAAATATATATATATAGCATTGATACAAGCTCAGACTGCTAGTCGATGTGAAGAAAGAAAAACAAGTACAGGCTTACATTTACAAAATTGTTATATATATAAGATATATAGGTTCCGTATACTTAGGTTTATATGTTAGGTGTATTTTATAGCCAGCGCTTCTCTTAACAAGCATCTGCTTTGTATTAAAGTTGGACAGTGAAAAACTCCAATATCCGACATTGTATAGTACTGGTGCTCTTGAAGTTGTATATTTAGATGAAGCTCTCACGACCACTGTATACAAAAGATTATTTGAGCCACGTTTGTTATTTTTACTTTTCTGAATTATGTTTAATTTATGCTTTTCTCTAAAGGAGAACATTTCATTTGAAAAGGATAAGAGAGTCCTTGATTTTGAGTTAAAAAATTTTGACCCCAAGGCGTATTACACTACAAGGCTTAGTTACTGTCTATGTAGACAGAATATCTAGTGATAAAAGGTCATCATTAGCCTGTCTCGTCGTTCACTGATGAACCTGGTAACCTCTTTACGTCAAGCATCTGTATTGTGAGGCACAATGACTGCTGTAGAAGTGTAGAGTGGAGATTGGTGATCTAGATAGTGTAGGGATGCTGTGGGATCGCATCTGACTCTATTTGCTGTATTTGGTAAATAGTTTCAAGCGATATTCTTTAAGAATGGCTCTTAATTCACGACTTTAGACTCTAGAGACGAATATCAAAGGGGTTAAAAAATGCAGAATTTTAAATTCACGTGCAAGTTACGATCATGAATTTCGTTTGTTTTTTTTTTCTTTGACACTGATAGATAAAATGTCAAACATCTTTAAAATTTTGGGATCAAAAAATGAATGAAGACAAGTTGTTGAAATACGCAAATGCTTCCACTGACATGCAGGTGCCACAGAGGCGGTATGAAAGTTGAAAAAAGGCCACGGCTTACCAGAACAGTTCGTAAACGTCAAAGTGATGTGACATTTAAGCTGTAGAGCAGTTTCGGGGTGTAAATAATCCCCCGGGAAATCGCCTGCTTTCCCATTTCGCAGAGCAAGACATTGGGCAGGCTAGGAGGAGATTCGTTGTTACCAATTTCTGGACATGCTCTGACAGCATTGATCCTTATCTCACATTTTTTCGAAACAAAAGAGAAAAAAATCTAGGTCAGAAAAATTTCTTTTCACAGATCTGAAGACTTTAAAGTGAGTTTTCGAGTCTTGTTTTGATTATGCTGGCGTCATGTAAAAGCAGCTTTAAACTCTCGGAGTTGTTTTATAAAATCACTTTATCTTTTTTTTTTTCTTGAAGGAAATCCGGTGGGATGCAAACTTGAGTAATGAAGTTATACACGTTGACCTTTTTGTCCTTTTTTTGAGTAATCTATCATCTTCAGGGACTGGGAGGAGAGGGTCAGTGGGCTCATCAATAAACCAGTTACTGAGACTTAGGTCAACAGCCAAGAGTGACCATTGAGACTTGCTCTGAAAAGTTATAGTGCTTATTGACAGTACTGGGTCAATGCTTAAAGAACAGTGGATGCCCATTTTCGCGAAATGTTAAGGAATAATCTTACCCTTACCACTGAGAGCCTCTTAAAAAGAAGGAATTCAAGTGAAACGCTAATTCTGGAAACGTGATATTTTACATAAAGATGATAATTGAGAAAAGATTTGAATATAATTAGTTTTCTTCATTATAAAACTAATGATTTAATTTAGCTGAGCCCACGTTCGCCATGAGAACAATGGTGTCCCCGGGAAAAGGAACGAAACACAAAAACTGTTCATTTCATTTCATTAAAACTGTGTGCATGCTGCCATACATTTCTAAGAGGTCGACCTGATCAGGGAACTGGCAATGAAACTAAATCAGAATAATGTGAATATGATACAAGAGAAGACATGTGCACAGCACGAAACTGTTTTAATTCATATTCCAAATACTGAAAATAAATAAAACAAGGGAATGCTATAGAAAACAACGGATCAAATAATTTATAGCAAACAAAGCGGGAACAGACAAAATATAGACCACAGCTGGTAATTTGCACAGTTCGAAATCAAGCGAGGTACTGTTTGGTAAAAGAATGGGGGGAAAAAAGTCAAAAGTCGACATCTTTGAAGTACCCATTATGATTATGCAGCTACAAGAAAATTGATATTGCTGATCAGAAACAGTATTAAATTATAGTTCGCCCATGACACACGATAGGTATCAACGAAAGGTATCCGGTGGATGATAAGAAGAGGAAAAAAGTTCTTTTTTTTTTTTTAAAGAAAAAATGTGTGAAGCATTGAATATGTTTTAATATATAGAATCGCACAGATTGACAGATCGGCAAGGGAAGAGAGGATTCTCTTCAAGTGACCGAGCCAGATTTGTACAATAAACAATGTGCACTATGCTTCACTATTCTTAAGAAGCCAAGTCCATAAACAAAACAAGATCGATTTTCTTTGTGAGTGTGTAGAAAAAGTAGTTTCTCGATTTTGTTTTGTTTTGTTTGTTTGTTACTTAAAATGCAAGCTGAAAACTCCCTCTGTGAACAGGACCCTGGTGGCAATTTGCTTGGGCTGGGGTGCGTGTGTGTATTACAGAGGCTTATAAATCGGTCTTGATGTATATTCTTTTACTTACAATAGCCAGATATATGACTCAACCTATCTATCTTTACCTAGAATCTAGATATCTCGATAATTCTAAACACAGAATATATCTTTATCTTAAATCCTTTTGAAATTCTAAGCAAAAAAGTAAAATCTAGATCTATATCTTAAGCTTTTGATTTTAGTCTAGCTCCTTTAAACCTCTAGTCCTTGATCTAGAATCTATGTCCAAGCAACTTTTAGATTCTTTATATTTCTTTATTACATGTAGATCTATCCCAGACAGTTTAAGAACTGCCGCCAACACTGTAGGCCTACTTTCAGTTTCATTCCTGCCATCTCTGCCCAGCTGTGCTTTCAGGAAGTAGTTCACACGTTCATCTTTTTCTTTCAAGAAAATAATAATCATATTTTTGACTTTAAATTTTTGGAAAAAGCGACCAAACACTATTTTGAGGTGAAAAATAATTTTACCACTCAAATCTTAAAGGTAATTGACAACTTTATGCCCAAATTGACGAGCATGGGTAGTATAGAAATGCTCGGTTAGATGGTCCTCATATTTCGTAAGCTTCATTATTCGCAAAGTTCAACTACAAGCGCTTTTTTTAAAGTCAAATCATGACATCCGAAATCGATTTGCCATCTACTTTTATTTCACGTTGAACATCATTTTCTGGCTGTCTGACAATTGACGAGGAATGTAAAAATCGAAAAGGGTGCGCAAAGTCTCACTACACCTCTAAATCGAGATGTACATTGTATGTCCGCTTCACTTAAACAGACGTTGCTTCCATAAACTTTATATCATATAATTTTATAATGACACCCTCACCCTCACATATCTATAATATATATATATATATATATCATATAGTCCATCTTAAGCACCTCATCAGAACAGAATGATGAGGGTTGTAACAGATGAAGGTAAAATAATCGATTTTCTCTGAGTCAGACACATAATCTCCACCTGTATAACGCAAATGTGAGTAAGGGAATTAATAAATAAAAAAAAAAGAAAAAAAGATAAAATAAAGAGTTTATATGCGTAGCGAAGAAGTGGAGTAAAAGTGGGGTAAAGTGGTAATCATCGAGGTGTTTAAGCTGGAGATAATGCATGCAACTTTAACTGAATGCAAATTGCGATCTATAGTCGGAATGATAATATGGATCGACCATAAAACGGAAGCGCAGAGCAGACAGAGAGATAGAGAGAGAGAGAGAGAGAGAGAGAGAGAGAGAGAGAGAGAGAGAGAGAGAGAGAGAGACAGACAGACAGACAGACAGACAGACAGATAGACAGACAGACAGACAGACAGACAGACAGACAGGCAGACAGACAGACAGACATTGAAATGATTGTTAAGAAAACAGTAATGTAAAGAGATAAAATTAGTAATAGTTCAATCCCCGTTTCGATAATTTTTTTCCAGCATAAGAAAGATGCTCATGTGAGTTCTAGCTTTATTTTCTTTCGATTACCAAGGAGGTGTGATTTCAGATTATATCAATTAATTGAAGATAAAAGCCACTGGATGACACGCTATAGATGTCTTTTGCTCCGTCTAAAATCACGCCAAAAGGCTAGTTCTAAAGCCAATATAGTTTAAATTGACTGAAATGGATAGAGATCGATTAGTGTAACTTAGACTGACTTTTGATCACTATAAAGAAAATAGCGGGTTTGGTCATAAAATGCTCATAAAAAGAAGGCTTCCTGTGTGTTGTAAAACACGAGGTCTGGGAGGTATTTCGCAGTATGATGATAGTTTACCGTAGATGTGACAAACAGACATAACTGTGACGGTGAAGTTTGTATTGTTGAGCTGTTATAAGGTTAATGGTAAATTTGGTAAAAATCACAAGCTATTTATAGATCAAAGTTAGACGCCGACAATCATGGAGACACAAATAAATGAATGGACAGTTATCATTTCTCACGAGGCAGTGCATCATTTTCTATACACTTCTTGTTCGAACCTACCTAGCCTTAAATTATTACTTGCTTTAGAAATTGGGAAAGTAGAGAGTTTGTTGCTTCCGCGAATTGCAATTTCTTTCCCACACAAGCAAAAATTTTTACTGTGAGTGTTGAGAAAAGCCATCTCTAACAACAGTCCAGAATCTCACATGGTCGTGATTTAAGCCACGGTTTCATAATTATAAGCGAGAAAAAAATATAATGCTGTTAAAATAAAGTATTATTTTCATTGAGCTCGGATAATTTGGAATGATTTGCTCTCCCAAGATGCAAAACAATCAAATAACTTAAACATCGATAGATTTTTTTTACGAGCACACTTGTACTTTGGTGTTCTGAGTGTGCCGAATCAGAGGATCTGGATGAAGAGAAAGCTGTTTTTATCACCACTCAAGTACCTTTCACGACGTGACTATGGTTTATGTCAAACCATAAGAGGCTGTATAATTGTGAAAAACTGGGTTGAACAAAAAAAGATTAGAGGTACTAAACCCATTTCTCTTGTTGCTTGAGTAGAAGGTCAAGTCTTTAATCAATCTTAACTCTTTAGAAACGAAAACAGATACGCGTATAAGAAAAGTGAATAGTTAACCTACAAAGAGGTCGATGTAACAATAAGAAGCCCGATATAAAGAAAAACATAAGTATCTTAATGGTTTGTGTTTCCCGCAACAGCAAAGGTACTTTTGTTTTTAACTTCATTGTTTGGTTTTACTGATTTTATATGTATGATGTGTACATGATATATGTAATTGTTAATTTTTTTTTTCATGTTTGTAATTGCTTGTATAGTGGCCACAACCGACTTTGCTGATGAATATTTTTCTGGTTTGCTGATTCTTACTCCTTGTTCTATACTTTTGGGATCATTCTTTCTCTCACTATTCAACTGGCAAAGCAAGGCAATGTTATTATTAGTTGTTAAACATTGGCATAATGAATAATGGATTAATATTGAAATAAGGAAAATTTACAATTTTTATAGAACAACAAGTGGTAAAGCCAATCCCCTGTGCGTGTGTGTCTCACACGAATTATGTATAGAGGTTTTTCGCTTTTAAGTGCAAATTGAAAAATTGTGTCTGGTTCAGAAATGTATCCGAAAAAAGATTCAGTTACAACCAATGCTTCTTTCTGCATAAAAATGCCACGAATTGTAGGAAACGAGTTAGAACTTCCTCTCTCTATAATGCCTTCAGGTCAGATCTTCCCGAATCAGTTTAGAAGTTTCATATTGCATAAGTTTTATGGGAAAACACTTAAAAGACGCTTTGTTATAATCGATATTAATTTTCTGGGGAGAGGTAAACGGTGACACTCATGCAAAATTTATTATTGATTTTACTCGCGGCAGAAAGATAATTGGCGTCTGAATTGTGCGAGGGTGAAAAAGAAAGAAAAACTGACAGGATCAATGCCTCTATTTGATTCATGTAAATCAGACTCTTAAAATAGGCGGTAAACTTAACTAAACTGCTTCCATGAGAGAGTCGGTTTATTTCAAACTATTTATATTTTACTTTCATATTGACTGTTTACATTGGAATCCCGTTATATGGAAAAAGGATTACTATTTTTAGGATTCGCAATGGGACACAATGGCTGCTCTGGGCTGGAAACACAAGAAGAGGAGAATTATTTGAACGCTCGATTTGGGCGGTTTCAAGCGATGATCATTCGGTTGTGACGGACGAACAACAACAAAAAATGTTTGTATTTAAGTTTTAGGACAACACCTTTAGAGCCCTTCTTACATGCTTACTTTAAAAGCAGGTTACATTGAAAAACGAAACCCAATATGCAATCAAGACAATGGCAGGAGCAGCTAAGATCCTTTGATCGCATAGCAGTTGTATCGATTTTATTACGAGCAGGATCCTGTCTGCACCACCGCTTTATCAGGCTTAGAGCTTTCATAATTATGCGCAAAAAAAAAAAAAGAAAAGAAAAACTTTCGATATAACAAATGTGAACAATCACATTGAGTTTATAAAGAATATTTTTTGGAGTAAGTATTATTTTTAACACGCTTGTATGAATAATCAATTGTCTGAAAAGTTCATTACAAATCAACAGTGCAGTGATCAATAGTTTCCTGAATGGAAGCAAGTTTGTTTATTTAACTTTTTTTTTTTAATTATCCCACGCTGAGTAAATACTGACCCCGATTTCAGAATTGCTGGACTTAAAAATGAGAGTTTAACCCAAAAGTACACAGTAATTTGAGATCTTATTAGAATATATAGCAAGTGACAGTTTATTAAAAAAAAAATGTCCACAAAACACATTCTCTATCAGAACTGACCTTACAGCCCCTAACGGTTATGGCGACTGTTTTCAAAATCAATAAATGTAAGTTACGTTATCGAGACGATGTGGACGGTGAAGTAGATACAAAGAAAACTTAGTCGCAGGAAAGTGGGAACTATTTCGAGAGTTTGCCAGAACCATGCGGGTAACCTACAATTCAATCCTTGTGAATTATTCAATGTCCGACAAAGGGCTGACTTGTCGAAGGTCTCTTTCCAAGTATATAAACTGTCCCAGATAAGAGGTTTTAAAAGCTGCTGTTTCTGCTGCAGGCATTCTTGTTCATTTTGTGTAACATTTTATACTTTTTTACTCTCTCTCTCTCTCTCTCTCTCTCTCTCTCTCTCTCTCTCTCTCTCTCTCTCTCTCTCTCCTCTCTCTCTCTACTCTCTCTCTCTATCTAACTAGCCCTCTACCTCTTTCTTCTTCTCTTTCTTTCTCTCTCTCTCTATCTATCTAGCCCTCTCTCTCTATCTATCTATCTAGCCCTCTCCCTCTTTCTTCTTCTCTTTCTTTCTCTCTCTCTCTATCTATCTAGCCCTCTCTCTCTATCTATCTAGGCCTCTCCCTCTTTCTTCTTCTCTTTCTTTCTCTCTCTGTCTCTCCTCTCTCTTTCCCTCTATCTCTCTACATAACTGCTTCTCTCTGTCTCTCCTCTTTCTCTCTCTCTGTCTCTCCTCTTTCTCTCTCTCTATCTCTCTATATTCCTGCTTCTCTCTATCTCTCTATACTCCTGCCTCTTTCTGTCTCTTATAACATCTTAAGACTTGAGCTGGTACAATCGAATTGTGACTGTGATAAATCAAAAGCTTATGATTATCAATTAACTCTCATGCTAACGCCCGATCTTTTGGACACGCAAAAAAAAAAAAAAGGCAGTGTGGTTGCCAAAATATCAGCTAAACAGAAAAGAGTAAATAAAGGCGGGGGCTGAAAGAGGCACTTACACACGACAGATTAGAAACACTATAAAATGGGCTAAATTCGAACAAACCCAAAATCCCATCTCGATTACTTCATGTAATATGGTTGGCAGGCGGGGTGTCTTTTTTTCCCCTAATCAGTTGTAAACGTAAATCTAGAGCAAGTAAATAAACAAAAGTGCGTATTGTATCTCACTGTTGAGTTCATGAAAACATACATTACCGCGCAAGGTCTTCTGTTTGGAGATTCGTCGAGAGATATCTCGCCATACGAGATCAATAAAATAGGCTTTTAGATCTAAGAGTACAGTTAATTGATAATGGTGATAATAAGGCCTTGAGCGGTGAATGTGGACATTTTCTTCAAAGGCTAGCGTAAAAGGATTCGTTACCGTCACCGAAAAGTAAATATTAAAACAATAATGCAGCCATTTTTAGCATTTTTTTTCCTTTGTCCTAAATTTTCTCTGCATATGTCAGTATCTCAAATGTAATGAAAGACATGACTTGAGGCCCAATGAAACCATTCCTAATAAGTTTTTAACTTTAAGCTATGCAGGGGATGACAACAATTACAGTATGACTTCCCAAGTTCCTGCCCATTATTTTTCTGAACCCATACATTCGAAGTTATATCGATAGAAAACCAGTCGTTGCTTATACGAGGCATTCAAAATGTTGTGCCTCGTTACAATGATAAAGCAGAGAAGTACTGTAGTGTTAAAAATATGTCCATGAGCCTATAGATAGAATTAATTGCTGGAAGAAAAAGAAACACAACAATAATATGGACGTGCAGCTACGTGGTTGTACGATCAAGGGCTTACTGAAAATACAATTGTAAGTGTTGCCTCTTAAAACATCTCGCTGGATAATTACAAAGTGACAAGAAGCTTTTTGAGTAGTGGCTATTTTTAAGTCCCCCCCTCCCCACCTTCTTTCACTCACACACACATACACTAACACACCTTTTTCATGCCCCCCTCCCTCTCCTCTCTCTCTCTCTCTCTCTCTCTCTCTCTCTCTCTCTCTCTCTCTCTCTCTCTCTCTCTCTCTCTCTCTCTCTCTCTTTTGAGGACTTTAGTGATCTTCCCTTCAGCCCTCTCCCCCTTGACAAGGGAAAGCCAACCCGTTAAGGGGGCTGCCTAGAAGTACAAGTTTGTTACCAGGAGCACTGTTTAATATTATTGTTTTGGGGCGACATGCTTGTTTTTTAAATGCATAATAGTGACGTTCTCCAGCGATAATAATGCGATTCTTCGCCGAAAATAGACGCAACATGCCATGTTGCTAAAACAATACACACCAAGCCGGATCGATACGGCGTGTACATGCGATTTATGACTGGTCCCCGGTACAGGTCGATCGTCGTGAATTGATTTTCTTTCCCTAAACTGCATTCAGAGATTATCAATCATAATTGTGTAAATCTGTGAGAGGCACATCTGGCTACGACACTCTCATTCATGGTAACGCCAAATTTAATGACCAGTTTTTGTCATTAACGCCTCTCTTAAGGGCTGGGACGGGCAGCTTTTTCACTGGTTGTCTGTGCACTTTCTTTGATCCTTATTCAATTTGGTGATTCTAAGGTAGTAAATCTTTATTCCAAAAGTAAAAGATACCGTCCAACTCTCAAGAATAAATATTGGAAATGCGAGGAGAGGAAAAAAAAAAGTAATGAAAGAAAATGAATGTAATTGTGGTTTAAGAAAAAAAAGAAATTATAATTAAAGTATCGAAGATGCTCAACCATCTGTAGAATAGAGAAAATTTCGACTAAGAACAAAAGTAATTATTACACTTAAAAGTGTTTTGGCACTATCAGGTCCAGAACAGAACAAAGCCAAGGGCGACCACCCACACCATGATTTATCTTTATAGATCCACGCATTATAGCCGGGCAACAGGTGGCACTTCAGACCAGTGTATCTGACAGTCAGTGTCAATAATGACAAGCCTGGAGTCACGCTGCTACTCATGACTAAGTATCAAAACATGGAATTCCTCGGTGTAAACAAAGTACAACATCTGTGCACGCCACTCAAAAAAATGGCTTCGAAATTGTATGGCTGCTTGAATGATGGTCATGTTAAAAGGATTTGGTTGCAATATCGATTTGTGAGTGTGGTAGGAAGTTCCTACAAAATTAATACGACCTAGCAATGATCGCTTACACGAGCAAATTAAGTGATTCGATGCCACAAGCAAAATACGCACTAGCATGAAAGTGCATTGCTGATGTTAGGCAATGGCCGTTATAAACTGGAGCTCCATTCACCAGCCAAAACGGGCGAATCGATATTCACTTGCATGGTGCACCTTATGTTTTGAATTACAGCTTGGAATCAGCGAGTACATCATATGAAATAAAATCACCTCACAGAACATAGCTCTATTGCAGAAGGTGATGACTTTTCACATTAAATACACTATGTTAAAAAAAAATAATTAGAAATTTGAGGTTTTTATTAAAATTTTTTTTTTAATTTAAAAAATACTAGAAGTTTTTACACATACCATTCATAGAAAGAAATAGTTTCTGAGTTGAAGAAATAATGCGTTATTCATAAAGTTAAAGAAACAGAAGCACTGGCCTCATGCCGTGGGTGAAAAATGCAACCGTCGTAAAGAATGGTATAAAACTCAAACTGAAGAGCTCTGTAAAGGCTTTACTGGTGCATGTGAATTACAAAGCCTATAAAAAGAACGATTACAACAATTACATTAATTAAATAAAGAAATAATAATGATCATGGATGATGATGATGATGATGACGACGACGACAAAAAATGACAATGCTATGGAAGGAAATACTCACAGCTCCAGTATGAGGATGACCTCTATGCCAGTCTCGTACACATCATACAGGCGGATGACGTTCTCGTGGTCCAGCAGTCTCAAGATGCTCACCTCCCTCTGAATGTCCTCAGCCTTGGCTCCTTTCCTCCCGCCACCGCGGCGCTTCCGGATAAACTTGGCGGCAAATGCCTCCCCGGATTTCTTGTGCAACGCCCGGCGGACAACGGCAAAATGGCCGCTGTGGGAGAAAGTCGGGATGTGATAAACGTGGATTAATAGATAATAATGTCAGGCACTAACAACAGAATGCTCGGAAAAAAAAACCTGGTTTTAACAAATACACGAAGGATTTACACATTGACGATACATGTGCATGTGAGACTGGTTGTCACTTTCAGGTGGTAGAAAGAGGAATGGTTAAGCAAGACTTGAACCTCAAAACTTTATACTTCATTGGAGATTTTCTTAAATGGATCATCGAGTTCTCTGCAGCCATTTAGTGCTGCCAGTGACATGCTTTCATCTTTTATATATTTTTTAAACTATCAGGTTGATTTAACAGACTTCCAGTGAATCACCTTCAGACTGCATTTGGACAATTGGTTCTGCGTGGAAAATCAGAAAACGGTATTTTGGTGCCCAACTGAGTTATAGATGAGATAACACAAACTTTAAAAAAGAGCATTCTTCTCTTTTTCAATAATCAGGAGCTACAAGGAGCAACTATGATTAGTCTTGTGTCCTTTGAATGTACTCAGTATGTATTGTGAGCTTCTGTTCTTTGCCCAGTTATTCGATCTAATGAGCGATTTTGACAGTAGGGTGATGCCAAAAGAAATAGACTTAACTTCAATACGTTTCACAAACATTGACATAAAATAAGTTAGAAAACAAAAATCCACTAAAACAGAGTTGACATAATCATTAAAAGCTAGGATATTTTTTCCTATTCTAAATGTCACCATCACGCACTCAAGTTTTTGGGTTGTTTTTGTTTTTAGTGGGGTTTTTAAAAACGTGACAAGACTAAAAGTGCGTCACGGCAAAGTCTAGACACGGTGGAATTGATAGACGAAACTCTAGCGAGTCCCGAAGGTTAGCAAGATAAGACATTACAGATTCTTGGATTATCAAACATTCTTCGCTTACAGATAGCGCATCATTTTCTGCATCCAAACGCCCATGCGGTACGGAGTAGGGGCTAAAAGTGCTTTATGAAGACATACAATTATGGAAAGTGTGAAGAGCATTAGACATCACATGCTCTCGCGTATGATTATGTCGAGCTAGATCAGGAATGAAGATTGAGCAGAATTTAGTATTGCACTGATAGAATGATGGATATTGTGTGAAGAGTACATAGAATATATTTTCTTTATTTTTGATATCCTTGATAACATAACTTAAGCTGATGATAAAGATGGGGAGAACCTCATAATAACGATTAAGGTGGTAAGTGCGGGGTCTATAGCGATAAAGTGTAAACGAAATGGCATATACACGTAATTTGAAAACAATAGCGAGAACAGCATGTACAAACACAAATAACTTTAACAGAGCTATGACTGATAACAATGTTTTACTTATATACACACGGTGGAGATATCCATAGTACAAACACATGTATAAATCATCAGAAAAAAAAATGCATGCTCAAGCTAAATACCTCCCCATTCACAAGATCCAACCCTGATCATCCCCATGGTTTACACAAGCCCAGGAGCTCAGGACATTAAACTCTCATTACTTAGATCTGGAATGGGTTTTCCCTGACTCTGGAGTCCATTTTGTTCTCTAAATCCTAAGCAGTGACAGACCGTATGGTGCACCGGAAATTGGTATCTTCTGAAGTCTTTTCACTAACTGATTTTTTTTTTCCAAAAGAAAAACTTTACCTTTTTTTTTTTCAATTTAATTTACTTACATTCTGAAATAAATCGAGGCACCGTTCACCGTTACTAAAAACACAAAGCCGCATTGTAATAAGCTGATTAAAAAAAAGAAGAAGAAGAAGAAGAAGTAAAAAATATAATGGCAAAAACGTGATCAGTGCTGCCATGAGCAGCAGCTTCAGGGTAGAACTCTCCCATACTGTTAAAAATCTTTTTCTT
>JAWDGP010003357.1:10000-97500 GCA_033675545.1 Elysia crispata | reverse complement strand
GCTCTTTCGCTCCCAGATATAAAGTGTAAGGGACAGGCAGATAAAAGGTAGATTCAAAGCGATTAGGCATGTGCTGATTTAAGTCTCAAAATATGACCAATCTATACAATATATCGATAATTGAGGCAGAAAAATAATTAAAGAGCGAAATCTATATCAATGTAAGACTAAAAAAAAGTTTTATTAGTGAGAATGTCGAGAAAAATAGAGTCGGGCCCTCTACAGAATTCTCTTCCAGTTTACAAACTGTAGAAACAGTTTAAGAGACCTCTAAGAACAAACATATTTTTGCTGAATTTATGAAAAAAAATAGTGAACTTTAGGCAAAAAAGCCTCTCGGAGGATGAGGATGTATAGTAAGTGGAAAGCAATATCTATAAATGGGATGATCTATTTCAAAGTACAAGGACAGCCTATCTACTTAAGCAAAATAATGGAATGTGTCTTGATGTATATATGTGATTTCCAGTGGTGACGTGAAAGAACGGGCCTACAAGAAGTCGCGACTGTATGACTGAGATCGCGGTAGAGATCACAATGGGTCACACAGCCGCGATATTCCAGTGCTGCTTTGCCTGCCTAAACCAGGGCCTGATTCCTTTTTTTTCCCACGGAAGGTCTCGTTCACGCCGTAAATAAGGCCATGAGGCGAATCTCACTTTGTGATGTCACTTTCAATGAACGCAACAGACATTGCTCCATGATTCTTCGAAGCTCAGAGCGACTTGTTTCCAAATATAGCATCCCAACCCCCGACTAAAGGGAAATGAAATACACAGAACAGTCTGTGCGAGCGGTAGGTTGGGAATAACAGGACATAATTGCTAGCTATGCCGTTGGGCCAATAAGACGAGAGGTGAACCGTAGAGATGGATTTCGCAGTGGTGCCTTAAATTATGAGAGAATAAAATAAGGTTTTCAATGTCAATGCTTCATCATTAATAGTATTGACACTATACAGGTATACAGCGGGGTGAGATTATTTTTACTTTTATGCTTTATTGTACAAGCCATAACATGTTTCTCGGAACAATAAACAAAAAATATGTTTAGATATTTAAATGAAATTCTAAAAAGAAGTCAACAGGTGGCCATAGTAAATTGAGTGCTGGATGGGTGTGGACACACAGAGAGAGAGAGAGAGAGAGAGAGAGAGAGAGAGAGAGAGAGAGAGAGAGAGAGAGAGAGAGAGAGAGAGAGAGAGAGAGAGAGAGAGAGAGAACAAAATTTCAAGGGCAGTAACTGTTACTGCTTATAATGAGGTGAACTGTGATTGTAGTGGGAGGTGGATACATAGGGAATTAGGAGACTCTGGTGACACTGAATGTAAGTTCCTAGGTGTGAAGAAAAGCAAACGGGCTGACGAATAGTAGGCCGTATCGTCAGACAAACCAGCATGTATGCAATGTAGCTCGCCTGCAGCTACCCTACGGTTATTCCGCTTATGCACTTAGATTTAGGTTACTGAAAAGGTTAAAAGCTAAGTCTCTTAAGGGTGCATCATTGTTGAGTCAGTGGAGATGTGCCGCCCTGCGCAAAATATAGCAGCTATATGAGATGTACCGAGTAAAAGCTGCTACAGGATCAAAGAGGGAAACGTAAGAGGTGGTGGTGGTGGGGGGGTGGGGGGGGGGGGATAAGAGATAGAGGCAAATATGCATACATATAAAGACATGGAGATACAGTAGCATAGACTCAGAGAGAGAGAGAGAGAGAGAGAGAGAGAGAGAGAGAGAGAGAGAGAGAGAGAGAGAGAGAGAGAGAGGAAAAGGGGGGGGGGGGGGGGGGCCGCAAGTGTGAAGTCACTATTGATAGGTTAAGATGATAAAAATGAATGAGGGAAAGCTGAGGTTTTATATTCAAAGTGAAACGAACAATATTAGTTTTAGTTATAACAATCTACAATGAAACCTTTAACGGCGATGTATCTCCACGTTTTTTTTTTAAATGTATTCTTTTGTGTTGGTCTGTAAATGGAAACAAAGAATAACATGCCTACTAATACAACAACAACAACAACAACAACAACAACTACTACTACTACTACTACTACTACTACTACTACTACTACTACTACTACTACTACTACTACTACTACTACTACTACTACTACTACTTGTATAACTATAATAATAACAACAACAACAACAACAACTACTACTACCACTACCACTACTACTACTACTACTACTACTACTACTACTACTACTACTACTACTACTACTACTACTACTACTACTACTACTACTACTACTACTACTACAACAGCTATAATAACGACAACTACTATTATTGCTAATAATAATAATAATAATAATAATAATAATAATAATAATAATAATAATAATAATAATAATAATAATAAAGAAGAAGAAGAAGAAGAAGAAGAAGAAGAAGAAGAAGAAGAAGAAGAAGAAGAAGAAGAAGAAGAAGAAGAAGAAGAAGAAGAAGAAGAAGAAGAAGAAGAAGAAGAAGAAGAAGAAGAAGAATCATGTAGATTCATGGCGACAACCACATTTTGATCGTTCCCTAGAGCCTAATCACAACTTAGCTTATCTTCGTCACGTGACAGATAGAGAGGTTTCCTAAACCTGATAGTGCCATCAATACATATTTTAGTCTAACCTATGCCGGGGCGACAATGAGAACACACACTGAATACTCAATTGAATGACAGTGACATAGAGAGGTGATATAAACCACTCTGATTTTGTAGTTTTCAAATGTATTTAAATAAATGGTACAAGGGTACGTGATTCTCCTTCGCGAAACATGTCTTATCAAGGAAATAAACGGAAACATAGGAACAGCCACGAACGTTCGATTCAATCTGTTACCAACAAACATTCAAATTCCATTCATATGTCAACTACCAAGTACCATTGCTACAATAAAGCTACATATTATCAAGGATAAAAAAAAGCTATAAAACTGGCGGTGTAAGATTTTACATCGAAAGCGCGATTGAGAGAGACGTTGGGCGATGGCCTTGTGTCAGCAACGTTTAACCAGCTTCGCCAGGGGATCAATTTCTTATCAGGACAGCATCAGTAACATCTCGGCAGGCAGCCTGGGACAGGCCTGTAGGCGACAGGCGGTGGAATCAGGCCTGGCTCAGCTCTCCGAGGGTCGATTAACTGTCGCCGAGTTTTATTACGGAGGGTTAGCCCTGCACCTCCGGCACGCTGGATAAACTCTTCAGCGTGCTGAGTAACCGGGCTCACTCCACATCCCGCGCAGATATAGATATAAAGGTGTTATAAACAATGTGAAGGACCAATAGTCTACTTGTTCGTGTGAGCTTTGCTGAGATATGATCAATTCATAGAACACTCAAAAGGTGGACGAAGAATATAAACAAAAATAATTAGTGAGGCGATCAATTGATAAACATAAACAGGTCGAAAAATGGATACGCGAAAGATAATTCGCTCATGCAAAGATGACAAGGTATGAAGAATCACTGATGTCATAATCATCGTTATCATTAGAGCCATGAGGATCGATCACGGCCTTTCACTTATTAAAGCAAAAATCGTAACTATTGACATAAATATCCAATCAGTATTTCTAGTACCCACAAAAAGACAAACAAAACTACGCAGTTTGTGGCAAGGACTGGAAAGACCTGTAGGCTTTTAAAAAGGAATAGTAATGGAGTGAAAGGGACAGAGGGAGAGGGCGGAGAGCGCTAATTAGGCGGAGGGGGAGGGGGGGGGAAGAAAAATATAGCGAGGAAAAGAGCGTCAGAACCTAGGGAAAAAAACTAAATGTCGGTAAATGAGTAATGTTGTTAAAAACAAGAAGGAAAAAAAAGCATCCACTTGGCAAATTAACGCTGGTGGTGAAAGAGGCTTGTGCAATGTGCAGCATCCATGTACATTAACTTATTTATAAAAACTGTCTCCTGATTATCCCCTTCTCTCTCTCTCTCTCTCTCTCTCTCTCTCTCTCTCTCTCTCTCTCTCTCTCTCTCTCTCTCTCTCTCTCTCTCTCTCTCTGTCTATCTCTCTTTCTCTCTTTCTTTCTCTCTCTCTTTCTTTCTCTCTCCCTCCCTATCTCTTTCTTTCTTTCTTTCTCTCTCCCTCCCTCTCTCTTTCTTTCTCTTTTTTTTCTCTCTCTCTCTCTCTCTTTCTTTCTCTCTCTCTCTTTCTTTCTTTTTCTCTCTCTTTCTCTCTCTCTCTCTCTCTCTCTCTCTCTCTCTCTCTCTCTCTCTCTCTCTCCCCAACACACGATATGATCAGCACATTAAAGATGAGGATAATCCTGTTCTATTCACGCATGCTATTGTTATGATCGAGCCAGCAGAGCGAGCGTCAGAGTCACGGACCATTTGTTTCAAGTGATCGCCGCGGCAAGGACGGACCTTCATTAACTTACTGGAGCCCACAGCTTTATTGACCAGCAGCCTTGTAATAGTCGTATGGATGGAGACTGCTATGTAGAGTGGGGACTCCAATTCGTATGAGTTAAATATGTATGCGATATGTATGCCTAAATAAGAAAGCATGCAACAGGTCTACACAAAATTGAGAGATCTTTTTGTATCAGTGGTGTGTCAAGGAACCAAAATGTGATAACAGATCATTCCCCCTTGTCTCGCCTAGAGCCAGCTAAAGAGTCAAGCTATGTTTGTCTGTTGCTAATGCTGCTGTTTGTAGTTCCTGGTGTTGAAGCGAGGGGTCAATGTCGGTACTGTTTATTATGTGACTGATTGTGTTGTTCCGCTGTGTTTTGATAAGAGAAGTAAACAACTGCATTCTCAAGTTAATAAAAAAAAAAATTAAGCTAGTGATTGAGTTCGAGCTCCAAACCAGCAGAGCAAGAGTCTGTCGTGCTAATCACTGGGCCACTTTGAGGACAGTTATCTCACCGACGGCGATGAAAAACTGTTCATGAAACCGCCATAAAGCTTGTTTTACAGAGTTTGTCTCTTTGTCTACAGCACAGCTGCGCCAAGAGCCCCCCCCCCCCCCTCCTCTCTCTCTCTCTCTCTCTCTCCCTCTCTCTCTCTTTCTTTATCTCTCTCTCTTTCTTTATCTCTCTTTCTCTCTCTCTTTCTTTCTCTCTCCCTCCCTCTCTCTCTCTCTCTTTTATTAAATAAACCGAATTTAGGATGTTCAGGTGTGTGGATGAGAACCCTAACTCTTTCGCTCATAACGACGAGTTTCAAGCCCTCGATGAGTCTTTGCTGTATTCATGTGGATCTTGGTCGAAGGTACCAAAACCAGCATAAGCTGATTAACCCAAGGAGGGTCTTGATCCAATCTACTGCTAGATTATCATAGTAAAATAAACCACTGAACGAGAGTGACACGCAAATAAGTTCAATTTTCATCGCAACTATGAGGGAATGCAATTTGGCACTCTTGAAACTTAGGTTGTGTGGGTTACATCTATCTTTGGAAGACGAAGACAGTTCAATCAATAACCGACAATTTTTTTCTGTTATTGAACCCCTTGGCTGACTTATTGATTCCTTCAAGCAAAAATAAACTCAAAAAGTGCATGCGGTTCTTAAGCAGTGGCCCTCAAGTTGCAGGAATACATGCATGGATTCTCATAATAGATCGATAGGTAGATAAATAGATGCATAGAGAGAAAGGTCTGTACAGAGGAGAGAGAGAGAGAGAGAGAGAGAGAGAGAGAGAGAGAGAGAGAGAGGGGGGGGGGGGGACAGAAACAGACGCCTACAGATTTTATTATTATTATTATTATTATTATTATTATTATTATTATTATTATTATTATTTAGCAGGCGTTCTTTTTAAAATGATTTTAAGAAAAAACGCAATCTAAAATGCCAGGTAGAAAACATGCAGAGATGTCAAGGCAATTATCTAAAAGTGCAAATCTCTGACCTCCTCAACTATATTTAACCATCAGATGTTATTGCACTGCTGCTGCTGCGTGTAATATTATACCGCTTTCCTTTCTTTTCTGAGATTTGATTTCCTTGTTTATGCTTTTCATTTTTTTTTTTTTTTTTTTTTTTTTTGGGGGGGGGGGGGGGGTTAAACATAGAATTGTTTTTAGGTCAAGCAATGTGTCGAGTAGATAAGGATCATTCATTTAATTAAGCTCTTGTCATTTAGAAGCGATCTTCGGTATGCACTAGACATGTGCCTATCAATTCAAAAGTTGGTTGACGATGTGCTAAAACTGATAAGCTTTTAATGCCATACATGCTTCTAAGTTGCGGTGCCCTTTTTTTTTTTTTTTAAAGCCTCCCTGAAGCAGCATGTCTTGAGGCGACTGTCTAAATCTGGACGGTTGGTGACTAAAAAACTATAATACCGCTTATAACTTTAGTAGGCCTAATAAATTGTAAGTTTTGGAAGATACTGTCATTACCAAGCAAACACTAGTCCCGAAGAAAGCTAACTGGAAGATAAAGTGCAATTAAGGTCTGTTGCTAAAAAAAAAACTAAAATAATTGAGAACATAAATGATCACTTGACACACGTTAATTAGTACTATGTACTTAGCAATACAGCCAAAAAATGAGACATTTAAGTGGCTAATGCTCAACTGAGTACTATGACAGATAAGAAACAGAGCCTTTTGTGAAGTCTTAAATTTAATATTTATTTACCTCCCGATATCATCGCCAATCTCATAAGACTCCTCCAGAGGCTCTCTCTTGAAAGCAATTGCATCCATTGCAGTTAACGTTCTCATTGAGGCACATTATTCATCAGAAAAATCAGAGAAAAGCAAACATAATCCAACTGAGAAATCGCTATCTCCACCTCCAGATGGCCCTCAAAAGATGAGTTTTAAAGTAATGATGAGGTTTTTTTGTACAATTAATAAGATCTAACCTCTTAACTGTAGCCTCCTAATTTAAAAAGTATTGATTAATAACCAATGCTGTATGAACATTAACAAAAATCTTAATTTGCTTGAAATTTAAAGCTAATGCACAAAAATACAGATTTGTATAGCTTTGCATGTTTATGCTTCACAAATAAATATGTTCTCATAAATTTCCTCACTCATGACTCATACCAGATCTAGATTTGGATCAGGGTAAACACGCGTCTGCATAACGGATAGACCAAGATCGATAATGCTTGTATTCAGATTATAGGAAAATCTAATTAGATCTGGTCTAGATCTAAGAATTTAGATTTAAACACAATTGTATGAGTTTTCAGGTAAATCTAGATCTAGATTTTGTATACTACACTTTTGAGCTATACCCACACAACTTTATATCCTTCACCCTAAATTAATATAAATCGAATCAGGTCTTTGGCTAGCGCAAAACCACACATTTATTTCTGAATCTTATCCTTAGCCTTTGAAAAAAGTAGATCTAAATGCTGCTTTGCT
Organism: Elysia crispata; assembly: GCA_033675545.1. Taxonomy (NCBI): domain Eukaryota; kingdom Metazoa; phylum Mollusca; class Gastropoda; family Plakobranchidae; genus Elysia; species Elysia crispata. The sequence goes on along the minus strand of JAWDGP010003357.1, from coordinate 90,162 downwards.
TGAGTTTAAGGTCAGGTTTAGCTGACAATAGATCTACACGTTTGAATCCAATCGAATCGACACTCACAGCTGTCCAATGGTCATCGTACCGGTACTCACTTAGTGGGTGTGCCCATCACTGAACTCACTGATTCAGTGAATGGCCTTGTCTGAACCCATGGATCACTGTTAGCCAAATCCACTCCAAACAGTAACTTGCTACGATCTTACTGCTAGCAGCTGATGAAAACCTAACCCGGCGACGAATTGGTGCTTATCGATAGGAGCCTAACCCTCTATCGCATTTTAAACTCTTCACCGAGGCGAGCTCAGGCCGAGTACGCTACATGCACTTAGCTTGTCAAGGATGCCGGATCATGAAAGATAAGAAAATGGGATTTTCACATATTATAATGGGTTTTTTTATTTTATAGGATGACTGAAAAAATAGACAGATCTGGCATTTAACTTGATATGATGAATTAAAGGCAGAAATGACAAGGTTCACATTTTGAAAAGTGCTGTAGCCAATCTGTTTTGAACAAGAAAAAAGGGAGAAAGAAATGAAAAGAAACTTATTCAAAAAAAAAAAAGTATATTAAGTATAACTTTTGTTCCTTTTATGGAAAAATGGACAAACGCAACATTTTATATTTTGAAAATGCCCAAATCGATTTTTTTTAAATTACATTTTAATGTTTACAAGTGATATATATATATATATATATATATATATATATATATATATATAGAGAGAGAGAGAGAGAGAGAGAGAGAGAGAGAGATGGATAGATAGATAGATATATAGATAGTTTGAAGATAAGTTGGAATAATTAGATAGATAGGTAGATAGATAGAGAGAGATAGAGAGATAGATAGATAGATAGATAAAGAGACAGACAGACAGACAGATATAGACAGACACAGAGAGGAGAGTGTGTGCGTAGGTTGCTTTATCGAAAAAAAGTAATAATATCTCTTGATTAATTTACAGATACACAAACGAATAAAAAAACAAACTAGTATATTACATCGTCAAGTATTGAGCAAACTGGATTTTCTCTTTATTAAGTTTCAAGTATGAACGAGTGAATTTCGTCTAATTCTTCCAGTAACGGTAGAGAAACTTGTTTGATTTGTTCTTATCTCAATTAAAGATTGCTTGTCTACGTTGCTTCTAAAGAAGCACTGACCCTTTGCATCATTATTAAGATGATTTCTTCGTAAATAGAGATCAACATTAAGGTACTGTTATGGTAGTTTAGCTTTGAATGGTCAGGAAATAATATCCATGGAAAGCATTGATATTGAAAGAATTCTCAAAATTTTGTCTTACAGATCGATTTAAAAGATTTAAACTGCAGTTATGAATGAATTTCCTGAAAACAAATTGCTAATATTCCTCCTGAAGTGTCATGGATCCTTGGGTCAGAAGTTGGAACCTTCACTCTTTCGATTTATCCTCTTTCTTTATTTTCGCTTTTTAGCCTATTACTTATCAATCAACTTTCCACTAGTTTATATCAGACATGATATATAATAGTGATATAATTTGCATCTAAATGTTAACAAGCGTAAAATGTCAAGAATTTTCTCTTGTAGTATTAATGTAGGAATCAGAGTAATAAGAGTAATAATACAGTCTGTATTTGATTGTTCTCTGCTGTGGTAAAGGCTCGAATGCATTTTTTTTTTAATTCTAAATGTAGCTCGCGAAGATGGCAGTCATAAAAGTCGCACAGAATAGAGGGATTATTAACGTTTCTAAAGTCAGAATTGAAAACTTTGTCTTTAGTACCTTTAACAAACTAAAAAAAAACCTTTTGCAGAGAAATTTCTACTCAAGTAGTTTTCATTGTTTATATTCTACAAAATAACAGCCACTGGCGGCTGTGGAGAGAGATTCCCCCTCCCCCCCCCCCCTTTTTTTTCCCACCTCTTATACTTACACACGTCCCCGACTCCGCCATATCGTTTAATAGCAAAACACTGTACATACTACCGTCTCATTTTTTTCGATATTAATATTTTTTATCGATATCATCATAGTACGGAACAGACAGGATGGGTACGATTGTAAACAATATTCCGACTTTCATTCAACTTTCAAGAAAATCTCTGTAAAAAAAACTTTTACTGTTTTTCGATGCTTCAGTCAAAGCTAATATTTTATTTATTTTACAAAGAGCCTTAAGAGATCGAAAACTTAACTGAGCTAGAGGGAAGTCGACTAACTTTTTAACCTGATGTTCCCCTTGGCAATAATATTTTAAAGAGATCTAGATCTAGATCTAGACTCTAGATCTAGTTTAGATCTAGTCCAATTAGTCAGTGAAATTGAGGCCTTTGACTCCATTTGTTGGGGTGATAATTCAAATGTCGCCCAACTTTCCATGGTAAAACAAAAATTGGGAAAGAGTACCTTTTAGGTACGGACGGTTTTTTACATAGAAGAAACAGTAGCAACCCGGAATAAGTTAGATAAGAGACAGAGCTGAAATAAATTAATTTTTGTTCTTTGTGTAACCCCAAGCAAAAACCAAGCCCAATCTTTTTCTATGGTCCCGATCAAACTAAGCCCTCTTTGGTGTGTAAATTAGTCCGTACCTAAAAGGAACTCTTTCCAAAAATCGCTGACACAAGATTCTATATATAAGCTTGATACATTTGCCAAGACACAGACTCACAAATAACTGAAGGACGAAATGAAGACCCCAAGTTGTTATATATTTATAGATCCAAATCTTATTCATTACTTTTCTTTTTACTCGCCTTTCATATCGAATAGTATCAGTTATGCTGAAAAGAATTAGGCCTGTTTAATCATTTCCTGATGATTCATGTACACTAACAGTTTGTCTCAAGATGACGACCCTAAGTCGAAGATGTTCAACACATAAGAGGAAATATAAATTTGTGCTCTTTCCGGCCTTTCAGTTGTTTTCACATCATTTGCGAGAAGTCAAATGAACTATTTTCTAAACCAGCTTTATTTATACAATTTGGTTATGAAATTTTAATACCTTTCAAATTGTATGCAGTATAGTTCGCATTTATAAAGGCCTAATTTTGAAGGGAATCTGCATCAGTTTTGTAACACCATCAAAAATTTGTTCAAAATATCTCCATCATGGTTAATTGAAAATGTTTAATGGAATAACCTCCTTCAAAGGGTGCAGTAAAGGAATTTAAGAATTAAAGTGAGCTAGCTTGACTTTCCAAGCTAATACATGTATAGATATATGGAATTGTTTTTTTGCAAAGAATATAAATCGCAAAGAAAATCATTGTCACATAATATGAAGTGAAACTTATGCAGAGAGAAAAAACTACTGTCTTTAACAAATGTAGATCTGGGTTCAGACAGTTTTAGACTAAATTAGAATCTAGATGGATCAATGAAATGAATCTTTTTTAAATCTAGATTTTAAGACTCTGAGTCTGAGTTGTATGCATAAGAATGAGTTTGTGTTGTATTACATATTACAGGAAACACATATATTCTAGACTCCTCTATTTCTTTTCCAATGTTAAGAAGGTATATCCTGAGCTTACATACACTAAACTACACTGTCTCAGAAAAACTAAGGAACAATGTCTTAGAACCCAGTTTTAATGAGTAGGATGTCGGAAATATCAACTTTAAATAATAGCATTGGAAAGCAGATGAATTATCTCTTTTTCTCACCATTTCAAAAGCGCTAATTAAATCACCTGAAATAATTTTGATAATTTCTTGGATTTTTCATTACATGGAAGATAGAGAACATGAATTGTTTTTATATCAGCGCCCACATATCATATGGGCAAATGGGACTCATTTAATTTGTCAGATATTATTTCAAGGTTCTAAGTGCCAAGAACTAATTGGAAAAATACGCCCTGAGTATGAACTTAAAGCTCATTATTGAAATGTACTTGAGTTCAGTGTATAGATTCATGAATGTTCTCAAAAGATATAAAATTTTGCCTTTTTATATCTTGCACTAAAAAGTTCCAGTGGGTTCTAGATTCAAAGTTTAGGTGATCATTTCTTGATACCTGATGGGGTATTCATGTTTGACACAATTTCTGTTTTCTTCTAAAGGTTGTTTGTTCAGTTTTTAACTGTGGTAATTTTTCTAGCTGCTCATTACAGCTGCTGGTGTTTATAGACTTAATATACAAACAATTAGCCTATTTTTATGGGTAATCAAGATCAAAACTCAGTCTAGAATCCTTAAGATCTGAGGACCTTTAACTTTTTTTAGTTTAAAATCTCATTTAGTAATTTTTTTCTCTTTCTAAATCTTCCAGAAATTTTGAAGGTGTGCTGTTTTCTTTGCACTTATACAATGTCTATTGGTGTAAGCTTGAAGTGCTGCCTTTTATTTCAGAGAAGAATTCTTTTGAAGAGGTCAGTGGATTTAAAGTTAAAACTTGCAAACTTTGCTTATTTGTTTCTATATTATCATATTTTTTCCTGACTTATTCCTTTAGATGTTTTACACAGGTATTTGTTAAAGTTCCATCACTGTTATCTACATAGCTATGTTTTATTTCAAATTCTCTCTCTAGCACTCCTTTAACATTATTGGGGACATCAAAACCATTCCTGCTTTCTTTTAGATTATTAACATCTTAATCAGAGAATTTTTTGGGGTTAAACTTGAAAGTTTTTTTTTTTTCATTCATTAACTTTTAAGTCAATAACTTATGAAAACCCAGATTGAAGTCTTTTAGAAATTTCCTTTGAATCCTAGAGAGAACTTGGACTTGCAGGAGTTCTGATCTTGCTTAAATCTTTTTTGTGAATTCAACGAATGGATTATCTATTGAACTATTTCTTCTTTGTTTTGCCTAGGTTTTTACGAAAAATGTCAGACTCTACTAGAAGTGATCACTTGCAAAGAACAGTCACAAAGCCTCGCAATGATGTGAGTCATTGAGGTTTAAGATGTTTTGTAAAACTTAAATATGATATCTTACCTATTTCCTTCTCTGTATGAACGTAGGAGCATATTGGTATCTAATTTCTATATTAAAAGGTAAAAGTATGAACTTAAAGATAATGCAGAGTTCAACTTCTTATGCAACTTAGATATCTGACCGTTCAAAGAAGAGTAAAGAACAAAACTATCTTATCTTTACTATGAACAGGTTTATATATATATATATATATTCCATCCTCATTTTGATTTGTAATTTATAAATTGCTCCAGTGATTATTATCAGGATATTTTCTTTTTTTCAACCTTTTGCTGCAGGTTATTGTTGAAGCCAAAGTGTCAGAGATGAAGGACATATCAAGTGCGGTCAAGTTGCTGAAACTGCACGTTGCTGACAAAAATTTCTCATTTAAAGCTGGACAATGGTGGGTATTTGATGAATTATCAAATAATTACACTGGAGTCATGATAAAGTCAGCCCTTAAGGACCAGAGAGAATAGTTGACTTCATCCGCTTGCACTGGGAACAACCAATAGCATATGCTGGGGATAGATGTAGTAAAAGTAATGTCAAACTTGATGTTAGTAACTAATTGGAATGGTTGATGCTCTGTTTATAATGTAGATTTAAACTTATCACTAATATCAGTGAAACACTATGCCTGATTTGTGTGCAAAAAGAATAGCGTTAAAAGACAATAAAATCGTCAATCATACAGCTGTTGCATATGGGCTATGTCAGGCATTAGGACTGATGGGTTAAAGAGAGAAGGCAATTTAGTTAGCCTACTTAAGTATCACAACATGCCTTGCTGGTGTCATGCTTGATGACCCGTTGATAGATGAAAAAAATAGACCTGCTTGCAAGACAAAGAAAAGGTCCTGGCCTATTGACCATTGTGTGTTTTTGTGTTTTCTTCTTAAACCAACCAAGGGCATGTGCTGTTTCCGTAAATAAATGCTGACACACTAGGTCCAGGTTAATTCAGTTCTGTAGTTTAATACCATTGTTATTCAATCACACCGACAATACAGGCTAGGCTAGATTTAATCTAGCCAGACTTGCGTGCAAAACATCTTTGCCAAATCTGATTTCACATGATTTTTTCAGGGTTTTGGGCGTCTTTTACTTCAAATCACCTGTAGACTGATTTATTTATACATTTAATTGACTTTAAGTGGAAACACTGCTGGAGGCGTTTGATTTAATCTGAAATAAAATCATGTGAAATAAAGAGGGGGAAAAAAACAGGTCGGCTAGGACAGGTTGACTTCATCTGAGAATTGACTTAAGGTGAGGTTACTTCTTGTGAATTCCACTGTATTCAAGATCTCCAAATATTTTCTCAGCTAAACTCTCAAACCTGTTTTGAGTTCCTGTTTATTTTCATTCTGTTTTGCTATCTTTAAAATGCTCAATGAAGTCTGGCATAGCATAATTAATTATATAATATTATACATCCATCTTACTCCCAAGTCTGAATAGTCTTCAATAACATGAACATTAATCTTGTGCACAAAAACTTTTTTTGTAGAATATGATTACGTGCCATATAACTGCTAATGCAGCTTCTTGCAGAAACAATGTTTAGCCCTTTTGGGGCTTCTTTGATTTGACTGAAATAAAGTAATTGTAAGGTTTTTTTTTTATAACAGAACAGTTTGACAATCAGATTTAAAAAATAAATGATTTTGAAGGTTTTATGTCTACTATGCAAGTACATTTTAATACTGAATGGAGACCATAAAATTTTTTTTTATAAAATTGATCCTGAATTTGGTCCCAGATTCTACTACAAAAAATTTTCCTCAGACCACAGTTGCCTATGTTTGTGAAGATTAAATTTTATGTGAAATTAATTTTGAAGTTTCCGTGCAAATGATGGCTGTTTGATATACAGGGTGGACATGTTTATCCCAGGTGTAGACACTGTTGGTGGTTTCTCCATGTGCTCTCCACCTCATCTCCTCACTGAGACTGGAATGCTTCATCTAGCAATTAAGTATTCTACACATCCACCAGCACTATGGATTCACACAAAGGTATGCTGGAATATTTTAGGTCTCCACCAATTTCACTGACTGATAAGAGTCTTAAAACTATATGAGTTTTCTAAAAAATGATATTAATTTGGCTTTCTGTTAATGAAAATTGCATAATTTCGCCTCCATTCTTAAACACAACATCCCTTATGATATCCTTTTTCATCTTTTTTTAACTTTATAAATAAAAAGGCTATTAAATGGGTGTTAAATTTGGCTTTTCATTTGTATTAAAAGGAAACTTCAACCAACAGAGAGTCAAGAATTTAATGGGGAGAAAGGTTATTATTTTCTATGATGTAACAGTAAACAGAATTTTTCGCTTTCTGGTAAATTAATCATTAAAGAAGTACAATGTTAATACTGCTACATTTACATTTTTATTTACACGTTTATCTAAATAAGCTGGGAATAAAAAAATGATACTTTTAAGTTTAAGCTTGATACAATTATCTATTGTGTTCGTAACAAATCAACCAAGAGTTTTCATTTGCCTTTGCCACTACCCATACTTTAAACTGCATTGCATTCATGTGTTTTTGTAATTTTACTGCCTTGCACAAGAACTCTTATGCCACAGTATTTGAAAATCAGTACTCTTGATCTCAAATATCTTGAATAGCTTGATCTTTCTCTTCTGCAAGTCATTCATTTCTAGTTGAAAGTGTGATTCTGTGATGTTTTATCTTGGGCAATGTGTTTCTTTGTCGTAGCCATTGCATTTGTTTATGGCTAGAATATATTGTTATTTTTGCTAATATCAACTGGCTAGGTTGTTAATCTGTTTTTCCTTTGACCAGTAAAATATTTGTCTCTCTCGTTTTATTTGAGTCTGAGAAAAGGCCTGTGACTTTTTACAGAAATGTAATGAGAGGTTTTTGTTTAGTTTCTATGAAGACCTAATTAATTTATTTGTTGTTCATGTTTTTGTTTGCAGGTTATGGTATAGAGAGCTTTTATAGTAAATAAGCTTTTAGCTTATTTGTTTTCTGTGCAGGATGTTGTCCATTGATCATATATAGCAGTTGTTGGTGATGATGGGCTAGGTATTTGTAGAGTGACATCTTCATTATTGTTTCATTTTTGTCATCAGATCTCCTTTGATCCATATAATCTTTTTATAAACTGAGCTGCTGAGAGTTGTTTCCTTCTCTTGACATCTTTTTTTGAACTTTGTACAATTTCTTTTAGTTTGTGTGACATGGATGGATTATATAAAACAACTGGCAGTTTTACATTTACATCATAAAATAATTATTTATATATTGACATCATCCAAGCAAGTTTGTTGTGTTTAACTGCTCCTGGGCACCCCCTTGATCTTTTCAGTGCTGTGTAGGCAGTCAAGTGACGATGAGAGTTGGAGGAGACTTTTACTACTCCCCTGGGCCAAACACAGGACACAGAGATCTACTGCTATTGGCAGGTGGAGTGGGTGTAAATCCATTGTACAGTATGCTTCAGCATTTTGTGTACTGCCAGGGCAAGGAAGAAAGTTTTGTTAAAGGAAGGTCGGCTCACATGCTTTATAGTGCTAGAAATGAGACTGAGCTGATATTCAAGGTAAATAGGGGATAAGTAATATGTTGCAAAATGGGCTTTAAATATTGTCTCGAAGTTTCAATTAAACATATGAAACTTGTGTGTCTTATTAGTGAAGGCCTGATAAAATATTCTAGCTTGTTCAAGACCTCCAACAAAATCGTAGATTTTATATGAAGTAATATTATGCGTACTGGCTTTAACTTTTGTTTCTATTCATTTTGCTCTTCATTTAAAAGTTGGAGTAACTTACATCTTGATATACTGTAATCTGGTCAACTTTTGTTCCTTGCCAAAGGTTTTTACATTATGCATTGTTCTATCTTGGATTATCCATCTTACATTGCATTAACTTATTGAAGCTTTGGTTATGTGTTTACAAGAACTCAAAAGCCATTGGGATTATATGCCTTTTTATATTTTTAACCTTCTTGTTCGTAAATATATTGAACATTCCAATACTATTGATGATTATATGATTTGCATTGATCAAATATTAAGTAATAGAAATTTTAGAACAGGCGTTATAGGCTTTGATTGGTTGTTTTTTGTTTATTTTTCATTAGATATTTTGAGATGTCTAAATTATAAATGCATAAAGTTACCCAAAGTCAGTGGGTACTTTAATCTTTTTGCCATTTTCTGTCATTACTTAAATAATAAATATCCCCAACATTTATTTTTTTTAATCCTACGGTTAAATTTAAATCCAATTTGTATCTGATTTGTTCAGGTAGACTCCTGGTTATTATTGTAGACATAGCTCACTGTTATATATATATATTTTCTTGCTTATGTGTTTCATTAATATCTCCTTACAAATGATGATAAAAGACATGCCCATATCATTTAAGACAATTTTATGTATAGATAGGTGTAAACTTCATGAGCATTTTTTTTCCACTAGAGGGTGTCTTCTTGAACTCAATTTTTAGGCTATCCTCAACATCAAGGGCTGGAAATGATTGATAAACAACATTTGGTTTAATATTCTGCTAAATTTGCATCATCAAGTACTTAGTTTCACAATGTAGTTACTTAAAAATACCTCTGCTCCTTTAACTGATTGTTTCATAATACTATTGATGCATTGCATGCGTTCATAGAAGATACAAAAATCCATTTTACTTTTCTCCAACTAAAACTACTTTTTACTTGACAGGATGATCTTGAAAACATTGCAGAGTCAGTAAGCAATGTGTCCCTCAATCTTTACAGCAGCAGAGAGAAATCAACACCCTCCAGATTTGTGCGTGGTAAGACACTATTCTTTCTTTGCCTTTGGTGGCTGAAGACTGCAGGGATCCAAAAATTGCTGTCAGAATTTTGAATCTGGGGCCTCATCTTTTTTGTTTTACCCAGCTCATCAAAGATTCATTGTGAGAAAAAGCTCAGAACCCCTTTTATAGAAGGACAAGATAAAACAAGAAATGAAACAAATCATACCACTTTTTCCTTCACAATTCTTTTTTAAATCTATATATTTTACTTATTTAATACAATGGACACCACTTAAGTTGACGCCGCTTACGTAGATTTTCACCCAAGTCGATCTTTTTGTTAGGTCCGTACCCCTTTTTATAGTATTTACGTAAGCTCTTGCACATAGCTTGATTTTCTGATAAGTTGATCTTTTTGTTGGGTCCATACCCCTTCTTATAGTAAGCTCTTGCACATAGCTTGATTTTCTGATAAGTTGATCTTTTTGTTGGGTCCATACCCCTTCTTATAGTAAGCTCTTGCACATAGCTTGATTTTCTGATAAGTTGATCTTTTTGTTGGGTCCATACCCCTTCTTATAGTAAGTTCTTGCGCATAACTCGATTTTGAAGGAGTACTGGCCAGAGCTAGAGATGTTGTGCATTGTGCGTACTGTAAGCTAGACTGTAAACATGTCTCCTCTGTGATTGGTTGGTTGACCACTGCTAACCCATCTTATATCTTAAAAGTCTACTTATAGGGCATGGCATAAATTTTTGACTGTTTTTTTTTCTTTTTACTTAAGATAATTCCTTGGGTTATTTAACTCAATTTTTCACTTAATCAATGTTATTAGTTATGCTCCCTGAAGGTTGAATTTAGCAGTGTTAACTGTACAGTTTAGTTAAAAAGCCAAATTTATGAAGCCTGTTTGAGAGTGCAAATTAGTGGTTTATAAACACTACCTTGATTAAAATCATCAAAGAGAGTGCAAATTACTATTTGTCTCATTTAAATGTAATGTGTGTGTTTTAATTGTGTTAAATGTGCTCAACCATTTTGATCATAGTGGATCACACTGAATATTGCACTGGATGTTAATCATCAGATATATTTCAGTTAAGGTTCAAGCCTTGGGCTTATCCACATTTCTTCACATTTCTGATGCTTTTCTTATGTGTTTAAGAGAAAATTGTTTAGAAAATCAAGTTACAAGATATGAGATGAATGTAAAACTCCATAAATAATCACGAAAAATAGGTGTTTTTCTGCAAATGATTTAGCATGATTAAAAGTACAAAATGTGTCAGAAGAGAAATCTTGTCTCATTTAAATTTAAAACTGTCATCCTTCATTCTTTTAATTTCTGAATTATGATTCTTATTTTTTTCAATCAATATATTTGAATCTCACTTTTCGATTCATTTATTTATTTGATGTAAAATTCTTTCTTAACTTTTGCAGACAGCAGGATTTATGCCAATGATGTCCATGCAGCCCTGTCTAAGCTTGACATAAAACAGACAGATGTTTACCTGTGTGGTCCTCTCCCTTTCATCGAAGACATGAGGTCCCACTGTACTGCTGCAGGTGTTCCAAGTGACAGTGTGCATTATGAACAATGGTGGTAGCATGGTGTCAAGCTTCACTGTGATAAACTTTCAAAATTTTATTGTGCAATGTTTGAAATGATTAAAAATGTTATAATCCAAAAATGAGTGTCCAGTTGTTTGTGAAAGAAAAAAAACTTTTTAAAAAGAAATCAAAAGAGCACACGAACTTAGAAAAAATTGAATAGATGTAGTAAATGTGATATTCATACTATATTTTGAAACATTATTTTATCATTTTTATTTACTTATTATGGATTGTAGTTTTCATTTCAACAACTTTTACGATGGGCGATGTCTCATGATAATCATTATTTACTAGGTTAACAATAGCTTGATCTGTGTGAGAAGATATCCTTGTAACTGGCTTGCCATTAAAGATTTAGTCTTACAGATTGCCTGTTCATCAAAGTTTATGAAAAGTGGTTGTACACATATGGAGGAAAGGGAGAAATTGGTTAATTGAAGTCAAGGTTGATGAAATTTGAATTGCTCTGTCTGGGAAAAAGTATATTTATGTCTTCAACTTAAATGTGATTCAACCATGCCTGAATTATTTTAAGGTGGAATTATGTCACTTTAAGGACTGCCAACTGGAAGTTAAAAAAAAATACTAAGGCATGTCTTTAAGACCCTAGCTTTAAACTACATAGTAAAGAGAATCATCGTTTTGCATGATAGTCAGGAGCTCAGATGTTTGGTTTGTGAATGTGAAGGTTTCTGACATTGAACAGGATTATTTTCTGGAACTGATTCCACAGCAGCCCACTTCCATGCCTTGAGGAGCTTATATGCATTGCGACCTTCATTTACACCGTACCATATTTCAGCCATAAATAATGGACATCAGCAAATGTTAACATTGAGGCAAAGAAAGGATTATGGTGCAATTTGGAGGTTGCAGAAAATGTTTTGTTTTCCATCATTAGAGCAAACAAATTCACAACCTATTTAAAAGGTGGATGAATCTACCAGTAAAATTTATTCTTAACCCTCAAACTTGATTGTCCCAATACATGACTGGCGAGTAAAATATTTTTGTTAAAAATTGATACAGCATTGATAAAGGCAAGTAAGTGCATATTGGTATAAACTACAACTGAAGAAAGAAAATCTGAGAGGACTATATTTTTTTTAATCTTACCTTCCTTACAAATGTTAAGCGAGGTGTTTTTTTCAAACATTGTAATAAAACATTGCATTTAAATGGTCAATTCTATAGGGAAGTTATTTCACAGTAATACTGGTGCTCTATATTTTTAGTTTAAGCAAGAAAAAACACTTTCAGGTGGGTTTTTTCAATTGTAGGGGTTTGAAAAAATATGCTCTTCTTCCAGTTTGTTCAGAGGAGTATGTCAAATAAAGATTGCAGAACGATGATTATGAAGCTAGTTTTTTGAGAAGATATTAATCAAACATTTTGTCACTCTTTCTTCTGCTGGGCAAGCAGGCTATGCTCGTTGTCAACGAAAACTCCTTGTTGTAAATACTGCCAAAGTCTCGTTTCTCAGCTCAGTGTCTAAAGATAACATGGGTTTATAGCGTTGGCTGTCTTCGCCTAGATAAATATCATTTCATAATAAAAGGCTATTTGAAATCCCAATCGACAAGGAACATGATTGTATACAAACAAACACCACAGCAGTTTTTCTGATTTTTTTCTATCCCTTGGCATCTGTTCAATCGTTTGATAAAAGAAATGTCGCCTTTGAGCTTTAATTGAGTATTTTCGAATTTCCTCATGAGAAAAGCTCTGTTTTGGCCAGTTTTAAGACATGATGATTCTACATAGGGATTTCCCAAACAAACTCAGAACTTAGCGGAAAATTCTTGACTTAATTCCCAAATAAACATTTCGAATCATGGTGCTTTCGCAATGGTGGGACGTTCCTTGCACAAGCAAAACAGTTTTTTGTACTACTTTTGTGGGTTTTTTTTCAGGAATCAAGACTAAAGATAAGACAGAACACTTAACAACTTAACCCACTATTGCATCTTACAGTTTTCACACTGACAAGATACAACAAATTAACGCTTGCTTCCTGTCATTTAAAAGTATCCAATATACTCATCAATATATCTTATTCCTCAACAGTGTATACCAGTGAATTGCACACAGCTAAAGCTTAAGCCAATTCTATAAGTCTGCGCCAACTCTAATGTGCCCCCATCTCTTCATCTCCTTTGATCTTTTGAACGGGTTTGGAATATGGAGAGATACCATGATGTCGCATGGTTAATTAACAGGCTTCATTCCTCTCGCTAACCACTGTTTCATGACATTTTGTGCTATCTCTGAGGAAGTAGTGTGAAGCTGTGTCAAATATGAGTTTCATTAGTACCTTTCGTGAGGATTTTTTTTTCTTATGAGTTTCTCTAATAATAATTATTTAAAGGATTTCACTCCGTCTCGACCCTTTGTACTTGTATAATGTAACTGTAAATATTGCGGTAAATGGGAATGAACGCTGTAAAGAAAACTTAAAATAAGATGAGTTAGATCCCTTCGTTACCAATACAGTCATGTATTCTATCGTAACCCAACCATTAGACTTAGAGCCGTTTCTACTGTGACAATTTTTTCGAGCAAAACATTTCTGTACCGGTATTGCTGCCAAAATGAATTGAAGTTTGTGACAACTCCGGAAAGAACTAAATAAAATCTTTTGATCGTTTCATACAGCTGAATTTTTTTTTAATCTAATAAACAAGACATTTCCTCTATCACAGAAGATAAATGATTAATTAAAACACACACACACAAACCCTCAATCACACCTCCACGAGTATCTTCAACCAAAGGTTGAAAAAGAGAGAGAGAGAGAGAGAGAGAGAGAGAGAGAGAGAGAGAGAGAGAGAGAGAGAGAGAGAGAGAGAGAGAGAGAGAGAGAGAGAGAGAGAGAGAGAGACAGGGAGGGAGGAAAAATCCCCTCCTCTAGCTATGTCAAATGGCAAATTTCCTAGACTGTGAAGCTGCATTTTGAGAACATGGAAATAGAACCTCAGTAAACACGTTCAGAAACATTAACAATAGTAGTGTAATACAACAGAGAATTTAAAGTGTGTAAATCTAGATAAGAAGGAAGCAGCACCTAAGATAAGAGATATCTTGTAGCTTGTGTGGCTTGACACGCTTTTATTAGAATCTCACGTGTCTTCACATAAGGTCCACACTTCAAAAGTCTGCAAGCTAGGTCATCAGTCTTTGTCGCATGATAACAATTTATGGTCACACAGCTCTAAAGTCTTCACTTCTCTGTATGAAGACCATAGGGTTAGTAATGTTAGTCTCGACTAAAATGTTTCGATGTTTTGCACAGCAATCTTTTCCCTTGCTCCTGAGTTGTTCGGTTCGAAAAGTTGTGATCCATCTATTTAAACATTTAAGAGTTCTAAGTGTATGATGAGTAGATCGTTAAAAAAAGGGGGAAAAACTACAGAATTAGCACTAGCACTAACAAACAGTTGTGAAGTGCAAGTAGCAAAAAAAAAAAAACCCACAAAAACAAAACAAACAAACAAAAAAAAAAAACGTAAGCCTCCCACACACACACACACACACACACACACACACACACAGAGGAAATAACTTACTGAATTTTTCACGGTGTTCAAGAAACCCAGGGCAAGACTCTGAGTGATCGCTCTGCTTTTATATCATATAACTATACCTACAGAAAGAAAAAAAAATATAAACTATGGTCCACAAAAAGAAAAAAAAAACGGTCCACGTCACAAATCCAGATTCCAAACCCATCCACTGATA
This sequence comes from Elysia crispata, assembly GCA_033675545.1. Classification (NCBI taxonomy): domain Eukaryota; kingdom Metazoa; phylum Mollusca; class Gastropoda; family Plakobranchidae; genus Elysia; species Elysia crispata. The sequence continues at coordinate 75,094 of JAWDGP010003357.1, read as the reverse complement.
ATTTTACCCTGCAAGTTGTCTCCTAGCATGGTATACAGTTGGATTCTAAATGGTTGCCTACAATTTGCTGTCCATCAGGAGTAATCTTATCCTTAGATATCAAATATTTAGGACAATATTGCTTTTTCGTGGACCTTATTACTGTAAGTAAAACTCGATTCTTTAAGTTCATTTAGCAGTAAATTATAAGCGATATAGATTGTTATATTTATGTTCGTCTTGTTGGTAAGGAGCAGCAGTGACTACATTGCAGATCTCGCAAAGGGGCGTTTTTTACAGACGATCATCAAAAAGGGAGCATGATTTAGGAGGGATTTTTTTTTTTGGAGGGGGGGGGGGTGGGGGGAAGGTGGAGGTACTTTACAGTATCACACGGTTGACAATACGCTTTTGATTTATCTCTGTTATAGTCTTAAAACGGTAGACAATTAAGATCGATTCTGACTATGTGGTATTGCGATTGTAAATTTATAGAAGTATCCCTAAAAGTAGATCAAACCGTTCCATGGATAATTTAAGAAATTTGTTGACCAAATCTTTTTCAGATCTACGAACTTCAGCATGGCAAGTGACAGCAGTACCAATAATGAGGTAGGTGAACACATTCTGGTCGTTTTCCTTTTTGCGAGAACTGAATCTTGTGATTACGCAGGCAGAGTGCGATCAATCAAAGTTTCAGACATTTTTGTTTCTCTTTTATTTACGAAAATTCTATAACGTGCCAGTAGCATACGTTTGCTAAATATTGTAAAAAAAAAAAATACTTGTATTTTCTTACTATCAAAGAGTAGGGCCTATTTCTAATTCTATCGTTGTGATCTGTTTCAATCACTGAACTAATGCATAGTTCTTAGTTTGATACATTACAAAAGGTTTACATGGGGAAAAAATAGGCTACTTACAGCCTCAGTGAGTCGGAAACTAAGGAGGGGCTTCGGGTGTGATACACTTTGAAATAATAAGGAAAAATTAACAGCATGAAGCATTTGCTCATATCTTTATGAGCTGCCCATTTTTAACCTGAAATAAACTTAAGATGTCCTTGTATCAAATTCAAGAGCTTATCAAAGATCCGTGACTAATTTTTTTTTTTTTATAATTTAACTTGAAACTGCAATTAAATTTTGAGATAAAACTTAAAGCTTCACATCAGACATCAAGACAGTTATATGTGTTGAATGCAATGTATTCCCTCCTCAGATAGTGTGGACAGAAGCCTCTGTGATAGATATAAAGACATTTGACTGTATTAAGCTGCTGCGGCTGAAGGTGGCTGACAAGAGTTTAACATTCAAGCCTGGACAATGGTCAGTTAATTATGCTCTTGCACGAACAGATTCAAACCATTCACTCCTTTATATACATACTTTTAATCTGCTAAGACGGTTCTCTTTTCTTTTTTCGTTGGCCTGTGTAGTGAATTTAACAAGCGGCAGAATTTGGATCAATGTTATATTTAGCATTAAATTTGTCGTTCATGTACCTTTGAGACTTAAATAATATTGCATGATTTTGTTTCATAGACAATCAGACACTGTACTCACTTGTTTTAAAAATATCACGTAAAATTTGCGGCAATTTTTTAAAGCTTCTTTTAGTGTAAATTATATACGAGTACGTTTATTAACTTCCAGGGTTGACTTTCTCATTCCGAACGTCTCACCCTTTACTGGGTATTCCATGACGTCGCCACCGTCACTGCTCGCATCCTCTGGTGTGCTTGATCTTGCCGTCAAATACAGTGACTATCCACCAACGCTGTGGGTTCACGAAAAGGTATATTATACGTGTTCCCTCCATAGAAATGTAGCAAGCTTTACCCAGGATTGGCATATACTTTGCATGATTTTTATACATATTTTCAGCTTTAGTGTAATATAAAATTTTCTCTCTTTTCGTCCTATATAAAAAGAGTTAAAAATGTGGATGTTTAAAGACGGTTATAAAGTAAGGTCTTAAGAAAGTGAACAGGTTAATTTTTAAAAAGGCATGAAAATCCAAAATCACAAGCAAATTTTAGAAGGCAAATCTGTCGTTAATTTCTCTCATTAGATGTACTTGTCTCCACTTTTTTCAGTGCAAAATGGGCGATAAAGTACAAATAAAAGTTGCTGGAGGTTTTTTCTACACTCCACCCTCTCCATCATCTCCTGGTGAGCTAGAACGAGATGACATGCTTCTCCTTGCTGCCGGCATAGGAATCAGCCCGATCTACTGTATCCTACAGCACTATCTAGAGAGAGATCACCGCGGAGGCAAGGTGGCGCTGCTCTATAGCTGTAAAAGTCCCGCAGAAATGGTATTTAAGGTAAGGGAACAGGCTGGTATATAGGTAGTAAGGGACAAAATTAACATGTCGGGTGTAAAATGTTTGTTCAGGTGTTGTCTGTATGTAAAAAAAAGTTACAGAGAAAAGACAGTGTTTTTTCCCACAGCTTATAGTTGCTCCTGATCATAAGATAAATAATTCTACGTTTGTTATAGACATTTTTTTTTATATTGTTTCAATCCTCTTTCATTTTCAGGATGAAATCTTGGAAATTGCTAGGCACCACGACTTCTTCACGCCAAAACTTTACAGTTCGAAAGATTCAGTCGATGAAAAAGATAAGAAAAATATCAAAGGTAACATTGAATGGTCAATAACTTAAATAAGCATTTCAAGTAGAGAGAATATTTATTACAAAATGCAAACATAATCATCAAACATAGCAGGATATTTATGGAGCATCTCTAGTCTTAGAGTCAAGGATACATTTTGAGTTGAAAAAAATAGTCATGATATTTTCAGAGACAATGCACAAGACGAACCTACTTTATAATGTTATTACTATAATAAGAATTGACCTCCTTTTTTTACTCGCTCCGTAGGCCTATGCTTGCGCAACTTTACACCGCTTTTTATGTATAGAGATGATCCTATCCGGAAACAGTGAAGTAGAACAAATAAATAGACTTTGTGACTTAATAAAATAATGAAGAGGCATGACAAAAATTGACAGCAGTTTCGATGCTTTCTATTGTCTCATAGCTCTCAATTTTTTTAATGATGTGAAATTTTTTTTCATTATTTCTAAATATTGCTTACTTGAACAGTTTCTTTATTTTTAAAACATTACTTAATCATTTTTTTTCTTTGCTTTTCTTGGAGACTAGTTTTTTTTACTTTAAAAGAGACACGTAATGAAATAATGAAATAAAGTGACATAATTATTTTTTATAAAGAGAGTGGCCTATTCCTATATTGATTTAACACAGTTATTTTGAAAGTCATGAATATTTAGAGCGGTAGTTTGATTTATGGAGTTTAGATCTGCAGGAAAAAGACAGATTTTTAAAAAAATGATAACTGTTAACTGCTCCCATAATATAGTTCAGTTTTCTACTTGATATGAAAAAAAAAATGCATTTCATTAATTCTTTAGATTTGCTACGGGTGCGATACATGTTTGTATAATGCTGTTATTGCTGCGACTATGATGGACCTTCTACCATCTTAAACCATACCCGATGATCTTTTATTGTCGACTTTCTCACGTCTCAAACATTAATGCACTGAAACAAAAATCTTGTTTCCCACAGAAGGAAGAATAACCGAGAGCGAGATCCAAGAAGCCTTGTCCTCTCTAAACCAAGCCTCTGCCCAAGTGTATATCTGCGGCCCTCCCGCCTTTCTAGACAAGATGGAAACATTCTGTTTATCCAGCGGACTTCCAAAAGATCGAATCTACTATGAAAACTGGTAGTCACCTCTTTTTTTCTGTACATATGGGACTTGCCGTCTTACATTATTTTGAATTTTTTTTTAAATAGGAAAAAATATTCTCGGTGCAGAAATAGCAAACTGCAACTATGTGAAACTGCGAAGTTTAATAATGTTGAATCTGAAGGATGGATGTCTATTACCTTCATAAAACAGCTGAATCTAAAGGATGGATGTCTATTACCTTCATAAAACAGTTGAATCTGAAGGATGGATGTCTATTACCTTCATAAAACAGTTGAATCTGAAGGATGGATGTCTATTACCTTCATAAAACAGTTGAATCTAAAGGATGGATGTCTATTACCTTCATAAAACAGTTGAATCTGAAGGATGGATGTCTATTACCTTCATAAAACAGTTGAATCTGAAGGATGGATGTCTATTACCTTCATAAAACAGTTGAATCTGAAGGATGGATGTCTATTACCTTCATAAAGCAGTTCAATCTGAAGAATTGATGTCTATTACCTTCATAAAACATAAGTGAAATCCAAACATTTCTTGGTGTTCTGATTTTAAACAAACGCTTTATACATCCATGGTAGGAGAGGAATAATATTTAAGTTTAATGTTGTCTAAACGCTGCTGTTCATTTTTTTTTTCATCTCTATTTTCTCTGTTTTTGCTAAAGATTGGAATTTAATGTTAACTAAGTAAGCTCTCAATCTCATACTGTAGAATTTCTATCGTTATTTTTACAAAGCCAGCCGAGTAATCCTTGCCCCACTTCAATACCATTATCATCATTATTTGCTTGAATTTATGTGTTAGAATCTTGGCTTTATTTTAAACTTCATTAATACCATTTTGGCTGGGCCTGTTACATTGGATTAATTGTAATGATCTTCGGCACAACAAGTAGGATCTTGGACATTCCTTCATCTTTTTTATTTGACTTCCATTCCTTTTAATTGTGAGACTGATAAAGTTAGATGATTTATTGAATAAAAAATTGGATTTACCAATATTTTTGGCGTTTTTTTCATCTTCTTTTAAAATTTTAGAAAACCATCAATACCATAGATCTACATAACTTAATCCATATGCGTTGAGACAGCAACAACGTATCTTTCCCGCTCACCCAACAAAGAAAAAAGACAAAATCTAATTTGCGTGGAGAATATTTAATAAAGCCTTAATGAATAAAAACAAAATTATATAAAGTTCAATTTTATTTCTCATGAAAATGTTTTAATTTTAAATGGAAATAGCTCCAAGTATAATTTATTGATATACATGTAAAATGTCTATTGTCTTATTAGAATATGTTTCACAAAAAGCAAAAGACGCCGAGGAAAAAAATACAGCCGTCTTGAAAGATAAGTGAAAACCTTGTGTGGTACTTTGTAAAGCTAAGTGTAATCCTGATTAGTGGATGCATCCGAGGATCAAATGCCATTTGGCCTTGAGCAGTCAATGATGACCTTGGCCCCTTCTTTGCTGGCAGCGGTTTTGAAGGCGGTTAATGATTTCTCCAGAGGAAAACGATGGCTGATCAGTTGTTTGACATTCACTCTTCCGCTAGCGATAGCTTCTATGGCTTTGTCGTAACTGAAACCGGAAAGATATATAGATAGTTAGATAGATAGATAGATAGATAGATAGATAGATAGAGAGCGAGAGCGACATTCACTCTTCCGCTAGCGATAGCTTCTATGGCTTTGTCGTAACTGAAACCGGAAAGATATATAGATAGTTAGATAGATAGATAGATAGAGAGCGAGAGCGAGAGCGAGAGAGAGAGAGAGAGAGAGAGAGAGAGAGAGAGAGAGAGAGAGAGAGAGAGAGAATTAAAAAGATTTTAAATATAAAGCAAACAAACAACAAAAAACCGCGATAACACTAAGAAAGAAGCTGACTGTAATAAGCATACCGTACTATATTTTAATAATAGTTCTATCAAAATGATCATTGTTCCCTATACCCATAATTTAGGAAGTTTATAAAGCAGCATATCTATAAATAGGTGGAAGATAATCACAAGATACATGTACAGTGATAAATAAAGCAGGAAGATAGCAAGATCAAAAGTATGTCGCCGAAATTCTTTCACCTAAAATACTTTCGCCAGTTAAATTAAATAGGAGAGAAGTTTTGTTTTTCCTTCGGCCGGTGATCAGTGAACTGATTACAGAGAGAGAGAGAGAGAGAGAGAGAGAGAGGTTCAGCCCACTATGTATTACTCTCAAAAAGCAATGGATTAGAGCAAAATGAAAAATTCATGTTGATTGAGTGGAGGAAACAGGATTTTTAAGTTTGATAAGAAAGCTATCTTTCCTTGTTCTCTTTTATAGGTTTGCTCTTTTATCGTCGTAGAAAAAATATGGTTTACCTCTTTTGTATTTAATTATAACTTTGAGGTTCATATTTGAAACAAAAATTCGTAACGTCATTACCTGTTGCGAGAAGTGTGGTTTCCCCTGATGTCGAGCTCCTTGAAGGTGGCAACCACCAGGGGGATCTGCACCGTGTCAATGCTGAACCCGAGCTGAAGTATCATTCCGTGGGGGCGATTGGCCTGCAAAATCGGCACACAAAGATTCCAGGATGACCACTGTAGTAACCATTCTCCATCGCTCCCCTCTCTTTCTCTCTCTCTCTCTCTCTCTCTCTCTCTCTCTCTCTCTCTCTCTCTCTCTCTCTCTCTCTCTCTCTCTCTCATGTCTCACTAATTATTTCCCTTTATCTAACTTCATTGTTACAATAAGCTTAAATTTAAAATTTGATTGACTTCAAGGAGATACATAACACTTTTGTGAAGGTTTTAATGCTTACGCTCTATTGCCTCAGTGACGTCAAGGTATAGGTATTTCAATGACAGAATTTTAATTTTGAATAATTACAGCTGCCATTTTGGAAAGGAGGAGCACGAGATTTAAAGTTTCTGCTTGTCGATTTTGGACACAAAGGAGTCCTCAATCACAAAACCGCCATTCCCAAAATTTATATCTTTATCCAAATAAAATGACATACATTGGTAACAACGTAAACACGAATTCCTCTTTTCTGAAGAGCTTTTGTTATCAATGCCATAGGTTCTCTTATTATGGCATAGTAGTGGATTACTTCCGAATTATAATGTTGATATTTTATGACGCATTTTTGTCTACCTTTTTTCTTTTATTGGCGATTACCTTAAAACGTTTTTAGTTATTAAAAAAAAAAATAAAATAAATAACTTACATAAATGGCTGTACTAGTAGCCGATTGGCTGCCGGAAGTCTCTATGCTGATGTCCGGTTCCACTCCCATCATACCTACTAATCTCTTGGCAGCCAGTTCGGGGTTTTCATTGTCCTCGACAAGAACAGTCACGTCTGCGCCAATTTTATGAATAAAATCGAGCCGCTTCTGGAGCACATCTTCATTGTGGGATAAAAGTGTCAAAGTTACTGTTGCATCTCATTTTTTTTTTCAAAATAGTATTCCTCTCATATCACTGCAAGAAAAATTCCTGCCAACTCATTTTCTTAATGTTCTTTAACACTCCAACTGTAAAGATGCTAAGCTTACAGTTTGTAACGGTCTTTTGGCTAAAGAGTAAAAAGTCTTTATTTTCAAGTGAAGGAAAATAAGTATATATATTTGCAAATACATTCAGAAACTGCCACTGAATCTAAACTTTAAATTGAATAGTACTCCCCATTTTCATTTTCATTTATGATTTCATAGCCAGATGGAAGGGCTTGGCATAGAGCTCAGTTGGTTAAGCGTTTGAAACGTTTGAAAAGCATTACGCACTTTTCACTTTTGAATCCAAACTTGTGGTCACCTAGTCTATGAATGTGAAGATTACTACTCTGTTGCTTTTATTAGTTGCTGTTGCATATCGAACTGAATATTTCATAACCCTGCTAAATTCTCTAGATTGAGTTGCGGCTCTAAAAAGTTTATCGGCTTAAAATGTGCTTGTTCAGGAACAACAGTTAACCAGCTTAAGGGGCTGATAAGAGCTCACAGAAAAGAAAATGATGGACGACATATCTTTTTCAATGATTTTCCCCGAAAGAGTCTGAAGCTGTTGCTATTTCTTTTATTTTACGAACAGTTTTGCAATCAATTAATTTGCACATTTTTACATGCAGTTTAATTTTATAAATGAATTGAGGATTCCTAAACAGAAATATAATTTTTTTTTAATTTCAAATTATTTAGGTCTCGAATCATTGAAGCTACTTAGCACCACTAGTCCCTCCTTTATTGCTTTTTCTTTAAAGAGACCTTCGAAGAATGGGTGACGTCCTCAGTTAGAGGCGAAAAAAACTTCAAATAGATTGGATCATTTTCATTTTGTATCATACCTGTCACACAAATCTTATTGGCCCCAAAGACTTTTGCTGCTAGGACGACTGTCATCCCCAAACAACCTGCAAGTACGAAAATAAAACGAATTTACCAAAAAGAGAGAGAGAGAGAGAGTTACAAAAACAGAGGTAGGGTGTGTCAAAAAAAAAAAAAAATAAAGACGAAATTGATAGACAAACAGATGGTAGTTAAAGAAAAAGATATGACGAGAGTACCATGGTACTGATGAGAGAAAAAGCGAAGAAAGATATAGAGAGAAAGAAAGATAAACAGGAGGAAAGATGGAGAGATAGAATGAAAGAAGATAAGGAGAGAGAGACAGAGACAGAGACAGAGACAGAGACAGACAGACAGACAGACAGAGACAGACAGACAGACAGACAGGCAGACAGAGACAGAGATGGCATAAGAGACATAGAAAATAAACAGTAAAGTGAGTCACCTGCGCCAGTCACCAACAGGTTTTGTCCCGCCCTCAAACCGGCCCTCTCACAAGCGTAGAAAGCCAGGGCCATAGGCTGCACCAGAGCACCCTCGTCAAAACTCATGTTATCTGGTAGCCTGGTTCAGAACATAACACAGCTAGCTATTACGGCAATTCACACAAAAATAAAATTTTTTTTTTTTACCACATCAAATCTATTAAATTATCGTGCCAATCATGATGAGCCACCTCAAACACTAAACTGGCCCCCTCACCATCCATTGATACAGTTCCAAGAGTAAGCTCTTGCAGTATGACTTTCTTAATGCACGTTACGTTAGTCTGGACCAATTGATTTTTATTATTTGGACGCTGGTTTTTGTAGGAAAAAAAGGGGAGGGTCTAAACAAGAAAGGTAAAATCTTAACAGAGAAATCCTCTAGAAATAAATACTGGAAAAGTTGATCGCAGGTATCAAGACAGTGGTGATCTTAATTAAAGATACATGTATTAAACAAAGCTCACGACGGATTCTATATTGCAGAATCCTTACTGGTATCACAAAAGTTATGAAAGACTGCTCGAACTATTTTTTTCTTTACCTGTAAACAAAGTTAGCAGGGTGACTGATGTATCTGGTAAGGACGCCACTGTTGATTGGCTTACTACAATGATTGTATAATCCTCTTCTACAATAGAAACAATTGCCGCACGGTTTAGAAGGCTCTACTGCCACCCTGTCTCCTGGATAAAGTACGGATATTATGCTAGCTCAAATAATGAAATATGCATCATTATATTGAAACAAAAAAGACTAGAAATTTTAAAAAATCTTAAAAAGCATGAATAGCTGAGTTACTTTAAAAAAATTGCATGTGCATATTTTAAATGTTTTAATGTCGAATTAATTTGCCACTTTTTTTAAGGACTTTTCGACATCCGAGTTGACTGTTTTGGCAATAACATATAAATATATATATGTGTGTGTGTGTGTGTGTGTAAATTAGAATAAAAAGGTCCGGAATTGTACTTACCGACTTTTAGATGAGTGACCTCTGACCCTAACTTGGTGACAACTCCACTGGGCTCGTGTCCACTCACCTTGGGAGCTGACAGGATCAGGTTGCCCAAGCGACCTTTCTCCCAGAAGCTCAGATCAGATCCACAAACTCCTACAGAACGCATACTAATCTGGACCTCTGGAATCGAAAAAAAGTACATCACCAAGCACAAAATAAGGTTGATATCACACCCAATATTAGATATAAATCTCTCTCTCTCTCTCTCTCTCTCTCTCTCTCTCTCTCTCTCTCTCTCTCTCTCTCTCTCTCTCTCTCTCTCTCTCTTTTCTCAGTTTTGTTGATCTCTTAATTCTCCCCAACCTCTTCCTCTTTGGTTCTCTCTCGTATGCTTAGAAGTCATATTGCAAGACTATATAAAGCCATAAGATGTTTTTTAATTAGCAGTTCAATTCTTTTGGTCATGAAGTCAAGTACACATCCTCACATGACTCACGAGCTTTTGTTCAATGCTTTATTTAACACAAAGGAGATAAGAAGTTGGGATATAGGTCTGTTTGTTTGTTTTTTGGTTTTTTTTTTGTTGTTGTTATTGATTCTTCTCACCTTCCAACAAGAATGACCTTACAGAGCGTTTTGACCTCTAGCTCTAGAAAGACTGTGATTCTTGAAACGACCTTTGCGTTTCACTAGCGCTATTGCAATATTTGGAACATTTTATTTTTTACGGATGTTCGCTTGATGAATGCTTTCAGTGTTCTAAAAAGCTTAAGTATTTTTTCAACACTAACAGAAGCCTGTTGATAGCATTGTAAAACAATAGCAAATTTGATCATAAAAGATAAAGTTCAGACCATGGCCTGATACTTGTGAAAAAATTTATCTTTGACGGAAAAAAAATAATTTTTTTTATTTAAATTGTCATTTACAGTTATTCAAATATCTTGTCTGAACTTGCATAGATTGTGTGGAAAGTCACATTGCATCTTTTAAAGTCTAATGAACAAATTAATGAACATAACTCAACGGTTGCTCAAAGTTAAGAGTGCAGCTCACAAGAGACATTGTTCTAAGATTCCAAAACATGATTATTTCATATTGGAAAGGTACGGCATTGTAATTTATTTTTTTTTTGCTTGTTTCTTTTGAGTGAATTTGGGTGGAATGGAAAATTTGATGGATAATGATATAAAATGTAATTGTTTTCTCAAACATCAGTAGTTGTTTCTATTTATTACATTGCAATTACATTCAGGTCATGATTCGAAAAGATATGCCTTAGTTAAAGTCCTAATTGAAGTAAAACAGCTTTTTTAATTTATTTCATAAAAAGTTCAAAGATTCTAACTCCTGTAGGCTGGATCTCATATCTGCGTTTTGATATTAGGGGATACGCGGTCCTTCGGTGGTGACGTTGATCTTTTTTTAAGATAAATAACTCCCTTGCTGATATGCAAAATTTAAACCAAAGTATAATGATTCACCTTTTGGACCTGGCTCTGGTATGGGTCTTTCTTCCTTAAATAGAAAAAAAGGATACAATTTTAGCATGCACCATTCTCAAGTCAAGTAAAGAATGAGGATTTTAATTTTCATATCGAGCCAACTAAAGAATTATGTTCCTAAATTGCAAGAGACATGTAACATGAATGGCATTGTCTGATCCATGTACTTAAAATTTAAAAGACCAAAAAAGCAAAAAAAACCAACAAACAAACAAAGAAAAAAAAACTTTAAGAACATGGCAATATATTAACAAGTATTATATTACTCGATGATTCTCTGCCATTGCAAAAAAAAAAAACAATAAAAAAACCAGCTTCATTAAAACAAAGTTATTAAATAGAAGTAAGGAGAATAGAAATAGAACGTTGAATTTGGTGCCAAAATATGTAAGTTGCGATATCACAACAATTACAGGAACATTACTTCAATTTTACTTACGAGTCTCAGATCATTCTTTCCATAAACAATCAACGATATATTGGTGTCCGACATGGTAGTACTTTATATCTGTAATTGTTAATGAAAAATAGATGAATGATAAAGGAATTATAAAATCCAATTAGTACACGCGGAGCTCTTAAGGGTAACACGAATCTCTTGATTTTGAACGATTAAGGCTGGCGAAGTCATACGTTGACTGGTGTTCTATGATTACCGATCTTCCGTTATTATGATTACAACATGAGAGTTCTATATAGGAACGATCATTCTACCATCACCCACACAAATGTCAACGATTTAAGAGTCGATAGCTAGGAGTATCTTACATGAGAAAAATATGGAACATCTTGACACTTTTTGGACAAGATTGGAGCTATATTCTCTTTGCTCAATAAATATTGGTGACACAAATCAAACGCATGTGTTCGTTTTCTTTTTCATTTGCCGTTAACACTCATTTTACAGCCAAGGGCCAGATTGCTGTTACAATCGAACTAATCTTGATTTGTTTATGATCAGAACAGTGAAAACTTGTGATTTATTACAATCATCCTATGCATAGCTAATCTGTTGAGTCCTCTTTTTTCCAAACCTAGATATTTTTTTTTTAATGCTGAAGATCTTCTTTCGTTACTTTTTCTATTACATCACCTTAATTCTGCAGTCTGCATTCTCCTCCTCTTCCTCTTCATCTCTTTACTTCTCCTTTTCCGGATTTTTCCTTCCACCGTTAACTTTCGTGGTTCTCATCTTCGTCCTTGATTTTTTCTTCCCTCTGCTTTATCATTTCCTTCTTATTCCTGTAATTCCTCAGGTCTTTTCCTGCCTCCACTATAGATTCGTGTAATCCTTTTTTTCCTAGGCTTACATTGTGTCCTAAAAGATATTTTTTACCTATCTAAAAGCTGTGTCAGTCAGTGTTTCAGTAAATATAAATCGTCAAACTCGTGCGGTTATCTGTGTGAAAAATACAATTATCTTGCTTAATGCTCTTTTTAGAGAAAATCAATTTTCATGGAAGCTTTCTTGTGGGCTTGTATCAGGATAATGTAAATAAATGATAATTATTTCCTCATATGTCAAACAATGTTTGTCGTAATGAATTACATGGTCTTTAAAATGTCCGCACGAATCTTTCGCATACTTCAAAATCATACTTTTTAATTCCATTGAAACTTTGTTTGCTCATATTCTCATAAATTGAAAAAAAAAATGGGTTTTTGACTCCCTGACACTTGATTAATAGAATGAACACATGATCGGCAAAGTTAATTTTTGTGGATTGGGTTTTAACATTAATATGCAATACAAACTGGCGACTAATCTGTTCTAAAAACCAAAATCACAAAGGCAATCAAGATCTTAGTTTACTCTAGATCCACAGGGTTTCTTATGTCATGAAAGATTCTTACGACCATGAAGTAGATGGCCTTTCAAGGTATCAGATGCTAAATCATTGAGCTTATGCGGTCTTTAGAGAAACTCAATTTTCATGGAAGGTTTCTTGAGATTCTCTGTCAAGATAATGCAAAAAATTATAATACGTTCCTCGTAAGTCAAACACTGTGGTAATGGATTACATGGTCGAACCAACACTTGATGAACAGAATGAACATATGATCAGCAGAGTTAATGTTTTTGGACTAGGGTTTAAAATTAGCGTGCAATACTGGCGACCAATCTATTTCAAAAAATCTTAATCACTATGGGAAACTAGATCCACATAGTTCGGTCTGCCAAAAAAAAAAAAAGATCCATGTGATTAAGCAGTAGATGGTCTTTAAAGGTACATGACAGTGAACCTCGAATTCAACGAGTTCAGACCCAAAGAGACCTCGGGCTCAACGAGGAATTGACCATGCCCCGTTTTTTCCCTCTTTGCCTCAATAAATTAACCTTGGACCGAACGAGTGTCAAATTTACCAACTTCAGGTTAAGCGAGATAAAGCAAGGTTGTATTGGGTTTCAATAGAAGAGCAAAACCATTTTAAAAGTTAACATAAACACTACATGTCGGGCGCTTTGCCTGGGCCTCGAATTAGAAAGACACGGGAGTCAACAATTGAAATTGTATGTGTATGTGTGGGCACATGGGTGTTTCGGGGAAAAGGAAAGGGTCATTGCGACAAGGAGATGGAGAAAACAAAAGACCATCTGGGCACTCCACACCTAGATCTAGTGCTAGTGTTCAATGCAAGGTGCAGCTGTGGGGAAAAGAAAGAAAAAGAAAGAGAGAGAGAGAGAGAGAGAGAGAGAGAGAGAGAGAGAGAGAGAGAGAGAGAGAGAGAGAGAGGGAGGGAGGAAGGGAGAGGGAGGGAGAGAGATAGAGAAATGCAGTACAGGATAGAGTGGTAATGTAGGGAAGGGAAAGGGGGATGAGCTAGGCCTAGGAAGGTCTGGAGAAAGGGGACGTGCTTACGCAAGAATATTACTTGTAGATCTATTACAATAGTTATCAAAGCACATCCTTAGTACTCACATTTGACGGTTCTCAAACTACGCTCGCGAACACACCTTTAGTTAATGTCTGACTTCGGCTGCGTCAACTTCACCTCACTCCGAATTTTTTTCTTCCTCGTGTTCCTGACTTCAGCTACTAATTCACTTTGAATTTAAAACTGACATTAAAATCTGAACTAGAGCAAAAAATCACGATTGTACATGCTAGTGCTGTAAATAAGAAAAGAAAGTACCTTTCCTTTAAAACAAAACTTCGTATCGTCGAGAAAGTTGGAAGAGGAAAATAATCCAAGGCTGACATTTGCCAGAATTCTTAGCATTTTCTCAAGTACCAGCTGAACAAATGGGCAGAGATATTGAGAAAGATAGCGCGGGATAAAGAGGAAGTGAAGATCTAAGCGAATACAAAGAGAATACAAAGAGATTTTTTTTTAAATGAAGGTGAGACTCAGTTAGTGAGAGAGAGAGAGAGAGAGAGAGAGAGAGAGAGAGAGAGAGAGAGAGAGAGAGAGAGAGAGAGAGAGAGATACATTGTAAATAGAGAGACAGAAAGGGGGAGGGAAGAAACAAAGGGGGTGAGATGAGTCAGAGAGGTTGTTTCTTTAGAGAGGAAATAGATTTAATAAAATGAACCAAAAAAAAAAAAAAAGGAAACAAAACTTCACTCCTTTAACACTTAGCCTGGTCCGATGATTACTGATGAAAAATTTAGCATTCGGTAGGTTTTTTTCCCTTGATGGGGCCTTTTTTACCATTTGAAAGTTACCTTTTATAAAACGAGACCTCGGATTCAACGAGGAAATACTGTGAGACCCAAGTATCTCGTTATATGCAAGAGTTACTCAAACCATTCAACTTATGTTCTATTTCTCTTGTTTTATTTCAAGCGGTCTTCGTTTCAGCCCAGTGGTTCAATAATGTTTCCTCTTGCTGAATGTTTCTTCGACGTTCGCTACTTAAAACTATAGTTCTCAAGTTCATCAGATAGCTCTGATATAGAAAAAGAAGGAAACAAAAACTTTGTCCAAAATGCATTTTGGCGTCCCTTTATTTTGCAAGTCAGTCACAGCCTTGCTAGGCTGATAAACTTTACTCCATTAGGGTACTAGATCGGCATCGCTCACTTGGATTGGGCTGTTGTTGAGTCTGATTAAAGTTGACTTGGGATTTTTGCCTAAACCATCTTTGTTCCCGGATGAAGCCCACCATATACTCGAATCAGAGTAAAAGCTGGACCTATAATCTAGATCCATATTATGACAGATGTAGGCCTTTGCAGTTAAAAATAACAAAATATACAATTTATAAAATGCAAGTTTTGAATTCGGTTCTTTAAGGCTATGGCGCGAAGTTAGTTCAACAAACCTTTACTAATAATGAAACAAATAAGGCAGAAACTTAAATTCATCACATATACACTTATTTCTCCTGATAGTTGCTTTCCAGAACAAAATACTTCTGCGATCTCTTCGATTTTCAAAAGTCCTTGAGAAAAGTGAAACTTATCCATCTGTAGCTAGTCTTACACATTACTGACGTCATCTTTGAAGCGGCTTCCCTTAAATTTTCATTTATAAATTTGGAGTTAGGAAAATTCTTGAGTAAAGTAAATATGCAGGATGTGGGAGCATTTTACAGCCGCGTTCCGTTCCCGCCTGAAGAGTTGAAAGGCCCTTTGCTCAGGGATGTTGTCACAAACTGGGAGCACACCTTTCTGCAACTTACCAGGCCGTTTTGAAATTAAAGCTGACTAAGGTTTTGTCAGTAGATTGAATAATAGTTTTCTGTGACTGTTTAACGTCATTCCCTGAAGTCATTCGTTGTAACTCCAGCAGAATCCAAAGTTGGACAACATGGCTTTTCTACTTGAGGCTATGCCTTTGCCATTGCACGATATAGACTTTCCCTCTTGGTGTAAATATTGGACCCATGATTCATCGATTTTTTCCATTTATAAGTCATTCGCATTCTTGATTTTAAAGTTCTTTGCAAGACTCCAGTCTTTGCTAGTTTTTTTTTTTAAATCATACGTCAGTGAGCAGGCTACCCGCCTTGCAGAGATCTTGGTCATGTTGAGGTGGACGTTGAGAATTGTTTTATTTGACTTTTTAGTCATCTGTATTTTAATTGCTGTTCTTTCTTAATAAATAACCTGTCTTTGAGAACTCATTTCTTCAGAAGAGAGCCATATTCGATAGTAGTCATAAAATAAACGGCGGCCGCCCATTTGGAGAATCTATCATTCATTGACCCATATTTTAGCTTTCTAATCCAGTATTTAATAATTTCACTAGAATGACACTGGTCATGATGCACCTGAAGCATAATCTTGAAATATTATTAAAGGGGATTTCCCTTGCAAGAGAAGAAACGTGATCACAGTGCGATAGAATCTAGTCAACGGGTTTCTTAGTTCTGCTGTGGCGGATGTAAACAGTGAAGATATTGTAAACTCATTGGATCTTTATGCGTGTGAAATAGTGCGTTGTGCCATTACATTTTTTTACAAATTGCTACATTTAAATTTGGATCTTTCTGCATCCATATTAATTTCTTTCAACAGGAAGTGTTCTATGGCCAGTCTATGTCATGAATGGTTAAAATGTGATTATGAAGAATTCTGTATTTAACTATCAACAAGTATTTTTTAATTCATTTATTAATTTGGACTAATTTTCTTTCCATAACATTACTATGCGTTATAAATAACTATTAGAAAATAACTTTCTGACGGACAATGAACAAAATCAACTAACATAACTTGAGCACCGCTGTTACTATGCGCTTGTCACATAGTAATCTCTTGTCTTTTTCATTCGAAATAGATTGAATGAAAGTGAATCGCTTATTCTACAGGGTTAGTTCTGGTGCCAAGTTCACTTCGAACTTCAAAGGTAGCCTGGTTTGCAAGAGTTTGCTATGAGGTAAAGTTCAAGAGTTTCATATTCTTCATAATAAAAAAAAAAATAATTGGTTTGGGAATTATGAGTCCATTTGGATAAAATCTGCACACTTCCATTATTATGCTTGAAAATACACATACCTATGAAAGGCGTCAATGGAATGCAAAGAAGCCACAGTTAAAAATATATGAAAAAAATTTTTCGAAATAGATGAAAGATTAATGCTGTTGATTTTTATTATTATATCTACACCTTTATACATGATTGTTATATTATGTGTTCATAAATAGAGATGTTTCCTATCTATAAGCGTCTACATGTTTAAGAAATTTAAACATGCCAGTTCACAAAGCTTCAAGTTGGAATGGTGGCGTTAAACGTCTTTCTGAATGATTAAATAAAAGATGATCCTTTGGTTTTCTTTGAAACTTGACAAACACCACAAAGAGGTGAGTATGATAAACGCACGCACGATCAAGAAAATTTATGGAAATAGTTTGGTAGGAAATACACCATATTCTGATATAATGTTAGTTCGTCGCAAAGACGAAAGCAAACCTATTGGCTTAACCGACTACAAATCAACGACAGATATGGCTGTAGCGAGAAAAAGGCAACGTGCAGCATCGTATTATAACCTGGTGTCGCGGTACGATTATTCCTCTTAAACACCACTAATACGGCGCTTCTTTTTAAGTCAAGTGTAGTTTAATCAGGTAATCATACAGTTATAGTTAAAGCAATAACTTGTTAGCAACCATGGCTCCCAAAAAATTCATTAGGACTGAGTTACCCAATCTGAATGGGATCTTTCGTTCAAAATTTTTTTTTTTTATTAAACGCGCTGAAGCCTACTGTAACCAGTGAATCCCTATCTCACAGGAGACGGGATAACAGGTTGCCTGGTTGTGATAGATTGTTACTTTAATATCTGTTCACAATGCGCGGTCATGAAAGGACCATTGTTAAGATCAAGATAGAAGAAAAACGGGCAAGGTTCACTGTGTTTACTTCGTATGTCTCTGCATTTCTAAGTCAAGGACTTCCGTGTGCATATTTTGTTTGAATGCCTGCATGTTCTGTTTCTGTCAAGGTAATCTTCATATTATACAAAAAAAAATGAATAAAGAAATAAATAAAAATAAAATAGATAAATAGATTTGCTCAGATTAATTGTTCAGTAGTTGCTTTTTTTTTTTAAACCTTAAAGGCAGGCGTAAAATACAACATCTTGCAATGATTAGATAAAAGGTCTTGCATAATAAAGGGACAATAAAGAATAAAAAAAAAGTTTTAAAAAGTACGAAAACAACAACGGCTACCGATTAGATCATCGATACTGACACATCAAAGCAACAGGAAAAACTGTTGAAAAAACGTAACATGATATTCATAGAACTGATGAAATTTTTATCGAAGGTATAAACCTTTTCCTTTGTCCAACCTTACCTGCTGTTTGCAAAGGCCAAAATTAAAAGATCTTTAGCTTAAATTATTTTTTTAAAGTAAATTTATAATTAAATACCAAAAAATGTTATTTTAAAGAAAAGTCCAAGTATTGTCATTTAGTTTAAATGTCACTCCATTGATTCAGTTTGAATAAAAAAGCAAGAGTAACAGTAATATCCTATTTCTCCTCACTTTTCAACAGTGATAGATCTGTCACAGTGAGCGATTCAGCGGAGATGGCGGACACAAATTTATCACTTGTCTTACACGGCACTAATGACCTAAGACTGGTAAATTTATATCATCTTGTTATAACTATTTGTAGTATTACTGTTTATTATGTTCTAACTGTTTGAAAAAACATTGAGAGTTACGAAGTTTTTCAGCACCACATTAACAGTTGCTTTACGAAAGATAAATTGAGATCTTTATATAGCTTAATATAAGTGAACTCACCAAAGCGTGTGTGCTTCGACTCTTTTCAAAACCTTAAAAAAAATACTTGCAGGCGCACATGTACTAAATTGTAGGATAAAAATTATAACTGTAGTTGAAAAATACAAAAGGTGAAACAGCACTTTCATTCGACACACACAATGGAGTTTACATTTGCATTAATTAGATAGTCCGGGCATGGGCATTGACATCAATTGATATTGCGACAGCAAAAAATGTGACTTTGTTAGTTTACAACATTAACAAGCCTTTCTCTGCCAGATATAGAATTATGCAATTATTGAAATTTGTTAATTCGCTTGAACATGCGCCAGACAAATATACAGACAGACGGGTGAACAGATAGATAGATATGAAGATAGATAGCTGGATAAGTAGGTAGGTAGGTAGACAGATTGATATATTGATAGATATAGAGAGAAAGTGGGAGAGAGAGAGAGAGAGAGGGAGAGGGAGAGAGAGAGAGAGAGAGAGAGAGAGAGAGAGAGAGAGAGAGAGAGAGAGAGAGAGAGAGAGAGAGAGAGAGAGAGAGAGAGAGAGAGAGAGAGAGAGAGAGAGAGAGAGAGAGAGGGAAAGAGAAAGTCATAGGAATAACTCTAGGTAATTATCTAACAGGATGGTTCGTTTGTTGAATGATAATTGTTTTGCTCTGGTGTAGTGTCAGTATCATGAAGAAACATTTGCTTTAAATTATACAAAAAAGGTTGAGTTGAGGGAAGATGTCAAAGTTTAAGTTGTGATGCGCTAATTGCGGATGAAAATTAGAACTACGTTAGTAATTTGTAGTCCGCAAAGCAGTGATCTGATTGGTTCTTATTGAGGCTGCCGTCTTTAGATTTGCTCTATGATGAATGCCATCACACAGCTGTCTTTTCGCCTTCTGCCGTAGCGATAGGTGATTTTATTTTTTATTAGCCAATTACATCCTTGATTTTGATGTCCTAGTCTTATCAATTCTCCACCCGAAGCCTTTCTTATTAGTACAAGTCGAATAGCGAAGCAAACAAACTTTTACGTTAAAAGGGTTTAAAAGATAAGTTGGACTATAATTTATCTTTTACTTACTTTTCACAATTAGCAGGACTTGATTTTCTTGTTTAGTGAGCTGATGGGCTGAACAAAGAGTGCTTTCTGAGTATTTCTCTTTCCTAACTATTCAACAAAATTAAATTTCATAACTCACTATATTAATTATCATCAAAGTTTTACTTTAGTGAAATGGTTTGTATAAACCAGTCTGGTCTAACAAATTTTATTTCAACTAAACTGCGGTACGAGTTTTTATACCATTATTCAACATAATACTATTAGTTGTATGGCCTTTGTGGCATTACATGCACGACAGCTTTTCCAGTATTTTTTAGCTCGTTGAGCCGTCAAGACACACGCTCACGGCACACTCTATAGCAACTGATGAAAAACTAAACAGTGCACAATGTTTATCGATGTTTTAGCTCGATCGGAGCATTATAGGCTAACAAAACAGAGCTAAAGATAACTACGTACTAATATAAAGGACAACTGCCATGAAAAATGAATTTTTTTTTCACAACGAATGATGAATGGTTTGAAAAATATAATTATAAATTCAAAGAGGGCTTCAAACGATTTTTTACATTCAAATTCAGCTCAATGTCTCTTATTCATGTGAAATAATAATATGTGTTATGAAGTATGATCCATAAAACTACAACAGAGTCAAATTAAACAACTCACTCGAGTTTACAAAATGGTATTTAAGAACCATTTGCAGATGTAACAGAATTTCAATGGCGAACAATCCTCGATAGTTGATTTTGTAAAGATGGGTTTTGAAATTAATGTTCAAAGAATACGGATTGAATATCAAGCGAGTGAACTTTCTACTCCTTGACTTGAGCATGTTAGTTTTATAGAATAGTATCTGACCTCACACATTATGAAAGACATTTTGACTGGTCCAATCCAATTTTGATTGATATAGAGCCTCTCTAGCTGCGACTGACTTTCACCCTTTACTTAAGTAAAACATAATTTAAGAGAAGTAATGAATTTAAAAAAAAACATGATTCATCTGAACCACTATAGCGCTTGATAGAATGATGCTAAAAATAACTCTTCCAAATTGGCATTGGTTAACTCTTAAACCTTACGTAAATAGAATCATTTATATCTAAAAGTAGAACAATAAAGGTTCATGTGCCAGATCTCATAAAATTATAATTATTTTAAAACGCAGCTGTCATCTTATGAATATGAAATTCATTTGTTTACTCAAATTCTCTGCGTTTATTATAAAATTATGTGAGTCGCGAACATATCTCCTGGCTATGCAGCTCCCTTATAAATAGCTAAAGATATAAATTTACGTAATTTTCTAATAGTGATATTTGGCCGGTCTCACTACCGAGACACACCGAATCATCAATTACAGAGTTCAGATTACAGAATAACTTTAATCATCTTCATGGGCAAATTTAGAACTATTGCATATGTAATTAAGATAGTATAAAGTAAGAATTTACTAAAGGTAATAAAGTTCAAGATATATAAATATTACAAAAAAAAAAAAGAAGTAATAAACATCAAAGTTTCATATAGGTATAGATATTTATAATTGTATCTTTGTGTGCTATAAAAAAATATTTACATAGTCACAACAGAAATACATAAAAAAATAAAATCTTAAACATTTTATCATATTTACTAGACAATATAATTTTTTTAGATTGTATAATTATGGATATCAGTAAATTAGAAGTTATGTGTGGACAAAATTAATAAAAGTGAATAATTTACAATGAAATAACAATTTTAATACGTTATCGACTGCGAACAATAAGCAGATTACTCGCGGGCCGGAGCGGCTCATTGAAATGTTTCGTTTAAAATACGAATAGATCAAGGCTCGAAGGAGTCTCTATAGTGGTTTGTTTTTGTCTCAGGTATTCTATACCTAGCACCCAAAGTTATAAAACTATTTAAATGTTCCTTACAATAAGGTCGTATGTTGCCTTTATAAATTTGTTTAGCTTTTGCCGTGTCGCGTTGTTTCGGAAATGTTTCAAAGTCTATCTGTCTCTGCTCTATGGCAGCACTGGCTTGCTTAATTATCTTTTTCACCTTGCCCATGCCTTGTTTCCTCATGGTTCTAATTCATCAAAAGTTATACATGTAACACTTTACCAAAAGAAAGATAGAAAATTGGAAGAGTTAAATTTGTTTACATTGAGTGTGTAGAGTTTTCTCAAACAGAATAATTAATCTTGTTTTTTTTTTTTTTTTCTTTATGTTTTTCAATTTAAAAAGTTCTTTTCCAGTGGTGATCTCTGAATATTTAAAAAATCATGCTCTCTCTCTCTCTCTCTCTCTCTCTCTCTCTCTCTCTCTCTCTCTCTCTCTCTCTCTCTCTCTCTCTCTCTCTCTCTCTCTCTCTCTCTCTCTCTGCCGTTTTATTATCAATGATGATCTGTATCGGGCTAGTCAAAAATCTTTACCATATTTTGTGTTTGTCAACATTTAATACATAATGGTTATCTTTGCACCATTCAAGAAAGTCATTTACTTTTGAGATATAATCCCTGCTTTTGACGCTATTACTAAGGCATGTGAGAACTGTATCGTTGAAGATTTGTCGTTAATATTATAATCTATATTTAGGTCGAGAGTCGGAGGTGTAGACAAAAAAAAAAAAAAAAAACGGTGAAAGAACAGTTCCCTGAGGAGCACCCGTGAGGGTTCTGATGATGCCAAAGAAAAGTTGGGGCCTGGAGGTTAAGAAGATGTAAAGTCTCATTTCCTTTTCCTTACTTGCACTCCCCATTTTTTGCTTCTTTTCCTGGCGTTTATAATGTCTTCAATTATCATGGCTGGTTTTGTAACAAATGGAGGTGATTGCAGTCCGAGAAGATCTGCCTGGAGGCCTGGAGGTTAAGAGGATGTAAAGTCTCATTTCCTTTTCCTTACTTGCACTCCCCATTTCTTGCCTCTTTTCCTAGCGCTCATAATGTCTTCAATTATCATGGCTGGTTTTGTAACAAATGGAGATGATCGCAGTCCGAGAAGATCTGCCATATTGTTAAAAAAATATCTTGATTCGTGGTGTGCACGTTCAAATACGGCAGGCGAGCACTAGCTACAAGGCAAAGCACAGTGATCTCTAATAATTAATAGTCCTAGCAAATGTATCAATACATATAAGAGTATGGTCCAAGTGTATATCAAATATATTTAAACAATGAAATATGACGATTTCATAAAAATATAGTCAAAGCTATGGGGGTCGCCATCAGCACGAAGTCCATAAGCATGGCACTAAAACCACTTGTCCAAAGTTTCGCCCAAAAAATTCAACTCAGTTTGTAAGAAACAAACCTTACTTTACTTCCCAACTTTTATTCTTCTGAACCTTTTCTTTTTTGTTTGTTCTTTTTATCGTGTTACTAATGATTGATTTATCAATTTATCTCAATGCGATTACCTCTTTGTTTTCAGGAGGAAAGACCGATTCCTGAATCTGGGCCTGAAGGTAAGACTTTCGCTTTCCTTTTCAGATTTCATGTAATACAACAATGCAAAGTAATTCTAGTCATCATTTTGCCTAATTTGTTAACGATTCAGTCAAATGTTTAATACTTTGTAACTTCAAAAGTATATGAGTTTACAAAAACAAAAATTAGTTTGACCAATGCATCTTTATACAATTCTTTAATTTGTTTTGTTTTGTTCTTTCTGTGACAGGTTTTAAAATATAACACAGTTATTGAAGATAAATAATTTTCTCTCCCATCGCACGCCACCTTTCGCCCGGTCTACATAAATTACTGTCTCTGTCTGTCTGTCTCTGTCTTCCTCTCTATCTGTCTATCTCTCTTTACCTTCTTCTTCTTCTTTATTATTTTTCCCTCCTCTCCAGCCCCATTCCTCTCTCCCTACCGCCTGCCTTATTGTATGTGTGTAGGTATCTTCCGATTTTCTCTCTCAGAGGTCCAAATAAGCATCCGGTCAGTTGGTTTATGTGGCTCTGACGTCAGCTACTGGCAGAAAGGCCGCATAGGGAGCTTGGTGGTTACCAAACACATGGTCCTAGGACACGAGCCCAGCGGGGTTGTCACTAAACTGGGGTCAAGGGTCAATAATCTCATGGTTGGTAGGTTGGTTTATTTCAAATATACATCGTTTACTCATTAGTACATTACTGATGTGAAATAAATTGCCCTATTTTGAGCTGGATCAGATTTTTGAATCATAAACACATAACATCTCTTCTCAATCATCGACAGCAGTCCAGACGAATTCTCTTTAAGTTTCATTATTTTTATAAGATATTGATCTCTTCGCCGTATCATCAGGGGACAGAGTAGCAGTAGAGCCCAACAGACCTTGTGGAACTTGCTATTACTGTAAGCGAGGGCGCTACAACATATGTGCCGATCTGCACTACCTAGCCACGCCCCCTCAAGATGGTTGTATCACCAGATACTTCTGCCATCCGGCTAGGTTTGTTTACTGGTAAATCAAAACATGAAAAAACAGCTATTCACCTATTGACTTTTGTTGTTTTTTTTTTTAAAGTAATTCCGCTCCAGTGTTAAAATGTTCTGTTAAAAGATTTAATTTCAAAAATTAAAAAAAAAAAAAAATAAAATGGCCCAGGTTTATTTTCTAAACTAGGAGTGCGTAGTAATGATAAGCAAATTACATATAATTACGTTTAAAGGAGCTGGGGTTACTGCTTAGTCTTTTCTTCCTCACCTTCGTCATATTTAAGCTTACAAAGTGGGTTTCTTACCATTGTAAAGGCACATTCTTCTTTTATTTATTTTTGATCTTTGCGATGCGATACTTCGTTACTGACTCCCAATACCCCAACAAAGGGAGGAAGAGGGTGGTTTATGATGTCAAAGACAATCACTGTTGAAAACCTAGAGTTTATAAGTTTCTACTTTTCACTTCTATGTAAAAGAACTCAAAATGGTTTTGCAAATTACCTAATATGAATTTCGACTTTGCATTTCTCTGTGTAAGAGATCGAGAACTCACCATGTTTTTGCAGGTTACCTGACAATTTGAGTTTCGACGAGGGTGCCCTGGCTCAGCCCCTCGCTCTTGGTTTCTACGGCTGTGAAAGGGGAGGGCTGAAGGTCGGGCACTACCTGCTTGTAACTGGCGCAGGTGAAACCAAGACTGAGAGAAGGGGAGGGCTTTCAACAAAGTCTGTTTTACAAGTATCAGTGTCTGTACTTAATCGCAACTTTTTTTTTGTTTGTTAGCAGTGTTAAAACAGCCGCTGGACAGGTCAAGAGGTTAGATTTTAGGTTCGTTTAGCTTTAAACAACTCTACCTTCGACACATTTTCGACACTAACTTTATCTATGTCATTTCCTCTCTAGTAGATTCAAACGGATGCAGATGCAGATTTCCTAAGAGTCTCTCTGTGAATTAAAAGTTGCCTTAAAACAACGCAAAGATAAAAGAGAGGATATTGAAGTAAGATTGAAGTAGAGAGGGAGAGAGAGGGAAAGAGAGAGAGAGAGGGAGAGAGAGAGAGAGATAGAGAGAGAGAGAGAGAGAGAGAGAGAGAGAGAGAGAGAGAGAGAGAGAGAGAGGTGCGGATGCATCTGATGAATAAGCTATAAGAAACTGGCATGTTTACGACGACATAAAGGATCCGTAAAGATATTTTTTTGTTAGAGGCTTTTTTTAAATATTTTTTTTGAGGATATTAAATAATTATTAATCATGACCTCGATGCTAAGACACAAAAATAAGAAAAAATAGGAACTTCAGCAACTTTCTAGGTAAGGGTTTTGATCAATTTGATTAGAATTAAAGTTAGGATTTTTTTCAATCTCCATCAAGACATTATTAACTATATTGTGTATCGCCTCAGGGCCGATGGGAATGTCGACGGTCCTGGCAGCTAAAGCATCTGGAGCCTGCAAGATCTGTGTAACAGGTGATAAACCTATGCTTTACTTTAGTCAGATAGGTCTCTACATATTGCAAAATCATAACATATAAATATCAAGCAATTGGTTGTTTCACATTGAAAACACAACTTTGTGACGCTTCTAATGAAAAAAAAATTCCCCACTTACAACTCCGAGAGGAAGCTAAAGGATACCTAATAAAATAATCGCAGCCATTGGTAGCTTCTTTAAAGCAAATTTTGTACTTTTTAATTGCTTCTCACGATCATGACCTTCCAAGTATCTCGATCACTCGTTGCTTTTAGTGCATCTGTCACTTGTCCTACTTTTAGACACTTTTTTAGTCGTCCAGCATCTTTCTCCACTGTTGCGTTTTCCTTCGATCACTCCAGTTGCCACTAGATCGTCCATTTTCTCCCTTCCCTTTTCATGACTGAAAAATGTTGCCTGGTGTTTATGCAGTCTGTTTATGAGTGATCTTACTGCGTGAGCTTCACGTAAAAACTGCTTTGTTTGATTTCTTTGCAGTCTTCGAGGGAACCATGTTTCTGTTGCCTACAATTTCTTTCGTAGCTCTTTTGAAAATTTTCAGGCTTCCCATTCATACATCAGAATAGGTTCAAACTTCAACATAGCACTCAAGGGCTGTTCTTATTGAATGGATGGAGATGGAATGATTTGTTAGTACCGATTTCATTCTCTGGAACCCCATTTTTGTTTACGTTATTCTTGATGCGGTTTTAGTATTTTTGCGACCATCTGGATAAAGGAAAATTCGAACCATGATGTTCATACTCCAGCGATAATATTAGCATGTCATTACAAGCAGACGAACAATTCATAGAACATGTTTTGCTTCAGACATCATCGAGAGTCGCCTCGATTTCATACGTAAAATCGGCGCGGATGTGACTGTCCTTGCTCCAGAGGATGAAGATCCCGAGGTGACAGCCAAAAGAATTGTGGAGCTGATGGAAAAGGAACCTGACGTCAGCATAGAGTGTTCCGGGAGTGAGTCAGGCATAAATACTGCAGTTCATGTAAGTGCCGAAAGTTACCAGAGAGTCTACATGAAAAGGTAAACGAAAGAACATCTGCAATTTTTGGGGTCATTTTCTGTCTTCTTCAAATGTAAAACGAGCAATTTAAGGATTATTTCAACCTAGAACAGACAACCAAGCTCAAAACTTGCTAAATTTCAAACGTACTTTTAAAAGAGAAACAAGAATTTTACTTAACATGTTTTTGGTACATGTATTTTGGTTTGCGATACGACGTTATAAAGACTTATACAACTCCATGGTCGATAATTTCATTACCGACATTTCCATTTGGAAAGCAATTCACCCACCGTATTGCTTATCCCGTCAGTGTACTCGATTCTCCGCAAAGATGCTGGAAAGTGTTGAAATTCATTATGAACACAAGTGTACTTTTTTTCTCTAAACATCAGCACCTGACACAAAATCACCCTGTAGTGTGACTTGAATTTGCTCCTGCTTGTTACTGTAAAGCTCAACTTGCGCCCGCCAAAACGTATTTTGCTGAGGTCCTCTGAAGTACGAGTTTATATTATTGGGACTACCTGCTGCAGTACTTTTAATAACGATTTGAATTAGTTCTGGTACGAAGAATCACGCGGAGAGAAAGGTTTGGAGTTTGAGTATTCATACAATTTTCACCATTTACAATTTTATTTGAGAAAAACATTCCAAGTTAAAATTGGTCTGTTCATTTTAGTCCATGGAGCTATTGCCATTCCTACCACTTATCAATGATATTGATTCGTTTGCTTAATTACGACAGAAATTCAGACCACCAAGAACAATGTAGTGGTGGACTCAATTACCGCTTGGCAGGGCATATGTTTGAATAAAAGGCCCATATTTCATTTGTGCAGGACAGTCAAGCTAGATTGTGTAATATATCCTTCAACGGCAAGCGTTGAGAGGCAGATAGATAAAGAAAAGGAGTAATAGTATCCCGACGTAGACAACAAAAAATGGAGTCTGTTGACTGACGATGTGCGACGCATTGAACGATCCACCAGTCATCATGATATTGGCAGATCTGACTTGACCGAATAGCAATTGATTTTTTTTTTTCGAAATTGGCAAAATCTATCTAAAACTGCATTTCCCGTTTTGAGATAGTGGCATTAAAAATGCAATGACCATATAAAAAATTAAACACGTATTCCCTATTAAATATTTAAAAAAATAATAATAATAATAAATAAAAGTTTCGAGATAAATTTTGCATTTTAATTTTTTTTATATTTTTCCTTTACTTCTGCTCTGCCGGCAGGTGTATCAGTTTGGAAACCAAGATTTCTTTTATAGTAGTTGGATTTTCCCAGATTTAGTTAAAATTATTTCATATTCAGTGCGTGCTAGAGACCAAGTTCGACTAATATTGTACACTTCATAAACGATGTAAAACAAAGATGGGTATCACAAGGATTTTGTTTAAGCCCCATCTTCAGTGGGTTCACATTCAGAGAGATGAGCCTTATAAAATCATAGCAAAAGGTTAACTCAAAAGAATCGAGAACTTGCTTATTTTTTATGTGGCGCAATATTGTTTCAAAAACAGTTAAGAAACAAACATTTTTTATGACAACAGTATTTTCTTGTTTTTTCCCCCTTTTTTTCTTTTTTCAACTGACATTTGTTTTCGACTATGACACTTATGAACTTTCCAAAGAGCACTCGTCCAACGGGCACGGTGGTGCAGGTTGGTATAGGCAGGATCAGCACACAGATTCCTCTTACTATGGGGACGCTAAGGGAGCTAAACATTGTTGGAAGCTCCAGATTTGCAAACAAGTAAGGATTTGGTTCGTCAATTTGTTTTTCAAAGAAGTTTGTGTTTCTAAAACTGTTTCAACCAATAAAAATATTTTGACATTTCCTCGAAGTTCCGAGTCTGAGTCACACTTAAGTAAATTAACAGTAAGTATAATGAAATAAAAAACTAGTGGACATGATTTTGTTATTTCAATGATCAAAATTGTAGTAAGAAACATAATTGATTTCCATTACATTACAGACTGTCAAATGATTCTCACACATAAATAGTTGTATATAGCACTGCAAAGCTCAGAGCAAAGCCATTTACCACATAGTCTACGCTCTATCTTTGATTATTCTTTTAAAATGGGTTTTTAACTTTTATTACACTTACAGGCTTAATTTGTGGGGACACCACTGCAATCTGTCTTTATTTACACCCATGCAAAAAATACAGAGTGATTTGTTTTCAAGTCAATTTGTTTGCTTGGATTCTAAATATGCTACTTTTTATTACAATTATGTATCTTAAATAATCAGATCTCTGAGAAACATCATGGCAGTGAGTGATTGAATAATAGAAGTCCAATAATCCAATCTGTGTGATTATCTCATTATATCTGTTATGGAACGCTAGATATTTAAAGCCATCATATCATCATCATCATTTGAGTTTTGCAAGGCAAAATTAAACCATTTTAAAGTGAAACTCGGATAATTCATTTGATCTTGTATAAAAAGTAGATAAACCCCTATAATTTTGGTTTACCATTTCATCCCTACAAAAATTTGAATTGCTCAAACTGTTCACCCATTGTATACTAACTATGTTTGGGTTGATTCTTCCTCTGCAGCTATGAGACAGTGCTTGAAGCTATCTCTATTGGGAGAGTGAATGTTAAACAGCTGGTGACTCACCGTTTCCCCCTGGAGGAATCACTCAAGGCATACACTGCTACACTCAACAGAGAGGGAGTCAAGGTCATTGTAGATTGCTCTCGACAGGAGAATGGAAAGTCTACATAGGTCATTGCTAATAATGCTGCAAGGCAATTTCTTCTTGAAAAACTAAATATTTGATATATATGGAATAGCCTATTTCGGGGTTTCACCTTTGTGAAAGGAGAAAATAAAAAAACAAAAAACGGCAAGGTTACCATACTCTCAAACTACTTATTTAAGGCATTGGAACTTCTCAGAACTTTCAACTTTGCAGGAAGAGTAAAAACATCTGAAGCTTTATTTTTTTTAGAAACAGTTATATGTTTAATATATATATATATACATTATATATATATATATATATATATGTATTATAAAAAATGTGTAAAAAATTAAAATCCTGATCATTCCAATATTCACCCATCAAAATTGACTAGTGCTACATAATAAGTAGTTTTGTTTGTATAAAATAAACATAAGTTATTGAATGTTAACAATAACTGTGTTATTAGAACAAAAATTCTGAACTTACTTTCATTTTCTCAAAGGACTTGTTGGGTTTAAAGGCACTTTCAAAGACAGAACCATTTTCTTTATCAGGCATAAAAAGTTTCTGCCAAAAACTTTTTCAAAATATGTTGAAATTGCCAAAAATGAGAGTCCTTTTTCATTGTTTATAATTTCTTATTAATTTTTTAAATTATGAAATATACATTGAAAGCTAGAATACCTGATACATCTATCATCAATCAACACATTTTGTTCCACACATAAAACAAACTCAAAGAAACTTCCAAACTTTGAAGTAGACCAAGAGTTTTATTTAATTTTTAAATGCCTTTAGCATTATGTTTTTAATCTAGGATTATTTCGTTGTGACTCCAATATAGTTATAGTTCATGAGAAGGGAAAGATTCTTAGCCTTCCTTGGAAGTTTTGCATATGCATTTTAAAGCAAGTTTTGCACAAAAAAGATAAATCATGAATGCATTACTTGGAAATAAAATTTACAAAAACTGATGCATCATAACATATAAACGTCATAAAATCAACTTTGTTGACAAAATAAAAGCCCAGATATTTATCAATATCATCCAATGAATCAAAGGAAAAGGTAGATAAAATGCTTAACATTATACAAGGAACTAAAGTTACATTCATTTAACACCAAAACACTTGGTAATAAGGGTTGGAAAAAAAAATCCCAATGTATGTGAAAGAGCCAATGTGATTAGTAACAGGTTAAATGTAACACTGTTCATCACTTCTTGGCTACCTGCTTTCATTGAACACAGCAAGGGAGAATTAGGAGTTCTTTTGTGGAATCTTCACAACCACCTGAATAAAATCACAAAATAAATATTTCACAGAATAAAAAAACTTACAGTGCTTATGTACGAATTCATGTGTATCTAAGATAATTCACACACAAGTTACTGACACTTGACGTGAGCTATGTAAAACTTTTAATTTTATTTGACCTTCATTTTTTGCTTGAAAACTAGATATATTTTTTGATGCACTTGCTTTTGTAATTTTATTAAATTTTATTTCATCTTTAAGAACAGGAAATGGATTTCTACAGAGCTCAGCTCATAATTTTATTTGGTAAAATCTTACAATGTTGTTGTTTTGTTAAATTTTTGTCTTGCTTCATCTCCATAAAAAAACAACCCATAAATTATTGAACCATATGAAAGAAACTAGATTAAATAATGTTGTACTCACATTCTTTACTTCCACATAATTTTGCAGACCATACTCTCCACTGATGAAAGAAAAAAATTAAGTTGTGAAGAATTTTGCTTGCATTAAAAATTGTCTTTAAGTTCACCCTAATTACAGCAGAGCTCATTAAAAATGACATCTGGAAAAACAAGAACTTTTAGAAAAAGAGGCTTATGAAATCGCCTTTTCCCCCTTATTCAAGCTCTTTAAATTAAAATATAGCATAATTAAAGATGCTTAAAAACAGTACATTCCTGATAAAGTGAAAATTTTGTCCACAAAACGCTACAAGTTTTAGATACACATACACAAATTATATCATTTAAATGCACAGGCATGTAAATTCTGCAATACACTACCAATAACCTATTCTATTACTTCCAAAAAACAATACTCATTCAAAGTGGCTGTAATTAATAAGCACAAAAATATTATTCCCATTTATATTCCTTTTTCTCCTCTTCAAAATAATTTTGGCAACCATGTTATTAATAAGAGTATTAAGATGCACAAGAGTTCTTGTTAAAATCAAATTTATTGTACTTTTCTTTATCCTTCAAGCACACTATACAGCCGCATTATATAAATATAGAAATTAACAGCAGACTAAGAAAGGTTTAAAAAATCTAAAGAAAAAAGGTGACACCAAAAAACAATTACAAATCGGGTAAAGCCTCATATGTAGCTCATCAAATCAGTCTCTATGCTCCCATAATTTTTTCTTTCTTTTTCATTACTCTAACACCATGCTTGTAAGTGTAAAGAGTGTGAGTATTTAACTTACAGTTCTCTCCCAAGGCCAGACATCTTAAATCCACCAAAAGGACCTTGGGATGTCACAGCATTGTAACAGTTCACCCTGAGAAAAACCAGAGTCAGAATAACTGATTAGTAAGATGTCACAGTTCAAATAATTAAGCATGATGACAATTTAGTACAAAGGCTACAAAAATAAAAGTGATAAAAATCTATCTTTCCATTGACAGAATCATGCCTCTTGGCTCCAATTCCCTCATCAATTAAAATTAGGTGCTATCACAGTACTGATGATCTCAAATTATTTTCCAAATAATTATTTGATTCAACATTGGATCAAACAAATGAAAAGAAAAATCAATTGTATACAATTTCGTTTATACAAATGTTCTTGCATGAAATTATGCCTTATGAGAGTTATTTTGAAAGAAGTTCTGTACAAGCAAAGAAGCCTACATATGTATCAGGAAATGTCTTTTAGTTTGTGCCTTTGAGTAAAACTAACAAATGACATTTCAGAACATAGTTCAAAATATAATACACACACACACCCACACACAGATTCTACACTCCCAAAATGCTTCAATCATACTTTTCTTAACATGTGAATCTGTCCAATGTAATATATTACTAAAGACACGTTTCTATCTTATAAATTGAAAATGTTCTTTAAACATAGAATAGTGCCACAAATTGGTAACATTAAAATAACAAAGATATTATTCCCTTTTTCTCTTCTCTCACGTACTCTTCACCTTTCTGTCTAAGGTCGAAATCCTTTGCACTACAATAATCTTATTATATTTTTGGACCTGTTCTCTCAGACCATATTTCTAACTATTAATAGTTAAATTCCTAATAATTAACAGCTATTACAGAATGTTTATTATGTAAGACAATAATTATGAACTCCATTGCATCTGATAGGCCTACATCTAATTTAAAATAAGGAAAAGGGATAACCTATTGTCTATTTTGAGCATAATGAATGCTTAACAAGAACAACGCATGAATGTAAAAATATTGACCATTTTCTTTCACACTGTTCTCTACTCATACATAATACATATAGGTTGGCACATGTAGATTTTTTTGCTATGCAAAACAATAGGACAAATTATAAAACGCCTGTGCAATGGTAAGGAATATATAGTTTCAGTGTTATATAAATTAATTTTTCGTTTAGAATAATATTCCTTTCAAATAAATATTGATTGATAAATTATACCTTTTATAAACTGTATGCTATATAAAGTAAACAACATAGGAACATCATATATTTCACTAGTATCACAAATGCCTCTCACTACTACTACTACTACTACTACTACTACTACTACTACTACTACTACAACTACTACTACTACTACTACTACTGCTGCTGCTGCTGCTGCTGCTGCTGCTGCTGCTGCTGCTCCTGCTGCTGCTACTGGTGCTGCTACTGCTGCTGCTACTGCTGCTGCTGCTGCTGCTGCTGCTGCTGCTGCTGCTGCTACTGCTGCTACTACTGCTACTACTACTACTGCTACTGCTACTGCTACTGCTACTGCTACTGCTACTGCTACTGCTACTGCTACTGCTACTGCTACTACTACTACTACTACTACTACTACTACTACTACTACTACTACTACTACTACTTACTACTACTTACTACTACTTACTACTACTTACTAACTACTTACTAACTCCTGACTACTTACTAACCACTTATTAACTATTTAATACTTACTAACTACTAACTACTACCGATACCACTAACATTACTACTACTACTACTACTACCACAGCCACTACGACTACTACTACTACTATTACTACTGTCACTGCTGCTGCTGCTGCTGCTGGTGCTACTGCTACTGCTATGACTACTTTGACAACTACAACTATGACTTTGAGAATGACTACAAATACTTTTACAATTATTACTACAACTATTATGATAGCTACAATTGCGGCTACTACTAATACTACTGTTTCTGATATTGCAGCTCTTGCTCTGCTACAGCAAGTGCTACAACTAGTGCCACCAATTTAATTAAAAATATAAATTATAGAGATAAGTTTTAGCTATGCTGTGGTTTAAAGTAGACTTTAAGTTAAATGAGAAAAAAGTAATTGCAATTTGTGGAATTCGAACCCTCAACTTATGCTTTCATTGGCATTCACTGCCAAAATTACTCCTTTTCTTACTTGGTATGCAATCATTCCTGCCCCAGTGTTAACTAAATTTTCCCACAACATATATATTTTGAATCAATATTTGGAATCTTTTTTTTTCCTTTTCTATTTGCTTTGCCATGCTCATAGCATCTGTTCAAGCATTATTCACATTAATACTTAATATATTTGAAATATTTCCTCTTGAAACACCATAAAATAACCTGAAAGAAGCTCAGTATCACTTTCTTTCAAAAAAAAGACACAATGTGAAAACTGAAATATCAAAGGAAATGAAATACTTAGAACAGAGCAAAGAGACACCAACAAAAAAACTTAATCATAGGTAAAACTCTTGAGTTACATTATTTTTACTCAGCTGCAACATGATAAGCATACATTTGGGAACATTTAATTTAAAACAAAATTTCTACTTTGTTGAAAGCAAGTATCAAAATTTTGCTTCAATATAAAAAACAATTTTCAAATGCATTTGCGAAACCATTTCCATCAAAATGAACCACAATGCACATAGACTAATCCTTACCAGCATATCAATTTATAGAAGAAAGAAAACCATTGGGATCTAACTTGTATGACTCACCAACAGGTTCCTGCCTGAACTCCCTGTGAAAACATCAGTGCCTTGTTGATATCGTTGGTGAAAATTGCAGCACCAAGGCCGTATGTAGA
The DNA here is from genome assembly GCA_033675545.1 of Elysia crispata. Taxonomy (NCBI): domain Eukaryota; kingdom Metazoa; phylum Mollusca; class Gastropoda; family Plakobranchidae; genus Elysia; species Elysia crispata. The sequence continues at coordinate 40,383 of JAWDGP010003357.1, read as the reverse complement.
GTCATTGGCTCTTGCTAAAACTTCATCCAAAGTTTTGAACTTAAAGATTTGCTGAACAGGTCCAAAAATCTGTAAGATATGGAGTTGATTTTAAAAATATAAGAAATTCATTCTAGAAATGCAGAAAATGGATGAGATTATTATAACATTGAAAAATAAAAAAAATAATTTTGAGTTTATCAAATTAAAAATTACTTATAAAAACGTTTAAATATAACCATATATCTTAAGGGTAAAGATATTTTATTTCCCAAATATTTGTTTCTGTGTTATCTTGGATTTTTCTTCTCTGCATATTTTTATTTTTTTTTCAACAATCTGATTCATCTTGGTCCTAGTAGTCAAGTCTAATATGTATCTCGAAATAAAATGCATTCAGTTTGAAATTCATGTACACACAAAGAAATTCATGCAGGCAATTTTGAATTATCTGTTTCAAAAACTTTTCAAAGCAAATTCTTTCCTTTCCATGAGTTGTAAGTTTCAACAAGTTAACATGGTCTTGTCACTACTGTAAATAACACAAATAATAATGCTATGAACTGTGTTGGTATGTGCCCCTGCAGAGAAAAAATAAATTAACTTTCTATCACGTAATTCTCAACCTTTGTTTTGTAAAGCATCATAAATGCAGTTTAAAAAATTAGTTGTGAAATTAGAAGAGTTTTGGTGTGAAAAATCGTCTACAAAACAAAATGTACCCTCAAAATCAAAGGAATAAAGACAACAAAAAAGGGAGCAGAAGATTTAGAGTGAAATAAAGCAAAAAAAAAGTTTCTAACCTCTTCCTTGGCAATTCTCATATTGTCTTGTACACCAGAGAAAACAGTCGGCTTGATAAAATACCCATTTTCTCCATGTCTCTCTCCGCCAGCTTCACACTTTGCTCCTTCCTTCTTGCCACTCTCTATCAGGTCAAGGATCTTGTTCATCTGTTCTTCGTCAATCTGTCAGAAACAGAAAACCATTTATGGAGATGATCCTCTGTTGGAGCAGTCTTTGCTTTTTATTCAAAACTTAGGTAAGTATCATCCTCTATTATTTCTCTGCCATTACTTCAGTAGGCCTACACTATGCTTTGTCACCTAAGTTTTCTTTAGTATTTGAGGAAAATGCTATATACTATTGATTCAATTATTATTGTTTCCAATTTTAATTTGACTAAAAAAAACTTCAAGGAATAATAATTTTTTGACTCTAATAACTTTTAGTCCTCATTATTTTCAACAAAGATTATAACAAATGTGTAAAATACAATCTTTTTAGCATAGGGTTGGTTTATTATGCACAGGTTACACTTATCATATTTTACCTGAGGTCCATTTATTGTTGTGTTGTCAAATGGATCCCCAATTTTTCTCTTCAAGGCCAATTCTCTGCTCTTTGCCACAAACTCATCATAAATTTTCTCATGGACAAAGGTTCTGGTACCTGCTACACAACACTGACCCATATTAGTCATGCATGCCTCTTGGGCCTGAGCCACCACAGATTCCACTGTTTTGTTTAATTATGTATAAGGAATAAAGAACAGGTATTGGGGCGCAGGGCAACAGGAAATGCATAGTGTGTGGAAAGATTTTCAAGACTTTGAAAAGCTTTTAAATATATCATAAAGCAATTTTACATTAGCTTACAATATCGAAGCTCAGTAAGGACCACTTTTAACCATTTTCATTAATTCTTCATTCTGGACCAATGAAGTGCAATCAAATGTATGAAAACTTGTCTTAAGACTTTCAGCAACAGAAAACCAATGGCTACAAAACAAGACAATTTCAGCATGAAAAATAATTATTGTTTCCCATTGTTGGTATTTTTCCAAATTTAGAAAAAAATTAGATAAGATTTTGTGCAATATTTTACACTCTGATGCTGAAGCAGACTTATTTTTAAGCCTTTGATAATTCAAACAGGCTTATATTCATATCATACATAATTTCATTACATTCAATCCTAGTCATATCTTGCACAGTAAGAAACACCAATAGCTTTGTCTTTGAGCGACACCACATTGTACTCTGCCTTTACAATTCAGGATCAAATAAAAATGAAAGATCAAAAATTTAGCATTATTGAAGTGTCCTTATGAGCAGTGCTTAATTATGTTAATATCTCAGAAAGCATATTCACAGTTTAAAGAAATAAACTGTTTAGTTTGCCTGTAATTGTATCTTAATCTTCCTGACAGGTAACTAAAAACAATCTCACCATCTACATCATCAAAGACAACACAGGCACTCTTGCCACCAAGCTCAAGGGTCACTCTCTTGATGTCATTGGAAGCTGCAGCCATGATAATTTTACCAACCTGCCACGGTCAAGAGAAAGCATAATTTGTTCTTATAAAAGGAGGATTCATAATGCCTCTCTGGGAAAACAAAGTCTACACTAATAACATTTTTTTAGACTTTACTAAGTAATATTTAAAACCTTCTCTATTTTTCTGACATGTACAATCCTGAATATTCCTGAAATTAAGATAAGCTTGTAAAGAATGAAATGAAATGGCTTATTATAATTTATTGGCCACTCTGCAGCCATGCTTTTTTATTAGTATATTTTATGAGGTTAGCGGTTCATCTTTGGTATTGACGCTTAGAAACTTTATACATTTCCAATCTTTTATACCAAAATACAAACTCGTTTTTGTACAGCAAGATCATAAATACAAAATGCCAAAACAAAAAAAGTAAGGCAGTGGTAAAGTGAATAGTTAAAAAAAATTAGTGCTAGTTCTGCCAAATATCCAAAGGCCTTTATAAAAGCGTTCAAACTGACTACTCATCAAATATGATTTTTGCAAATCTAAAATTTGAATAAAAGAGACATGGGAATTAGAAATGGCTTGACTTCTTAAAAATGCTTGTAAAATACTCAATACATAGCCTACCCAGGATTCGAATTTTCAATCTCCTTGTGCAAATATCAAATGGCTATGTCCACACTAGTAACAGCATCAGATTATAAAAAAGAAATTCTGTTTCATAGAAGTATTTTCATCACTTCCACATGAGGTTAAAAGAACCCATCATTTATAAGCCATAAAAATCACTAATAAAAGAAAGCATTTCTTTGACCTAAAATTTATCTTTTTTTCTCATTAGCAGAACAGGAACAGACGTATTAATGTTAGTAAAACAGTGTTCTGAAAATTAATTTGCAGTTCATGTACTATTGAAGCTTGCATAATAAATAAAAGCAAATATTATCTTGATCTGACCTCAGTAGAACCAGTGAATGCCACTTTGTTGACATCAGGGTGATTTGACAGGGCCGCTCCTGCAGTTGGGCCATAACCAGACAAAATGTTCACAACACCAGGTGGGAAACCAGCCTAAGAGGAAAACATGTTTCAACGTAAGCTTTGAAAGAGAATTATGTGTTTATGTTTGTAAAAGTGGGGGGAGCATATAAAAAGAGTTATTTTGATCTTGGTAACAAATTGCATTTTCAAATTAACTAGAAGGTTAAGCTTAATATACAAAGCTTTCCATTTTATTCCACAGCTTTGAAAGTTTCAAAGAATTTTTTTACTTGCTACTTAATCAACATGCCCCTCAGCTTGTGTTTGTCAATTCTTTATTTTCTCATTCGACCTTGTTATAAAATACTACCGAATTTCTTTTGAGGCTTATAACATTATTTAGATCTATGAATGAAATTAAGAAATCAAAACAATGGATAAAATATGTTCATGTAGGATACAAGTGGCAAAAAACGTAAAAACATTGTTTATTGTCTTTTAAATCATACAGGATACTCAATTGAAATCTGTCAGCCTTGATTATGTACAATTAATTTGTTAATCCACCAATAGCCCTCCATACTATAACCTGTGGTTATTCATCTTAAAAATCTTTTAAAGCTTTAACAAGGATAAAGTCCTGTTTATGTAATATGGAGGTGGTATAAAAATCTTTTAAAATGGTTTAAGGTTTTTTCCAATTTTAAAAGACATGCACGAGTACAAAATTTTGTGCCCATTTGATCCTATCTCCAAAAAATTTTATGGTAGTAAAGGAAACTACAGCTATAAATATTAAGGCAAAACTGCATAACAACCTTTTAGTATGTTTTAACAGATTTTAGACAATTTTTGCAAATCTCATACATCATCATTGCTAATCTGTCACAGCGTGACAATCTCTCTTAAAGGTTTGAAATTTTCACATTTAAAATTTTTTTTTTTGCAATTAGAATTAGGGACGCCAAGCCTTGATTGAGTATAATTAATTAATTATTTGATCAGCCAATTGCTAAGCATCACTCCATATGATCAAAGGTAATCCGTTAAATCTGCTGTTGATCATCTTAAATATCTTCTAAATAATACAATGTGAAAAAATTATGTTTGGATATTTCAAAAGCCTTTTTTCATATACTTAGCTTCAATTTTTTAATAGTCGTATATATTTCAATAACTTTATGATACCTCCTTGATAAGAGAAGCCAGATAGAGGGCTGTGAGGGGTGTCTGTTCTGCTGTCTTCATCACAACTACGTTGCCAGCTGCTACAGCTGGTGCAATCTTCCAAGTAGCCATGGCCAGTGGGTAGTTCCACTGTAAAGAGCAATAAAATATTTTTTATCATGAGGTGGCAGTCGTTCAGGAGAGGTATCTTGAAACATCAAGAGTTGTTCATGTACTTACTTCGAGCTCCAGCACACACAATATACTGTCCCTTTTGTATATGAATTGCGTTTTTTTCTATTGTTTCGAATAACATTTTCTCTATTACAAAAGTTAAATTCAGTATTTTACCTTCTCAAAAATCAACACTAACTAGAAGCTAATATAGGCCATAGGTCAAAAACCAGACTTGTGAATGATTTATTCTAAAGGCCTCACAAACAGTTTATGAGATACTGTTTAAAAATTCTAATTCAGTTGGTTGTTTAGGGTAACTCCACAATAAGGCTATATTATGCCAAGCATGGTCCAATATGGCTTGATAGAGAGGCAGCAGTGTGGCAACCAACCACAACAAAGAGCTCTTAAAGATATCTAACAGATCTGTTTTACAAAGAGGCTGAAATTTACAAGATTTTTACCAATGATCTTAAGCCCATGCATGTGTGGGCTAAGGTGCTTCGTAAAGTTCTTATGCATCTAATAATAATGGCCTTTGTAGGGATTTGAAAAAATGCCAATATAAATGTAAAATAAAAATGAAAATGTTTCATCCTTAAAGGTTTCCCTGCATTAACAAGTATAACTTACTGGGATAATCTGGCCACAAATACCCACAGGCTCATGCCTGGTGAAGGCAAAGTAGCTTCCATCTGAAAGTACAAAAATGATATTAGATAAAATATCTCCTGCCTCTTCCCAAACACATAAATACAAAGCTCAAAGTTATGTGTGGTATTTTTTCAATTCCCCATAGGACAATCTCTTTTGAGGTTCTTATTTAATTAAATTTACTCATCAGGATGCATCATGACATAACAATCTCTCATGGGATACTCATTTTTATGAAACTTACTTATTAGGATGCTGTATGACATGTGAATTAAAGTGAAAATTAAAATTCCACAAAGCCTTATTTTTTTTTTAGTAAAAATGCTCTTTAAGCTTGGATAAATTTTGTAAACTCCAACCTGTAAGTCTAAAATCTGACAGAAAAAGAAAGTGCTGTAGAAATGAAAAATATTCAGGGATAATAATGAAACAAGATAAAGCTTTTGTGATGAAATTTGAGGTTCAAACCAAGAAAGAAGTCAAAATATGGCAGCAGTGTTGGCATCAACTCTTTCAACTTCAAAACTTACAGGAATTTTTGTATTGCAAATTGAAATCTTACCTCTAATATGTTTTTTTAGATCAAAGTATTATTTTGGCTGCAGTATGCAGTGAATACAAAAAATTACTAGCTGTTTATGTTTATTTAAAATGTATTGCCATAATAACGAGCAATTACCCAAACATGTCTTCTACCATTAACACTATTAAAAAAAAAAAAAAGCAATAAAATAGGAACGTCAAACTTTTTTTTATTTCATCAGAGTCTGGGAGTGAAATTCAGAATAAAATTTTTTCTGTAGAAACCATTTAATTACAAAAAATCTTGAGCGAAGTTCACAACTTCTCTATCAAAAAATATTCAAAATGGTTTGAACAATAATTTTGTTTTCGAAACCTAAGTTTATCATAAGCAGTAATCTCAAAGAAAATATGATAAATATTTTCTATTTGTCCTTTATAAATTAATGGCTCAAGGTTGTATTAGTCAACCCTTTTATGTGGTGCATATCTCCTTGCAGCTATCAGCAGGTAAAAGAGTGAAAAACATTTTTATATTTATAATCTTAAAAATGTTTTCACAATTTATGGTATATATAGTAATTTTTTAAAAAAAATTCTATTTTGTTAACCTAAAAAATGCCTGATAGGCTTTGGTATTAGGAACAGTATACTTTAACATAAAGCATTCACATGTCATGCCTAGGATTTAAAAAAATAAATGTGTGAATAAATCAAACGGCTGTTTATATTTTGCTTTCTTTTATTTTCTTGTTGGTGGTTATGTGAATTTTTCTGGTCACTTTAAATTTCTCATTTAAGGCCATGGTCATTATAGTACCTTTAAGTAGATGTGAGATACACCAGACATACCAACTGGAATTGTTTTGCCATGAATTTTGTCAGCCCAGCCAGCATAGTAGCGGAACACCATGCAACAGAAGAAAATATCTCCGAGAGAGCCATGCAGAGCAAAAGCCTTGCCGTTGTCCAGGGTTTCAAGGCTCTAAACATGAGTTCAAACAGAATAATATTATTATGACTAGAACTTGTTCAGTGTAAGAGTTTTCTTCTTGATTGTTTGCATGCAAACTTAAAGGAAAATCAGTTGTGAATTTATTTAAATTCTCACCAGTAACTATAAAGTCCATAATATTTCAGATGTTGCATATGACTTTCAATACATAATACTAGTGTTGGCTTTATGTCCGGCATCAGTCCAAATAATTTGCATGTTGCTCAATCACATCTAAAGGTAAGGTGTTATTATGTTTAGAACAATTCATTTTCTTGAGTGGTGATAGGGTGCATGAAATTACCAGTTTTCAGCTTTTTTGAAACAGTCAAGATAGAGATGAATTTATTTATTCTCAAATCCTTTATATTCAAATATCCAACATCAGGTTCATGATGATTTCAAAACTTATATAATATCAAACAAAAAGCTAAAGCTTAATGCAAAGAGTAAAAATGAATTGCCTTTTTCTAATTGCGTATAAATATATGGCCAATTATTAATGTATCATGTGAAGAGTTTAGTGTCAACAAAATTTTTTGAGAGATTCCAAAAAGACTGGCTACATCAAAGTATCATGGAAATTTGAATGTGATATTTAATTTCAAACTGCATTTTTAAGACTAATTTTCATCCATAAAATGCAAGTTCTTACAGCAATGTAGCTAATATCTCGTTCTATCAAATCAGCCAATTTTTCAAGCAATCTTCCCCTGCTGCTGGCATTCATAGTTCTGTAGGGGGAGCCGAGCTCAAAGGCTTTCTTGGCTGCAGCCACTGCCTTATCAACATCAGCCTTGAGAAAAATGGATTCGTTAAAATATATGAAACACATGTGCAAAATTTAAACGGAAAGATCATTATACCCAGTTATGCGAAGCAAAAAAGCAAAACAAAAAAAAAAATCGAAAAAAGTGGAAGCATAAAATATTCATATATGGACAGTAAGATTTAGCATTTTGGTGATAAAAGAACCTAAAAAAATTTTAGATTAATCTAAAGCATGTTTGCCGACAATATTACTTTCTTGATCATTGCTTATTCCATGAAGGTTAGATGAACCACGATAACGTACTTCAGACTAGTTTAGAGTAATTTTTCCCCAATTGACTTAGCATTACATGGCAGGCTCTTGCTTATCCGTCACCTTCATTTTGTGAAATGAAAGGCACACAATGAAAAAAAAAAAACAATTGAAGAGAATAAACCTTATATATTTGTACGACCAACGGTTTCCAGGTTTAAAATTTTGGTTTGTAAACATTAAATTAAACATTTTAAAAAATCGTCAAAAATAAGGTTTTTATGGTGTAAAGTCATCCCGTCTTTATCAATAGTTAATTGCTAAATTGCCATTAGAGATGTCTGAGTTTAGGAATTGGTTGTAAGAAACGACTGTTTGTATCAAACCTTGTCCGCTTCCTGAACATCGCAGATCTTCTTCGCCGTGGCTGGGTTGATCGTGGGGAAAGTCTTGCCGCTCTCAGAGTTGACAAACTCGTTGTTGATGAACAGCTGAGGAGAGAGTGGACCAGCTGATGTTTTGGTTTGATGGCTTTGTTAAATAGAAGGTTGAATAATGAAAAGAACAGAAGAGAAAGCGATGATGTGATCCTCAGTAAATCACCAAATTCTCCTTTAAAAGATGCCTTTATTGCTTTCGAAAGCCTTCACGAATAACGCTATAGAATTTAAAGAGATAAGAGTGAGTGGCAGAGAGAGAGAGAGAGAGAGAGAGAGAGAGAGAGAGAGAGGGGGGGGGGGGGGGGGGGTATCGACAATGATTTTGGTAGATTCTTATCATTGATCAATTGATGAGTACGATTAAAGCTTAGCAGCGACTGTGATAAGATATGTTGAGATTGTACTTCCAGTATCATTTTTACAATGTTACTGACATTAAAATGAGGTTATGTTGTGGATCTGACGTGATCTTTAGGGCACGACTTTAACCACAAACGTCTGACCAGGCCGGATTTTTGTGAAGAAAGGTAATAATTTTGATATTTTATCCATCATACAGTTCCCGTATAAGATCCTATTGAATATGCTATCCAACTGTTGGATTATCTATATGAGTAACCCTAAACAAAACAACTAGGCACTATGACAATTATTATGCTAACGTTGTGGATAGTTGTGCAAGTTGAGGGCAAGATAACAGAGGCAGTCACTGTCCAAATGCAAATCACAAGCTTAGTGTGTTGACATGCAGCAAGTTAAGCCATTAGCACATGACATTTATCAGAGTTAACAGTCGGTTTTGCTCAGCTTATCTCAGCTATACATATGTCTGTAGAAACGGACATGTCTAATGAATTATTCTAAAAGCCCCGTAATTGATATTCCGCCTTTAATGCGCTTTGTACACTATTTATTGAAACAAGCTGTCTTCAAAGTAACTTTAAACTGATACAGCTTTCGTCATACTGGTCCAAATTTCAACAAAAGATGTCGACGTTATTTCAATCAGCGTCATGGAATTTTCAGAATCAAGGTGACAGTTGCGCCACTTAAAACCTCGATATTCATCTCATTTCACATAGAGGAGACATCCTCAAAATACATCATACTTCTCTCAAAGCGATGAACGAACGCTACTAGAAAATGAAGTTCTTGTCACAAACTCTTAGGTCGCGAAGCTAGTAAAAATGTAGCACTGTATGCAGCGGGAATCCCTGGGTATTTATTTCTAATAATTCCTCAAAACAAAGTAGTTTTCTCGTTTGCTTACATGGTGATTGCGCCCGTAACTTGCTAAGTGTTTATAAGCCTGACAGGTTTTGTTTCTTATTGGGTCAGGGTAATTTTCATCACTATCTAACCCCGCCGAATGTCTCTATATCTTCTTTCACACCTGAAGCACGACTCAATCTACATTAGATTTTTAAAAATGTAAAATGAGACTACAAACTTCAAGTATTTCCTTTCAAGATCACTGTCAATGGAAGGTTGTTAGCCCACTGAGTAAGCGTACTTTATAACTTAAACGATTCCAATCAGTAATGACAGAGTCAAAGTTTGAGAGAGAGAGAGAGAGAGAGAGAGAGAGAGAGAGAGAGAGAGAGAGAGAGAGAGAGAGAGAGAGAGAAAGATTATTAAAATTTGCATATAGGCCTGTTGCTTCAATAGGGAATTCTGTGGTTCTTCTGAGACTCGAAGTTGCCACCGTGGCATAAACTATCCACATGCCCCTCGGTGTCAAGTACATTCCGAAAGCCTGGCCTTACCGGTACACCAAGAACTCGAATCTGCCCAGAGTAGTAGAATCTCTCTGAAAACCAGTGATACCCATAATTGCTAGAATCTACAAAGTATCATGCTGTCAAATTCATCAACAGCGACAGTCCTGTACCATTTAGGTCTACATAATAGCATCAACTACTCCAGGAACGCCATGTTGGTATAAGGCTTCTATATTTATCGCTAAATACTGAGATGTGAAAACATTTTTGGCCAGTATATTAGATAAGAAAATCTATAGAGACATGTCCATCAAAAAACTTTATCAGGTAGTGAATTATTACCTGACTAGCACATAAGAATGAGCCGAAAGTCTATCCGCCAGTTAATGACACCCTAGTTTTTTTAAAGTAAAAAAAAAAAAAAAATCAGCGCCGGCACATCGGTACAAGGTTAGAAACGTGTTAGCAATAATAGAAGGCACATAAAACAGCGGAATAATACATCTAGCTAATACATCAGTTGATATCTACTGGCTAAAACACCAGAAAATGTTTCGGTTAATACATGGGAAGGTTTTTTCGTTTTACTTATTTATTATTTTTTTGGTCTAAAATACTGCTATTGAGATCTTGTAGCTAATTCTTTAGAAGCTATTTTTAATAAATCAGAAACTAATCACTGCACTTAGGGCTGGGTTATGCATTCTAAGACTTTTAAGCGCATTGGAGAATATTAGAGGCTATTTGCTTACCTCTAAAACTCTCAAGTGTATTGCTCATATAAAAAGTCAAGTATCTACATCGAACTCGATTCTGTCAAGTTCATAAGGATGTCCTACCTGCGTATATTTGATCTCTGGTTCACGAACAGGTTTCAGGTTCTCCATAATGCTGGTTGTTTTCTTTTCTTTTTTTTTCTTTTATTTTGGCTGATAGAACTGAAAGAAAATGGAAAACTTTATTTGTAACATATACTAAAACCAACTCTTAGTCGTAATTTCTTACTTAAACCCCGCCTCTCTCTCTCTCTCTCTCTCTCTCTCTCTCTCTCTCTCTCTCTCTCTCTCTCTCTCTCTCTCTCTCTCTCTCTCTCTCTCTCTCTCTCAGGCGGACGCTAAGGCCTGCCACCGCTATCAACAAATTAGCTAATTATCACTTTAACCATTACCATCGCAAACTCGAAAGATAAAACCACCTGCACTGTTAATTCAACGGCATTACATGCATAAAGTTAAACGATCAGAATGTAAACTAATTTGGTTTCATCTTTAACAATTAAGTACAGCATAAACATAAAAAGGTTCCAACTATTAAGACCAACATTGTAACAAGTACACAAAAGACATCTACGGAAAAACTCGCATTACCGAAAAATCACTACCACTACTTCTTCTTCTTCTTCTTCTTCTTCTTCTTCTTCTTCTTCTTCTTCTTCTTCTTCTTCTTCTTCTTCTTCTTCTTCTTCTTCTACGAGTACTACTACTACTACTACTACTACTACTACTACTACTACTACTACTACTACTACTACTACTACTACTACTACTAGTTGTTGTAGTAATAGTAGTAGTACTACTACTGCTGCTGCTGCTGCTGCTGCTATTACTGCCGCTAATTAGCTTTCCACTCCCTGATATGAGTGTTAACACAGTTGATACCTTCGAATTATTAATTTACTCGCTACCGATTCTAAAAATTAGAACAATCACAGTGACCGTTACCAAACAATCAACTACAGTTAAAAAGATCAAAATCTGTACAAGCGGTTAACTATTAACATTACTCAGGAAACAACGACAGTCGAGCTTCCAGCTGAAGTGATATTACAAACCTTACAACAATGAGATCAGAGTGTGCACAGCAAGGGGAGAACTAGCGGAGAGAATGAGGTTACCCCGTCCTCCAGAAGAATATTATTATCAGTCGTGATCAGACTGAGCCGGCAAGCGACCATCAGCGCCGGTATCTCGGGCTACACATGTGACAATCTAGCTTTTAATGCAACCGTAGCCTTTACTCTGATTGGCTCAAGTACGACATGTAGCTCATGTGATGGCAAGGTCCCACATGACCTGTAAGTTTAGGTAGCCGCTTGTCAAGGTTTACAATTTTTATTAAATCTGTCCAGCGCAGATTGTTGCAACTGAGCCTAGAATAACTGTGAGAGGTCAACCCGCTCAAGGTTAACAGTTACACAATGGAGTTGCTTTAGTGACTATACTAAATATTATTGCTAGTATGACAGCCTCGAGGAACAAAGCAACTATATTTTTCTACGATCACACATAATAAAAAAATTTATCTGCACATACAACACTTAAAATCATTAAAATTGTTAAAGAATTCTGAAACAGTGATGACAATGTCAAACGTGGCAAATACCATATTCATGCGATGATGTTTTGTAGGGAGTTCGGATCTTACAGATAAGCCTTTGTCGTTCTCGGTACTGAAAACTTTATGTTGGTCATGACTGAAGGACTGCACCTTAGGTTTTGAGGCTGTACAGTTGTATTGTCCTGGGCAGCTAAACGAATTAGTTACAACCCTAAGTGCCAAGTTGCAAAATTTATTACCGGGTACCACTTCTACTGCAGCTTAAATTGATTCCGTTGATGCTGTGGTTGCTATCACTTTTCCTCTTCGTCCTTCTCCTCATCCTACTACTTCTACTACTACTACTACTTCTACTACCACTACTGCTACAGCTACTACTACTACTACTACTACTACTACTACTACTACTACTACTACTACTACTACTACTACTACTACTACTACTACTACTACTACTAGTCCAATAACAGGAGAACTGCTGATAACACTGCTACTAATTTAAAAAAATGGTAACTAGTTTCATGCCTTATCATTCTGCAACATTGGATACCTTGTTATTGAGTGTCCAAAACAAGTGGATTTGTTACTTTATTATTTACAAGGTTTGACGGCTATTCCGCCGCTGAATTTGTTGCTAATATCACTGAAACATTACATACTTATGCAAAACAAAGATACAATCAATAATTTCATCAAATACACCGCTTTAGGTAAATTGAGTAACTTGTGAAACACTGTGGCTAATTCGTGTGGAGAATAGAAAAAAAATTGCTGTATTGGTCACCTTGGTATTAGAAAGTCTTGTGCTTGACACAATATAAAGAAATCCCTAAAATAAAACAGCTGTAATCTCCCTCATCAAAACGCTCACAAAGTTACCGGTACAAGTATTTCAAGTCTTAGAGAAATATTACAAATAAAAATGGCTGGATGGGGGAACGATTTGTAACGCAAAAGAAGGAGAAAAATGTTTTGAAGGTGACCGGCGCAGACCTAAATTGGTTTCGAAACAGGATTTACCTAATAATAAATCATTCAGCTACTGATCTGTTTAGTACATAGTATTGCCGGAATGAACTGGCTTTACTCCCCAGATAATTATTAAGTAAAACCCTTTGCTCTTGTCTTCACGTAAATTTTTCAACGTGTCTGATTATTAAGCTTTTCAAAAAAAATAAAGAAATTAAATAACGCTCCAGCAAACTTTCTTACCTAGAGTAAATAAGATAAAGATTTAAATCTAGTATGCACGTTATGAGAAAAACAATTTAAGCCCAAATCTTAAGTAGACAAACACAGTGCGACAAGTGTAAAGGGCTGCAACCCCACGCGTTTTATCAATTAGTATTAAGTCATAAAAAGTTTACAATCATACGTTTTGTTATAAATCACACCAGAAGCCGATAAAATCAGCTGCAGGCCTAGATCTATATTGATCGAAGTCCATCTGACGGTTGCCTCCCGAAGCCTATAGTTTATTTGTAATGGTATAAAACGCGAACACCCCCCCCCCCCCCCCCCTCTTTTCCCAAAGCACTTGCCCACCGACAACAGAAAGTAAAAAAGTGTACGATGTAAACCTATTGGCAATCAGTTTTGCAATGGATCGATGCGCGATACCCATTTAGTGACTGCTATGAAATTTATTACCTTGTTCGCGGATGTCGGTTGACTCTTGATATCACCTATTAAAAACGTATATCAATGGCAGTGCGCGTTGCGAGTGGAATTTCACAATAAACATAGATATCAGTGGACCATGCCCTGTTCCTTGTTTGGTTAATTATACTATAGCTATCGAAGGAAAGTTATGATAGTAACGGCAGTAACGCTTCAGATACTTCGACCAGAACAAGGAATGGAGTTTCCATCCCTACACAGGGCTAGACTAGATTAAGAGCGTGCACGACTGCACGTGTGGGTCTATGTAATGAGCTGTCATTGCACAAAGGCACAGGCTTCAGAAGTAACTAGATACTAGAATACAAATATCAGTTCCTAGATCTAATGAGAAAGGATGTTCAGTGAGTGTTTTTTTTTTTTTTTTTTAAATAAAAAAGCTTTGGATCGTGAATCATGTATAACGACATCAAGGTTCATTTTATGCTGATTCATAGTGGTAAAACTTGAGCAATCTTTTAAATGAAATGAAATTCCGATTATCATGATTAAAATCAAGAGTAAGCCTATCAACTGTTATTAAATTATTAAACCGTCAGTTAACTTTCAGTCTCGTAGTCGTATGCGGGTATAAGACATCACCTAAATCTCTCACATTAAAGGAAATCGGCTAATTCTATACTTTCCAAATCCATTTTAATTTAAGATCCTTTTTAATGCATGCTTTTTAGAAGGCAACGCATTCGTGCAAAAAGTTCTAGTGCACTGCCTAGCGGGAATTCTTGTCTGCAGTTTTTTAAACCTACATGTTAATGAATTTTTTTTTATGAAATAATTATATGAATTTTTACAATAGGTTTGAAGTTTACAAAATTAGCTAGCTTTTGCTATTACCGGTACTGTATTAGATGAAACTATCAATTATCATATCAATAACCCGATCATTTGAGCTTGTACCGAATCGTAAAGGTATTAAGAAAGGTTAACATTTTACAGTTTTGTTCTTCTTAATTCTGAAATCTATGTCTTGATATGCGAGTTATGAGTTCAACACTAGAATCGACATTTTCCAATAAGACTTGACTCCATAAAGGTCTTCAAAAAAAAAAAAAAAATTATGGATTACAATGACCATTTGCTCAGTATTAGACCTTTTTTTTTCTTTTTTTTTTTTTTAAATTACAACCGCAGGACCAATTATTATTTCCAAAGTAACGACGTAATGAGACAATAAATTAAAGATCAAAGAGGCAAAATAAATGCGATTTCAAAGTTGTCAGACTAACCAAGTAGGAGGAAAAGGATGCTGACTGCAGCTTGTAAGCCCAGTCGTGCCGGCTGCATGCAAATCTAAGCTTACTTTACCTTATATGATTATACAGACTTCAAAGATATGATACATATTGATAATAATCTACTTACAGGTCTTGACGGGGCGCTGGGAAAAGGATTTCAGTCTGGATTAGAGTTAAAACAATTTGCCTAACCTTTCCGCGGCAGTTGTAAATCTAGATTTAGATCTAGATTTTCAGGATGATCTATCTAGATCTAGATCTAGATCTAGATCTAGGCCTAGTAGAAGTTCCGAATCTTGAAATTTTGAATGAAAGAAAAAGTTACTAATGCATTGACTATAGTGGATATGTCTCGATATGCAAATTCACCCAGCCTTTAATATTAAAAAAAAATGATTCAAACCTCGTAGTCTTCAGCAGATAAGCACTAACGTTAGCCGATCGCGGAGTCGTGCTGCCCATGAGTTTCCCGACAACACACGAAGCACATTTTTGCCAAGGTCTCTCTGCCTCGATTTGTGTGCTGGCCTTGAGCTCATTCATTTTCAGATTTTGACACGCTGGTTAGCCTTCGGTCAGTTTCTATTTCAGAGAAGCAAAAAAGTTCTTATGTCATCTCTCTCTCTCTCTCTCTCTCTCTCTCTCTCTCTCTCTCTCTCTCTCTCTCTCTCTCTCTCTCTCTCTCTCTCTCTCTATCTAAAAACCCACACATTAATTTGACAAAAAGTGACAGACAAACACAGAGAAACCAGAGTTGCAGATCAAGATGCTCATCTATTTGCTACCCTTAAATTCATGCTCTCTTGAATAATTCTTTTCTTTTGTATAAACATATTTATGAAATTACGTTACATCTTTTCAGATCAATACTCAAATTCACTTCTTGATTTAAAAATAGTAGTTTACAAAAAAAAAAAAAAAACCCTAGGCATTGAAACAAAATCTCGCGCAATGTTATAGAGTAAGATTGATGTATGTGAATGGGTGATGGTTATGTCAAATGCACATATAAGTTTGGTGTACACAAAATTTGACCCGATACTTTATTTGTACTAACGAGAGTAGAAACTTCGTAACTTTTTAAAATTCCCTTAATCTCTATCTTCCTGGGAATCTTAAACAGGTATTCCAGTGAAAGCGGCACCCAAAAGGTGACAAGTTGCAAAAAATATGTTCAAAAAGGCATAAAATGACTCTTAATAACAGATCTTTAAACGTTTGTAAAATATAGTAAAGCTAAAAAAAAAGAACCAGGCTTTAAAGTAAACCAAAACAAAACAATACAAAACAACAACACTTCTTTGTTTTGTTTTTTGTTCGTTTTTTATTTTTGTTTTTAATTCTTTTTTATTTTACTTCAGTACCAAAAGAAATAGTGGATTTTGAAGATGATTATTTCAAAATTAAAACATGTCCGACAAATCGATTGAAACTCCATTAATTAGAGACCTCTTGCTATAACTTGACGCACTATAATAACATAAAAGCAAGAATACATAACCATTTATAATCAGTGTAATGCTATGCATCGATTATGCAAAAATAGCACAGTTTCAAATTGCCTTTGCCAGCAGATATGATAAATAGTCAACGGAAGACAAGAAAAATACGAGAGCGATTTAAATGAATTTTTCATTTTTATTCGAAAATGAAAATTTTTAAAACAATATTTGGAAACGTAAATCAAATTTGTGCAGAGTATAATATATGTGTTTGCGCAACTATATGATTTCAAGTTCAGTCATCTCACCATTTAATAACATTATCAAAGATTAACATTATTCGCAAGTTGAGAATGCAATCACTCAATTTTATCGGCATGTTGTTGTTGAAGCGTTTCTATAATGGCCCATGGCCTTCTTCATGTATGATTCGATTTTTACTCTAATTTACCCAATAGCGTAAGAAATATACTCCACATGTAAAATTGCATAGTACATGGTAGATTCTTTCGTTTAATTAAACAAATTAAAAAGAAAAGAATATTAAGGTCAGCATATTAATTTAAGAGGTTTTAACAATTTCTTTCAACAGTAATTAAACATTACAACAATTGAATTCGCCTTGAGCCTTTTCTTGTGTCAACAGTTTGTTGAAATGAATTTAAGAGTTCTTCTGGGGGATCTTAACAACCACCTGAGAGGGAAAATATCAAGAAAAATGTCAAGGTTAATAGCTAGGGAAAATAAAGATCATAATTATTATCTACATATATTTTCATAATGAGTCTTTTTCTTTTTTTTTTTTAACAATCTCTTGAAAAGTTGGAAGCTGTATGGGTTTCTTTTAGCTATTGAAATTACCCAAAAAAATAATATTGAGATATTAGTTTGGATATATCCACCCATTATAGAGCTTCAAAAATAATTATAAAAAAAAAAATTCGGATAACAATGATCATGATGGTGGTGATGATGATAGTATAATAATAATAATAATAATAATAATAATAATAATAAGAAGAAGAAGAAGAAGAAGAAGAAGAAGAAGAAGAAGAAGAAGAAGAAGAAGAAGAAGAAGAAGAAGAAGAAGAAGAAGAAGAAGAAGAAGAAGAAGAAGAAGAAGAAGGAGGAGGAGGAGGAGGAGGAGAAGAAGAAGAAGAAGAAGAAGAAGAAGAAGAAGAAGAAGAAGAAGAAGAAGAAGAAGGAGGAGGAGGAGGAGGAGGAGAGAGAAAAAAAAAAGGGGGGGGAGGGAACGGGAGTAGGGAAGAAGAAGGGCAAGGAGTAGGAGACGAAAGAGTGGAGGAGGAAGAGCAGAAAAAAAATACTTTTTTCTGTTAACGCCTCTCTTTTAATTGCTTCATCTCCAAACACACACCACACACCAATTTCTTTCTCCTTTATTTGGCCCATTTCTTTTTCACCCAGTTTATTATCTTACATGTTTCAGGAATCATTCAAGCTGCTACCTAGTAAGTGAGGCGTGGCGTATTGACTCATGTATAATTGAGTCACTCAGGATACGACTTGATAATCAATAATACCAAGCTCAAGCGTCTGTCTCATCACCTTACACACTTCACAGCTTTATAAATTTAATGTATAGTCCTTAAATATAACGGAGTTTGAAATAAAGCAAGTCATAGCCATGCACATTATGCACTTAGACTTAAGGGGATAAAGAAATATTCTAGATTGTGTTTTTGAAATGCACTTTTGAATGGTGTTTGACATAAACGAAGAAACAGTTAATTCATTCTGTAAAAATAAAAGTAGCTAAACCACAATGTTTAAAGTTATGTTTAAAAAAATCGATAACGAGTGAAAAACGTTATGACCCTGTAGATGTTGATTAAGTTTTGGATGTGTTAACATCTTACACTTTTCACTATTATGTACGCAGGCTTAGTTAAATATATCTTGGTACAGTTATACTTAGATCCACAGTATTGAAAATGCCAATGTCTCAATCTTGAATGGTTTTCTGTGTCCGACCAATAACATTCTTACCAATTTGGCATGAGATGCATTTTTTATGAATCCAGAAAAATAAATTTTAAGGTCATTGGCTCTGGAATGAGGAAACTAGAAAAAAAATTAGTGTGGAAGAGATTTGAAATCTAATAACTTTTTTTTTTTGGTATTTTAACCGTATCAAATTTCTAATAATACGCTTAAATCCAAATGCAAAGCGATTCTACACGACATAATTATGCTTATGAGGACTATTTTCTGAATCTGACTTGAACTGTGCTAGTAAGTCATTGGTTTTCAATCATTCTGTTGTTTTGGGAAAGAATCGCTGTCAATTTACTAAGAACGACAATCAGCCAATATTGTCTTTGTTAAGAATGAAGAATTGAAACGTGACAAACAACTGAGGGTAATAATCCCGGTAGGTCATGAAAAAGCTTCATTGCGCAATATTTTCATAACTATGCAAATGATAATTATAAGTCCAGTGGGTCCAGTAAAACCGCAATTTTTTTTTTAAATTAACAACCAATATCGAAGGTAAAACAAAAAAAAAACAAAAAACATTGATTAAATACCATACAATTTTTAAACAGGTCAGGGGAGTTTAGCTGCTGTAGATTTTAAAAAATCAAAACAATTGAAGCATAACTATTGTAAGTTTAAATTCAAAATCACTTAACGATAGAGTGATAGATAGATAGGTAGATAGATAGATAGATAGATAGATAGATAGATAGATAGATAGATAGATAGATAGATAGATAGATAGATAGATAGATAGATAGATAGATAGATAGATAGATAGATAGATAGATATTAAGACAGTTAGATATATAGATTGATGCATAGATAGATAGTGATAAATGAATTAGTATCACAGAAAAATGGGGAGGGATATTTAGAGTCAAACATAGAGAAATGTATGAATGATTTAGATGTTAAGACCGCACATTCCACACTCAGTCTGTAAAAAGGGGAGTGATGCTAAAAATAACGTAAAGGTTGCCCTTAATTGGTCATTTTGTTCTGACAATTTAAGGGTGTTCATGTATTGCGTTTGAAGTTCTCTTTGGCTATTTGATAAAGGAATCTGAGACTTTCTCAGCTTATCAAATAAGTTCCCACCATCCGGGGTAGAACTGGAAAGATGAGGCCCCTAACTCAAGCAACAACTGTTTGAGGGTCGGACCCACGAAAAATATCCCTGCGGACATCAGGAATTTCAGGATGAACGTTGTAACTGAAACAACGCCGGCCCACTCACTCTCCGAGCCACGATTTGTCAAAGGGACTATCTCAAAACTTAGATTTCATTCAAAAACTTTTTCACATGTTGTGACGATTTTTACTTATTTTTGGCGACTCTAAAAGAAGTAAAAAGTCACCATGGCAGGGAAACTTGTTCTGTTTATTTCCTTTTCTAATTAAAGAATTAATTTGGCAGTGAATAAAAAGATTTTTGTATGGATAACACTAACCCGCACTAAGCTAGTTGAATGTGGAACTCCCGAGTGTAACATTTGTTAAAGTACTGATTGATATACTCACATTCTTGACTTCGATATAATTCTGCAGGCCGTATTCTCCACTGTAGAAAGAGCAATAATTGTTTTTATGAATAACAGCTTAGAACATAAACAAGACAATTTTACCACATTCATATAGGCTACAATTCACATTAATTTATATATAAAATTTAATTACAGTTCATCATTGCCTTTTCAAGGTATATGTAGGAGAGTGTTGTAATGACTCTTTCCTTTTCAATTTGTTTCTCTCTCTCTCTCTCTCTCTCTCTCTCTCTCTCTCTCTCTCTCTCTCTCTCTCTCTCTCTCTCTCTCTCCACACATCCACACACATATTTCTCTGTCTTTCTCTTTCTCTTCTTTTTAAATCTCCATCTGCCCTTTTAACTGTCTAAATCTATAGCTCCGTCATGTCTGTTAGGGACTTAATCAACTCACAGTTCTCTGCCTAGTCCAGACATCTTAAATCCTCCAAAGGGACCTTGAGCAGTGATGCCCAAATAGCAGTTTACCCTGTTGGAAATAGAAATGGACAAGTGAGGGAAAATGTAATAAAAAAAAAAAAGGTAGAGCCATATTCAGCTGCATAGAATATTAGCTGAGAATTTACATTGTAAACAACATTGTTCTTTAAAAAATTAAATTGAAGTTACGTCTGTTGTTACAGTACTTGAACCTTTTAATTATAACTATCCATTGATACAAAAATGCAAAACTCTTAAACTAATTTAAGTGTGCTCATGGAAGTTAATTCCAATAGAGTGACTTAAATAGTTTTGTCTGGCATTTTATGTCATAGTATTCACAATTTATTAAAAAGAAAATAATAATAATAATAATAATAATAATAATAATAATAATAATAATAATAATAATAATAATAATAATAATAATAATAATAATAATAATAATAATAATAATAATAATAATAATAATAATAATAATAATACATTAGCTTCCATCTCAAGGCAAAACAACTTACGTATAAATGATGACCTAGAAAGTTTATGATTACAAAATTGAATTTTTTTTTTTAATCTTAAAGACTTTGCCAGAAGTGTGAAAAAAAAATAAAATGGTAGAACGACAGCATTTGAATAAAGAGTACACTATGTTGCGTACATTATGAAAACCCACTGGTGAAGCAATAAAACAGATATTAATTTGGTTTATCTTTAAAACGACTGTTCGGTGTTCATTTTTTTTTTTTACCTTGAGCGTGACAGAAAACAGATTAGAAAGAAATCGTTTCATGTTTTGAAAATTCAAGAAAATAGCAAATTCTGACGAGGAACAAAGATGTATCGATATCTTTTTTTGAGAACCAATGAAAAATTTAATCTCCTCCCTTATTCCTGCGTTCCCTAACTTTCCTGTGTGATCTTATGGGGAGACTAAACATGGGATTAGAGTCGAGCAGACCACCAGTTGTTCCCAGCCACGGATCGAACGCTTGGCCTCCTTATGTTTAGTTCAGCCCTCTCTACCAATGAGCCTTTTTACATAGCAGTTGGTTGATATGGAAAGATAAGAAAGAAAGCCCACCAGCAGGTGCCGGCGTTGATTCCTTGGGAAAACATGAGTGCCCTGTCGATATCTTTGGTGAAGACTGCAGCCGCAAGGCCGTAGTTGGAATCATTGGCTCTCTCCAGAACTTCCTCCATTGTCTTGAACTTGAAGATTTGCTGAACTGGCCCGAAGATCTGGGAGCAGTTTTAGTATATTTAAATGCTAAAGCAACAAACGATCGTCAATCAAAGCAAAAATCATGAAATCATCGGCACAGGTTGGAATAATATACCTGTTCTGATTTTACCACGTAGACATTAAAAATAGAAAATGCATCTCTTCCTAAGGGCTACCCATTGACCTAGAACCTTTCTATGAAAAAGTCATTAACTGCAACATTCGTTGCATTGCTGTTTTTCGTTCAAACTGAACATCTTCAAGGATGGAAAGGTTGTAAAGCATTTTGTCGTGACACTCTTCAAACTATGAAAAAAATAAAGATAGAAAGAAAGGACTTGAATTTCAAGCTATTTGATACTGGAAAAGTTCCTCACCTCCTCTTTGGCAATTCTCATATTGTCTTGTACATCAGAGAAAACAGTGGGCTTGATAAAATATCCCTTCTCTCCATGTCTCTCTCCGCCAGCCTCACATTTTGCTCCTTCCTTCTTGCCACTCTCTATCAGGTCAAGGATCTTGTTCATCTGTCCTTCGTCAATCTGTCCAAAAAATAATAAAAAATAGAAATAAACTCGTGCGGTAAATCATCTTCTTTAAGATAAACAAAGTTGCACGGGTTCAATCTATTTTACTGATCTGAAATCATTATCATCGAACATCATTCTATCATTTTACATTCCATATGTATTATCATGAAAGTTCAAAAAAAGAGGCTGAACCGATATCAGCCGCCTGACAAAATAAGTTTGGCTCATGAAAAAATATAATATATAGTTACGAAAATTTAAAAAAAAGGAAAAGGAAAAGCATTAAAGTTCAAACTCAGATAATCCTTGATGATAGGATGCTTTGTAAGAAACGAAATAACTTGGAGCAGTGATCCGAGACAACTTACAGGTCCAATTCCAAAACTTGCGGAGGTTATATAGATAGATGGTACTGGGTTATAGCCAGCAATAGATAAAGAAAGCCTTCGAGGTTCTGAGTATCAATGATGGGAGAATGCAAAGAATACATTCATTGGCATTCATAGTTTATGGCTGTCTCCTCACAGAAATATAAACCACTGGAGTCTCAATATTCGATTTAAAAAAAAAGCAGCAAAAATATGCATAAATGGTTCTTTTCTTTTTTACAAGGAAAAAATCCATCGTTCAAATAACATGGTCAGATAAAAGTTTTTATGGAATTCGCAGTGACTTTTCCGTACTAAATTATGCTGAAAACCAATGGTAGGCTAATTAGAGCAATTTAGTGGACGAGAGCTAAGAACTCAAATGTTACCTGAGGTCCATTTATGGTGGTGCTTTCAAAAGGATCTCCGACAATTCTTTTGGCAGCTCGTTCTCGGCTTTTTGCCACAAACTCATCATAGATATTCTCGTGGACGTACGTTCTCGTACCTGCCGCACAGCACTGCCCCATGTTGGTCATGCAGCCTTCCTGAGCCTGTTCTACCACGGAGTCCACTGATCAGCCAGAGTGGGTGGGTGGGGGGGAGGGATGTTTGTGTGGAAAGAGTGAGCAGGGGGAGTTGTTGGATTACATGAAACAGGTTTGGGGTTGAACCCAAGTTAGTTGAAGATTTTAATAGAATATGTAAACTCACAGGGTGGTGTTGGAAAAAGAGCTTTCAGGACAAAATTACGTTCAAATCATATATTCTTTTTTGAATTTCTGCATGAGAGAGGCAGAAATACATACACACACATACAGAGGTCTACAGATATATGTGGGCAGGAAAAAAGAAGAATCTGAATTTACGGAAAGAGGCAAGTAAAAATAAAGGACGCATGGAAAGGAGAGAGGGGAGCGAATTAGAACGATCGAGTTACAAGTGCATGAACCGTCTTAAACGTTTTCTTTTTTAAATATCAATGTTCGTCATCTAATTTGGCATAAAGAAAATAATTTTGCAAAACCAATAAGTGTACTCAAAAAAATCTTACCATCTACATCATCAAAGACAACAACAGGACTTTTGCCTCCGAGCTCAAGAGTCACTCTCTTGATGTCATTGGAAGCAGCCGCCATGATGATTTTACCAATCTTGTCGGGGAAAACAGTAAAAAAAATTCTGCTTATAAAATTATAAGATCCCTAGCATAATCAGGAATTGAGCATTGCATTCTGGTAAAGAGTAGTAGATAAATTGTTGTATTAACAAACTTATTGATTTATTATTTTTTAAAAGGAGCTATTCCGGCATGAAATTTATGCAAGACAGATTACTTCAAATGCTAAAACTAAATCCTGGTTATCTGAATGAATTTAAGAAAAAAGGCAATTGTGCTGAACCTCAATACCTGCTGCAAAGAAAAATTATCTTTCAAAAAACGGGCAAAAGAAATCAAAGTACCAAAAATTTTAAAGCTTTTCATTCTATGAAAAATTAATATAGATTTTAAATGTTTCTTAATTTCGTTTTGACCTCTGACCTCAGTGGATCCTGTGAAGGCGACTTTGTTCACATCCGGGTGGTTGGACAACGCGGCACCAGCGGTTGATCCAAAGCCTGACAAGATATTGACCACTCCAGGGGGAAACCCAGCCTAGGGTGGACCGTATTTTTGTGTTACTTGTGATTTACTTTAATTACAGCCTAAAAATTCTATTGGATTAAATGTTGGATATTTATAGTCAGCTAATAATAAGTGATCGCTTTTTCTGTCACGGCGTTCTTTAAATGTTTACATGTTTTCAAAGGACAAGAAAATTTCATGGAACAAAAAGTGACTCTGCAGACAATCGTTTTGTTTCAGAGGAAAGATGGGCAATGGGGATTTATGTTTGTCGGTCTTTTCTGAATCTTTTTTTTTTTTTTTTTTTTTTTTTGGGGGGGGGGGGGGGGTGTTGGGTCTCTTTCCTGCTCAATATCTACAACTAAATTACTTAATCCTGATGCATTTAAATGAGCTGGAGAGAAAATTAGTTCATTCTCTTTCATTCTGTCTTTTATTTTAAATATTGTAAAATTACTAGATGTTTCTTCTCGTCTGATTGGCATAACATAGCATACATCTTTGAACTTTCAATCAGTATCTGTAAAGGAATTCTCATCTTCTCTAATGAATTATTTCTTCTCGAACTTATGTTGACACCCTTATTTAACTGGGTTTTTTTTTATTTTTATTTTATATCTAGCATATTCAAGATTCATTCATGTAAAAACATAAAAAATACTCTCTTTAATTGGAATTCGTAAAAAGTTCCGGAATATAATTATGTAAAGAAATGCAAAAATACTGATTAGACTGAAATGAAGATAATAAATCAATAAATGGATAAATACTCTTAGCAGCCCCTCAGACCTAGATCTACCTCTTTGGTTAGTGCAGCCAGATAGAGAGCTGTGAGAGGTGTCTGCTCCGCTGTCTTCATAACCACGACGTTGCCTGCTGCGATGGCTGGAGCAATTTTCCAAGTGGCCATCAGTAGCGGATAGTTCCACTGTGCGTTGGGAGCAAAAGAAAGTCAACCATGATTAGATGCGGCGAAAGAAAAAAAAACAGGCCAGAATTAATAAGGTTGCTGATATTTTAAAGAAATCAATTGGGAAATTGTTTACATATTTTTGTGAGAGGTGAAAAGATTGAAGGGCGCATTAAGGTTTTTAATTTTTTCCCCACAGGTGTGGACCATATCTCCGCTAAACACACTCTACTGTCACGATGGAACAAAAAGTAACATAAAAAAGGGCATAAGAGAAAAATGATTCTAGAGCGTTTAAATACATATTTTGGTCCGCATTGGTTATTTACGCTTCACTCACATTGAAATTTCTTTTTCAAACTTCAAGTAAATAAACCATGATCGTTTTATCAGTCATATTTCAGATACAACATTTGCTTTCAAAATGGATTAATAATAAAGATACAAAAACAATTACATTTTAATTGGCTCACATAAAAAAAATGGAAATTTTGATTTTTGTTGCCTTACATCCAGTGCAATGACTTACTGGGATAATCTGGCCACAAACACCAACAGGCTCGTGTCTAGTGAAGGCAAAGTAGCTTCCATCTGAAACATCATAATTATATTAATATACTTTATATTTTTATCACATTTAATCAATTCCGGTTCACTTTAAAAAATCACATAGTATGAAACTTGATTACCGGTAAAGGGTTCAAGTGAATTGATAAACTCTACATCTGACCAAGAGCACCGTCTTCGCAAGCAGTTCTTCAAGCAGTTCTTGTACTAGATGAACATAACCGGAGAGGTTTATAATTTTTTTTTAATTGGTCTTGGTATGACGGTTTCAGCCCACTATACAAACCTCGTCGCTGGGAGGAACTGTTAGATGGTACCTCACTTTTATCGATTTATAAAGAAGGCATTCTCTCTATGACATAGCTACTAGCGTTGTTATTGTTATGGCATGCCAAAACAACACTTAAGCTTGTCGCTAACGCAATTTTTTGAAAGACTATTTTAATAGACCATTAATTATCTCAGTGTCATTTTGATCTCTCAACAACTAGGAGTGGGGAACAAAAACGAGCAAAAGGAAATGAGACTTTGCAAATGGGTATGCACAATATTAGATACAATGAGCTGTTTGCCCCGGCCATAAGCAGTTCGAGGATATCTTTTACAAAAATTAGATGCTTTGCAGGGATAATTTTTTACTACTCATTAGAGCGGTTTTACATAATCTTCTGTTTAGATTTTGTCTAAGTAGACTCAATCATCTGATGACCCAGAGATAACAAATAAACAACAAAAATTAAAAAAATTCGGAGAACGGTAAGTGAGCGAAATTGTAGAGTTAAAATCATCACAAGATTTTGAAGAGGTCTAAAGAAGCGAGACTACTTTTGTCTTTCTGCCAACTAAGTTGGCTTTAAATTGTTTCACTACTTTTCTTCTTCACGTTTCTTCCAGACTCACCAACTGGGATAGTTTTGCCTTGGATTTTGTCAGCCCAGCCAGCGTAGTAGCGGAACACCCCGGCGCAGAAGAAGGTGTCTCCCAGAGATCCGGACAGAGCAAAGGCCTTGCCATTGTCGATTGTTTCTAGACTCTAGATAATAATAAAAAAAATGTCCAAGAAAGAAATTAAGATCAAAGAATAGAGAGACGGAAATGATGGGCAATCTTCAATATGAAACGGGTTATCTCGACTACAAAGATTTTTAAAAAATAAGAGAATAGCCATCTGCCTTTCTTTAAGTAGAATTGCTTATGCACCCAAACATGAAACAAAAAGGAATGTGCATCGAAATGACAATCTATCGCGATTAATTGGATAATTACGGATGGGCTAAATATATAGCGACGACAAAATGGGGTGAAAATTAAGTATCTTGTTATGTATATGAAGTTCGTGTTCTTTATTTTAAGCTTAGGAAACCTATGTGTGTATTAACCTTAACAAATTTTGACTGAAAAATGTTTGTTACAAACTAAAATAAAAGTCTCAAATGATTCCTAAAGGCCCCAAAAGAAAAGGTAACTTTCTTGACGTTTTTCATGTAGGCCTATTTCAAACGTTAAACAAGATGCACAAGATCCTTCTTACAGCAATGTAGTTAATGTCCCGCTCTAGGAGATCCGCCACTTTGGCGAGCAGTCTCCCTCTCTGACTTGCGTTCATGGTTCGGTAAGGAGAGCCCAGCTCGAAGGCTTTCTTGGCTGCAGCCACTGCCTTGTCGACATCGGCCTAAAGGAAAACGAGCCAAGTCTGTTCATGGTTTGCAAACACAATTTCACGCTATACAAATATAGGTTTAATCATTTCAGAATAAATTCCAAAGGCAGGAATAATGGATGCATGCCAATTTATTTAATGCTTCGGAAATTTAAAAAAAAGGAAAATGATAATCTTAAAAATATTATGTTACTTGAGGTGAAAATAAATATTCAGGTAAAATCATAGCTACATGAAGCTATTTGCCTTTAATTCGAGGTTATTTTTATTTCTTCTTCTCCTATAGATTTACTTTCCTTAACCTTGCCGCAGCTGCTTTAAATGTGATTGTTCAATAGCCTACAATTTACCTCAATAACACATCGTTTCTCATATGCAAAAATAATCATCATACGACATCATTCTAGTTTTACAGTTTAAATATCAGACAAAAAAAGTTAAAGTGAAACATACGGGTAATCATTATTTTTTTTAAAATGAGTACGCCAATATCACACTTTCTGAGAAAAGAATATATATACAGAATTCATTTTTCAAAATGACTGATTTTGTTCCGACCTTGTCTGCCTCCTGAACATCACAGATCTTCTCTCCTGTAGCCGGGTTGATCGTGGGGAAAGTCTTGCCGCTCACCGAGTTGACAAACTCGTTGTTGATGAACAGCTGAGGAGAGAGGGAGAGTCGGGAGAGAGGAGGGGGGGGGGGGGGGGTATTAGGGTTACAAACTGGGTGTGTAAGAACATCAGTTATTTTGATACTATTTAGGCTACTTAAAGGCTATTCGACTGAATCTTCTCGGATCTAAGATTTCGATGTCCATTCGTTATATTTTGTTGATGTTATCGAAAGACTTCCCCATTGCTTTAATATATCATGATATGAGTAAAATAGAACAACGGATTTCTCCCAACAAAGCTATCACTAAAGAAAAGTTTTTTTGCATTCAATACACACTTTTGGTTCTATACTTAAGTTGTAAAATCAATTTGCAAATCGTCTTTTTATAACAGAAAATACATCTTCTCCAAAGCCACTACAAATTCATACCAGCACTTGAAGTATTACGACTGTGTGTTTCACAGGTACCGGTTTTGTACCTTTGTTCTACATTGATACCAGTAATGTAACACTAGATTATCGTCATTATATAACTTTTTACAAACATTTTTCAATCAACAGCCCCATAATTTAGGTCTCTTGTCGCAGGCACAAACGGAATTAAATAAGTTATAATCTTCAACCCATGAGTAATGATGTTGCCAATGACGACGATTTTTATGATGATGGTGATGATGATGATGGTTATGTCTTATCTGCTGGGCTAAGTTCTATCTGACAAAAGCTGAGGAGCTAAGATTATCGTGGACAAGACATATCAAATATTGGCCAAGTTTTATTTTATTTTTATTAGTTAAGTCCTGTTTACAAAGTTTTCCTACAAAGCTTTTGTAATTCTGATGGTTTTTTTTTTTATTTATTATCAACTTCGTAAAAACATGTAGCCAAATTTATCCTTGGTATTAGCAAACTGAAAATTAGGCTTAATTAAATGTTGCACGAAGCTAAGCTGGTAGACGACTTTTTTTTCTTTTGGCATAATGTTCATTCTACCCATCGGGAAAATGCGACAGTTGTATAGAATACCATTAAGCCAAGTCGGGCAGAAGGCACATTAAACTTATCTATGTGTGTGGTCACATTAACTCGGATCTAATCTAGCTTTCAAGGACCCATCAGACACACCCCCTGTTTTGTTTCCAAACGAGGCCTTGCTTTATCACTGTCTAAAAGGTTTTCAAAACTAAAATTAATGCATTAAAAAAACTTTGACAAGCAGTCTGATAAGACGTAAATCTGGGCATTTACTTGTTATGGCTTGCTTGGTAGCTATCAGCTGTCATGAAATGACTGCTGATGTCCGTTCACATTTTTTGAGCTAAAGCACTGTTATGATGATTGTAAAGCCTATTTATCAATATTCTCATACAAATACTGGATTTAGTTTCAATTTGTGGAAACGTTTGACACATGAAAGTTAGAATATTATCTGGGATATATAATGCATAATGTTGTAAATAATAAACTTCACTCTCTTGGTCTATTAATATTTTTTTGTGATATGATATACTCTTTTTTACATTAACCAAACCGCTAACATTAACATAAAAATTTGAATATGAATCAGTCTGAGGGTTTAGAAACGATCTACATGTTAATGGGAGTGGGAAATCTTAGAATACTCTTGTCATTTTGAGTATATGAATTAATTTGACAGGCGTGTCCCCTTACACCATCTCACTGTGCTTATTATACCTATTAAATCGCATAAATATAATCATTTTCTCAGTTAAGTGTCTCCGGTCTCGGTTTTATTTTGTCATATTATTATGCCTTCAGATTTCCCTTTTTATGCAATTTTCTTCATTACTCTAAGGATTAAGAAAAAAAGTTACTATTTTGGTGCAAGTAAATTACAGCGTTACTAACTCTTCCCTACGGGATATTTGGCGCCAGTAATGTGTAACAACTTATAAGCGTCTAAGCACGTCTTGAATGGCATGACCTTCGTAAAAAATGATACGAAATAGAGATAGGAAAAAAAGGTTAAAAGAGAGGCAAACTGACACTAGACTAAAGATTTTCCTTGTTGGTTATATAATACAATTTTTCTGCTTGTCAGCACAAAACTATTGAAGCATCTCGTCCTGATGTTTAATCTCTTATTGATTGGCCCAAACCATTAGGTTATAAGGCTGAGTCACTGCATGTTTGGCGCAAAGGTGATAACTGTTATTACGAGACAATGATAAAAGGTAGACACACCGCAGTGTCGACAGAACAATACCTGAATCAACATATCTTTGTAGTCGCTGTTTGATTTGTAATAGCTAGATT